>JBAIZL010000010.1:81162174-81174674 GCA_036971475.1 Prosapia bicincta | reverse complement strand
CTGTAGTGCAACAACGAATGACATTTATTAAACTTCAGAAATATATTTCATTGCCTTCAATTTATATTATTATATTTATATTAAAAACATTACAATAATAAACTTTAATTCAATAAGATTACATTTTAAATTAATGACTGTATATGAAAAGTAATCTGTTATTATTTTTTCCTGTTAATCCACTGTCTTACATGCTTTTAAATGACTAATAGATGTTATTTCATTGTATGTACATTCTCTAGTTAAAGAACAGGTTAATTCAGACAAACATTACTCCCCCCAAAGGTAGTTCAGGAACGGTAGCTGATTCCGGACGGTTCCATGTGCAAGCGGGAAGTACTTTAATGAATCCCCTTCACTGGTACTATAAACACCGGTTCCGCGGACGTTTTACCAAGTAGTATGACTGGTAACCGCATTTCAAGCTTGAGATTAGCTGCATACTATGATACTCCTTCAGAATCTCTCTGTGCAAATTGTTCAAGTGATATATATATATATATATATATATATATATATATATATATATATATATATTGTAATCCTTGGATTAATTTCTTTTTCTTGTTTTTATATTCAAAATTGACACTTTCATAAACAAGAATATTAATTTTAGTTTTCTTCATACATTGAAGCTTTTCACTGATAACATCTGGAGTCCATATGTAGTTATAGAACTATAAGGTATATATATATATAATTAATAAATTTAAAATATTTCAAAAACAAGAATACTTTTAATGAATATATTTATTCAAAGCTTTTCGCCGATTACAAAGTATCAGCATCTTCAGAAAAATAATTATCTAATAAAACCTATTATGTTTTATTAGATAATTATTTTCCTGAAGATGCTGATACTATTTAATCGGCGAAAAGCTTTGAATAAATATATTCATTAAAAGTATTCTTGTTTTTGAAATATTTTAAATTTATTAACTATATTACAAGAAAACATATCGCCATATTTAATATATATATATATATATATATTACCGAAAAACTCGGATTACATACGTTCTTATGTATTAGGAAAGTTAGGTGTTTTAATGAGGTCTAATCAAGAAATATAATTTAAAATGTACAAAATCAGTTTATAGAATTTTACTTTGACATTTCATGGATGTCCGACTCATTTCCTTTGCATACCGTATTGATATGATATAAACATTTAATTTAAGCCCAACCCATTTCTTTCGCGTACTGTATTGATATGAACATTTCTTGGAAGCTGTACTTATTTCCTTTGCATACAGTATTGATATAATCATTTTTTTTTGAATACCGACTCATTACCTTTGCATAAAATATTCATATGATCATATCTTAAAAAGCCTATTTTTTTCATTTGCGTACCGTACAGGTATAAACGTTTTTTGGAAGACCAATTCATCACGTTCTTTCAAACAAATAATATAGGTTCAAAAGGAAATAGACTCGAATTTAACACAACCTCGAGATATCGGGAATCGAAATTTCAAGAATCTACTGGTATTAACACACACACACACACACACACACACACACACACACACACACACACACACACACACACACGCACACACATACACACACATACACACAGAACAAACCCACACACAACACACACACACACACGCACACAAACACACACACACATTTTATATATATATATATATATTGCATATTATGGTAATTTATTTTTATTTTTTACTTTTTCTGCGATCATTGTTTATTTTAAGTACATGCAAAAAAATATATACTTTGGAGAACTCATAACTAGGAAATATATAACAACACACTGTCAGGTGACAATCTCCAGATTAATTTGTCCTTTTAATATCATTAACGACGTCTACAAATTAAATTCAAAGAAAGAATGAAATTCTTTTACACAATAGTTACTTAGCTGAACACCAGTCTTAATTAGTTCTCAATAGATAATACAATTTAGTTATACTCTGAATCATTAAAGAGGCTACTGTAATCTGGATGATGCATAAATGGAAATTTAACACTGGGTTAATAATAATAAATATAACATTTATACTGAATAGTTAAATTTAAAAAAAAGATGTTTCGCTGGTTGACCGAAAAGTAAATTACTTACTTAATTAATTTTAATAATGTGCTTTTTGTAGTAATCATACAACTGAAAAGAAGCCTCTTGCCATATAGGCACTCAAGAAGTTTGTATATATAGGCACTCAAGAAGCTTGTGTATGTCGGCATAAGTGCGCTATCAATCAGTTCATAAACTGACCGAGTGACCAGCGAGTTAATGCTTATGAACTATGTTAATGTCCATTAACTATGTGTGTTTGCGTGTTGCTATGTGTGCGTAATGTCCTAACGGTTTAAGTCAAGTCAGCCAGCTACCCTGCTAATAATTACGTATTAGAAGAGTAGAGTGTGCCTGAAAAGTTGGCGATAAGAGTCTCCGAATGCTTCTCATTATATACGCTAAGATAATACCAGGAGAATGGTATTGTTGTCTAGTATAGAAACAAAAACAAATTGCTCTCATTTATTTTTTTTATTTTAAACTTTATTTATATTCGACTTTTAATAAAATTTTAAAAATTTGTTGTTTAGATCTTATTACTTTTATAACCTTAACGGGTTCATTTGCTTTGACGATTTCTTTTTTAACAATAAATATGTATACTATGATTTATTTCACTATCCAAGCAAGTTTTAATAACATCTTTTCTTGTTTGAGATATTGAATTATGTAAAACAATTGTATATAAATGCTTTACTTACCTCCTTTACTTTGCCTTCTCTCTTCTTGTAACAATCCTTCATTACGTCATCTACACACATACCATGTCTTCACTTCCTCTAGAACAGTAGTTCTCAATCTGGAGTACGCGAACCCCTCCGGAGAGTTACTAGGAGATTCGTAAAATGAAAAGGTGTAATGGCGGATATGTAAATTGAATTATCCGAACTCGGGTTATAAATGTAGTTTTCCCAGGTAGCCCTATCGACCTGTCATATAGGTTAAATTACAGAGATTAGTTGCAATGTTTATCTGGCAATTTGTAAACAATAATAAGGGAAATCTGATCAGTGAATTATTTAATGCTGTGAGTCACGGACAAGACTTTCCCCCTCCACATTTATAGAGCAAATATAACTAAATATTTGCAATCGAAATAAACTAACAACTTTCCACGGAGTTTAATTAGTTGTACGATACGGAAAACATTTACTGTCTGCTTTTTATAGCCGATATCTCCAATTCATATAAATAATATTATTAGTAAATATTCTTCCTTAATTAAATTTTCAAAAGTTTATTAAGACTTGAATATTTTATGGAAATTAAACTTTACCATTCGCAAACACAAACACAAAAAAGTAGAGTAATGAGCTTCCTTAGTTTCCTTCAGGAACTCTCAGACGAGTTTCGAGCGCTGTAAACAAATACGAAGGAAAAGAAAAAATAAAATTAAATGTAAACAGTAAAAAGACGTTGGAAAGAGGGTGCTATACAGAACGGAAATTACGTGCCGTTAAGAAAAGGGAAATGAAATGGAATCGAGGGGAATAACGGGGAAGTTGGTAGATTGGGATAAATATTTTATTATTGAGTTAACAAAAAAATAACAATACAATAAATATAAGTAGAAACGCTTTTTCAGAATCAACGAACCATAAAATGTTCAAAGAAATACAGAGTTGATTTCAGTGTTTTTTTTTTGTGTTATTTATTTTCAATAATGACGTTTCCCTGACAACAACAGATTTTACTGTCTGTAATTTAGGTACTAGAAAGTATAATTCTACACTTTCTGTGATTCACAAAAAATATTTAAATAAATAAAAAATTATATAAATGCTCGGCGACAAACACACGATTTTCTACACGCAAATGATAATATAGATGCTGTTGTTTATTTTTTTCTTGGGATTAGCCAGTCTGGATATTGCCACCTACTAAAGCTCTCAAGGTCCAGCGGAATTTTGGTATCCCCGCCTAGGACCAAGTTCCTAGTGTGGATAAAGGTTCGATTGGACTAGCTGGATCGAACCAATCAGATGAGATATTGAAGGTACGGTTTTCCGCTGACCATTGCGAATGTTTTTGACTGATCCTGAGTGGTACCGGAACAGCGGTCGAAGCCGTAGTGTCTGGTTAGAGTATCGTCTCCAGTCCAGGCCTGACAGTAAAGCATTATCGGGCTGGTACTTAAGACTACCACATACTGACACTCCATGTCCAGCAAGCCCCCTCATTCAAGCGTGATGCTAGTCATCCTAAGGGAGTAACGATTTTAGCTTCGGGTTCGTAGGGGCAGTGATTTTATTAGTCTGGTTCTTTGACATTTGCGCTACCTCAGTGTTCTTTGACTTGCAGATGAAGTTGAAGAATCTATGTACTCCAAGTTACCAATCTTCGTTTTCACCATCTTTTCGCTCTTTTCAAACGCTTTTTAGCAAAACATTTTGTCTTTGTCGCCTACAAGGGGTAGGGAACTACTGTGAATATAGCTGGATAAATCCCTCTGGAAGTTCATACAAACAGGATCATAAAGGGTCTTGTACTTAAACTAGACCTATTCTACACTACTCAGATAGAGGGGTCGTAAAAGGGTGTCAACCCGATACAAATTCTTATAAAGAAAGAATAACAGATGAGATACCATATATTTGCGGAGGTGTTTAAGCTTATCTATTTAAAAATATCTGATAGAGTTTAAACGTTTTGCATATGTCTCACGTTCACAAAGTATTTTGAACGGGGAATTTTTAAATTGTTCTCCATAATTCACCAGATTGACCAGTGTAAGTACATTAGTTGAATATAACTCTATTTGCAAATATCTGATAATTTAAAATACAACCCTTTCATTCCCTTTTATTGGACCAGCTATACATGTTTAGTGTGTTTATAAATATAAAAAATGTAAACTAAAATAATACTAGCCAAATCGGTTTAAGCCCAACGGAATGCTGGGACCTTGACCCGTTCCGTACAACCCTATGGCTATGTACGTACGGCTATGCCTACAGTAATTTACGTTAACAAACTGGTTTAATTAATCAGCAAACTAATATTAGATGAGATCTTGGGATGGGACAAATTAGACTGAAAGGCTCACGGCTTAATCACAGTGTGTTACGAATTAAGCCTCGAGGGCGCAGATACACTTGAATCTATCACGTTTCATGCTTCTAAATTATAATTCATCCATAATAAGGCCTATATTCTTTAAATCAAAAAGCAGATTTAGAAAACTATCATAAAATTAAATTTCAACTTCTTTAAAGGGAAAGAGTTATAAATTATATTTTTTTTAGCAGTGTAGATCACACAGAAATTCTAATTTTAACTTTTTGTAAAGATGAAGCAAATATTTATTAACTATAGCAAAATTGTTACTTTTATTAAGTAAACCAAGATATATTATAGTACAATATCTTTGGGTTTTTACTCAAGATTTTTTTAGAGAATATTTCTAAAATCCACTATTTAATCTGTATGAAAATGAAGATTGAAATTTATCATTATAACAAGTATCATTATGACGTACTGGCGGAAAAAAGCATTATAAAAAATAAAGAAAATATCAAATCAACAGATAAAGAATATCTCCAAAGATGCTGTAGAATCACAAGCGTATGATAAAGGAAATAAAGGGATAAAACGAACATAAAAAGATATCGTCACTTATATAAACGATAAACGTTATGAATGTGCGGTCTTATAAGAAAATCAGTGACACAGTTGGATAGAGAAATAAGGTTGCATACTCGTATCTAAGCAATTAGTTGCATACTCGTATCTAGGCAACCCGTTGCATACTCGTATCTAAGCAACCTGTTGCATACTCGTATCTAGGCAACCTGTTGCATACTCGTATCTAAGCAACCTGTTGCATACTTGTATCTAGGTAACCTATTACATGATCGTATCTAGGCAGCCTGTTGCAAAATCGTATCTAGACAACCTCTTGAATGGTCGGATCTAGGCAACATGTTGAATACTAGTATTTAGAAACCTGTTGCATACTCGTATCTATGCAACCTGTTGTATTTTCATATCTAGTCAAACTATTGCGTAATCGTATCTAGGCGACCAGTTACAAAACCGTAACCAGGCAACCTCTTGCATACTCGTATCTAGGTAACCTATTGCATACTCGTATCTAGGTAACCTATTGCATACTCGTATGTAGGTAACCTATTGCATACTCGTATCTAGGTAACCTATTGCATACTCGTATCGGTTTAACAAATTTGAAAGAGTTCTCACTCTTCAGAAGAGGTTCCCCTTCCTCTCATGGGGTCGAGCTTCCACGCAGTAACACAGTATATACATCGTACAGTATTTGTATTGGACTAGTCATATATTTATTATCTATATTACTTGTATGTTATGTTTTAGTATTGTACACTAACAGGTTACTTTCTTTAAGAACAGAAAATATGGTTAAAATTTGGAAATATTGTTTAAATATGAGCTAAGCATGTTATTTACACAGAGATCGTTATAAGTAGTCGAAACAAAGATGGTAAAATAATAATTACGTAAATTAAAAGTTTACCAATCTATCGACGACCCGTCAGCTAGTTGACATCTCTAAAACCCACTGGTTGAAAGCAAGTCACCTCCAGATACTTAGCGATGCAATTGTGATGGCATTACTTTCTCTTCTTCCCAGCATGAAGACATAATTCATATTCTTTTCGTAGTGCTACCTAATTCCATCTGCCTCTCCTTACACTTATCCCTAGAAGGTGGTGTAACGGTACTTTATGCCATAGCGGATATGTCTACTCCAGGTACTTTGACATTCATTTGTGATGCCATTATATTATCTTCTTCCTAGTATGAAAACACATTCATACTCTTTTCGTAGTGCTACCTAATTCCATCTGCCTCTCCTTACACTTGTTCCTAGAAGGTGGTATAACGGGTACTCACTACTTTATGCCATAGCGGATATGTCTACTCCAGGTACTTTGACATTCATTTGTGATGCCATTATATTATCTTCTTCCTAGTATGAAAACACATTCATACTCTTTTCGTAGTGCTACCTAATTCCATCTGCCTTTCCTTACACTTGTCCCTTGGAGGGGTATAACGGGTACTCACTACTTTATGCCATAGCGGATATGTCTACTCCAGGTACTTTGACATTCATTTGTGATGCCATTATATTATCTTCTTCCTAGTATGAAAACACATTCATACTCTTTTCGTAGTGCTACCTAATGCCATCTGCCTTTCCTTACACTTATCCCTAGAAGGTGGTGTAACGGGTACTCACTACTTTATGCCATAGCGGATATGTCTACTCCAGGTACTTTGACATTCATTTGTGATGCCATTATATTATCTTCTTCCTAGTATGAAAACACATTCATACTCTTTTCGTAGTGCTACCTAATTCCATCTGCCTTTCCTTACACTTATCCCTAGAAGGTGGTGTAACGGGTACTCACTACTTTATGCCATAGCGGATATGTCTACTCCAGGTACTTTGACATTCATTTGTGATGCCATTATATTATCTTCTTCCTAGTATGAAAACACATTCATACTCTTTTCGTAGTGCTACCTAATTCCATCTGCCTTTCCTTACACTTGTCCCTTGGAGGGGTATAACGGGTACTCACTACTTTATGCCATAGCGGATATGTCTACTCCAGGTACTTTGACATTCATTTGTGATGCCATTATATTATCTTCTTCCTAGTATGAAAACACATTCATACTCTTTTCGTAGTGCTACCTAATTCCATCTGCCTCTCCTTACACTTATCCCTAGAAGGTGGTGTAACGGGTACTCACTACTTTATGCCATAGCGGATATGTCTACTCCAGGTACTTTGACATTCATTTGTGATGCCATTATATTATCTTCTTCCTAGTATGAAAACACATTCATACTCTTTTCGTAGTGCTACCTAATTCCATCTGTCTTTCCTTACACTTGTCCCTTGGAGGGGTGTAACGGGTACTCACTACTTTATGCCACAGCGGATATGTCTACTCCAGGTACTTTGACATTCATTTGTGATGCCATTATATTATCTTCTTCCTAGTATGAAAACACATTCATACTCTTTTCGTAGTGCTACCTAATTCCATCTGTCTTTCCTTACACTTATCCCTAGAAGGTGGTGTAACGGGTACTCACTACTTTATGCCATAGCGGATATGTCTACTCCAGGTACTTTGACATGCATTTGTGATGCCATTACTTTCTCTTCTTCCCAGCATGAAGATATAATTCATACTCTGTTCGTAGTGCTACCCAATTCTATCTACTTTACCTTACACTTGTCCCTAGGAGGGGTGTAACGGGTAGTCACTACTTTATGCCCCCGATAGCGGATATGTCTTCTCCAGGTACTTTGCCATGCATTTATGATGCCATTACTTTCTCTTCTTCCCAGCATGAAAGCATATTCATACTCTTTTCGTAGTGCTACCTAATTCCATCTGCCTCTCCTTACACTTGTTCCTAGAAGGTGGTATAACGGGTACTCACTACTTTATGCCATAGCGGATATGTCTACTCCAGGTACTTTGACATTCATTTGTGATGCCATTATATTATCTTCTTCCTAGTATGAAAACACATTCATACTCTTTTCGTAGTGCTACCTAATGCCATCTGTCTTTCCTTACACTTGTTCCTTGGAGGGGTGTAAAGGGTAGTCACTACTTCATGCCTCCGACAGCGGATATGTCTTCTCCAGGTACTTTGACATGCATTTGTGATGCCATTACTTTCTCTTCTTCCCAGCATGAAGATATAATTCATACTCTGTTCGTAGTGCTACCCAATTCTATCTACTTTACCTTACACTTGTCCCTAGGAGGGGTGTAACGGGTAGTCACTACTTCATGCCTCCGACAGCGGATATGTGTTCTCCAGGTACTTTGACATGCATTTATGATGCCATTACTTTCTCTTCTTCCAAGCATGAAGATATAATTCATATTGGTTTCTTAGTGCTACCTAATTCCACACTTCTCCATAGGGAGTGGTGAAAAGAGGTAGTTAAAACCTGATGTCACCAATAGTGGATATGTCTACTCCTGATACTTTGCCATGAATTTTTGATGCCAACATTGTCTCTTCTTCCCAGTATATGAAGACGTAATCCATATTCTACCTAGTTTAATCTACCTTTCCTTACACTTGTTCCTGGAAGATGATGTAACAGATAGTCACTACTCTATGACTAAAATGGCAGATAGGAATCACGTTTGCAACTTTGCACAAGTTTCATGATCCTCCTAAATTCTCTACTAAAAGTTTTATGTAACTACTTTAACCCTACATATGTTTACAGTACTTTGCAATCGATATCAGTCTATCGTTCTATTCACATGAAAACTACAAAACAAAATCAACCAAACAATGGTAGTTTGTACATACACCAATTGGAAGTTACACCATCAAATTATTGCGTAAATCCGTAACAGATCATTACTGCAGCGTCCATTTTATTAATTAAAAATAATAAAGTATTGATAAATCTGAAACCAAATATCGTTTTCAATAAAAAGCATTGTTGAATATCGAGTGTAACAGTTTGTTAATTTACGGGGCAGAAAGGCTGTCAGTGTGGTGGGTGGAAGTTCAAAACAGTATTGCTTTATTCGATGTGTGGGTTGTATTGAAACATTTGTCACAGATAATAGTTGAAGTTCGGTGACTTGTATCTAGGTCAAGGAGGAATAAATGAATCTGAACACATCTAAGAACTAAATATAGGTACCTAGCTTACATTTCAGCTACAAAATAAACATTTTCAGTAACCTATCCTTATTTCATGTCCCGATGTTGAAACTAAAGTTTTGTGAGCATTACGTAGAATAAAATCACGTATCTTTGAGTAGATTTATTTTTATTTATTTATTATTTGTGTAAGCTTCGATTTATTTTAATTAATTTCATTACATTTTTAGTTTGTTTAGTGCTACTGAAAAAAACTTACTCAGAACTGAAATTTCATTTTGAATTTTCTGCAACAGAAAGTAAAATATTGTGACAAGTATTTATATTTTCTATAAAAATCTATGTTAAAGAATTTCGTTAAAAATAAATCTTTAAAATATGTTTATGAAAATAAGACCTATCATTAACTGTCATTAACTACTAAATTTTTTGTACTGCTGTTTAATGTGTCAAACGTTATCGATCGATTTGTGATATACGATGAAGCGGCATATGTGGCATTTATTATTAAAACATTTGCATGAAGTCATACATTAACTCCCAGCCTCTCTGGACTGTCAGTGTCCCAAAAAAGATATCTGTCTGTTATACTAACTTACAAATAGTTAGTAACTACCGCTAATAAGATAAAGATAGATAAAATAACTATCGTTACCTTGGAATCTGACAATATCCAAACAATGAAAAAACCCAAGTGGAAGGTAGAACCAAAACCTTTCATCCAGTTGAAATAATATGACCATTAATTTTCGTTTGCATTAAACAAAGTGGATGAAAGTTGTTTGAAAGAATCCAAAAGAATAAGTAAAAGATAAAAGCCCGTCAGAGTTTTTACTGTTTCCAATGTACGTCATTTAAAATAAAATCCCATTTTCCCCGATAAATAAAATTGACAATAACTACGCTCACAATATGTAATTTGCTGTAGGGTTTAATTAATTTCACAAGTTGGCAGCAATGTCGTGCTGTCGTGCCACATCTACACCCATTTAATCACGCTAACGTTTTTTATATAAAAGTTATCAGATGTATTGTATCCAAACAACTACACCAGACCACGCGTTTCTGAATAGGTAGACGCGTTTATACAACAATACTGTAGAGTGTAATATCGATAAAAAAATATTTCCATTCAAGTAAAATGTCAATAGTAAAAGAAAATAATATAACAAATATTACAAAAACCAGTTTGCCCAATTTTTTTCCTAAAAATATAAAAAATTAAACAAGTAATATAAACAGAATATTTTTCAGGTCAATTCCTACTTAGGTAAAAAAAATAAATTCTAGTAACTTTTTATTACATATATACAATTATTATAAATGAAGTAGCATCACCTATGCTTTAAAACAGCTGTTCTACAATGTAACTTATAACAAACCATCAACTGTTTTCTGAAATCGTATGTTATCACTTATTTTAAGCCAAATTGGACGGAGTGAATATATTGCATACCTTGCCCTTTTTTGTGAAATGTTTTCGTTGTAAATATTGAACAACATTATTTAAAAGACAAAATAGTAACATGAAAAAAAACGAATAATAATTAAATATCCAATAACTGACGGACGAATAAATTTTTGAAACGGCAGACAACTGAATTCGTTTTTAACAAAAGCCGTTATCTATAGACTTTAAAATACATTGAAGAAATAATATGAATAGCGAAACAATATATCTATAATTCACAGATTGAAGTAAATCTAACATTACACTGAACGTTAATACGCTTACAAATAGCGTTTTCCCTGTGCTTTAACAACCCACTCCATGTACATTACCATGCCTCTATTATGCAAACGTGCCTTTTTCTATATGTAGTTCGGAGAACAGGTACAGCTTCCAGTTGCCATGGCAACCAGCTACGTCATCGTCCCAAGGTAGATGGTTATTTGTAATGCTTTTAATTATGGATATTATCCCTGGAGAGTTATTGATCCCCGTGATTGCGGGCACCTCCTGGTTTCTTCTTTGATTAATTTCATTTACTTCGTGATTAATTAGTTAACAAGGAGAATATTTTCCTGTTGTATAAGCGGCTTGAAATATTGAAAATATTTTATATTATATTTTGCAGATGCTATTTAATGTGTGGATTAAAACTGTTTACAATATGTTTAAAGAAATACAGTTTGAGTATTTTTTTAATAACTGTGACTACCTTTTTAATGACAGATTATTGATGTAGCTTATATAATTACATAAAGGCAGATTTTTTGACCCGCGATTTAAGGCCCACGGCTTCACAAGTTAACAATTCCTTTAACGCTTGATTGCACGATACAACTGCACCAACGCCATCAGGAAAATACTAGAACTTTCTAGAAGTGAAGCGACTATAAATCACGAGAAATGGCTAGAAGCGACAAGCAGATACATAAAGGTTTCGTTAGGCGTGAGGGGAGAACAGTATATGTAATTCAGTAAAGATAGTAACAGATGCATTATCACTGTGACTGACAGTGACAATTTAGTTCGTATTCAAATAAGTATAAATAGTCTTATCAAACTCATTTAGACCTAGTTAAAATATGGTTTGGGGTGCTTTAATAAATTGTAATTGTGTAAATAATAGTAGCTGTAGAAGTGTGTGAATTATTTAATAATTATTTAGTGTGAAATTGCCCTATAATTAATCAAACCCCTGTAACAATGTAACTATATATATATATAATTCATGAATTAAAAATATTTCAAAAACAAGAATACTTTTAATGAATATATTTATTCAAAGCTTTTCGCCGATAAAATAGTACCAGCATCTTCAGGAAAATATTTTATTAGATAATTATTTTCCTGAAGATGCT
>JBAIZL010000010.1:81132174-81147174 GCA_036971475.1 Prosapia bicincta | reverse complement strand
AATTTAAAAACTCATCTTTTGAATAACATAAGTTATATCAATACACAATTTTATCCCATTTAAAAAAAAAACATTAAACTTTTTGAAAAACGTAAGTTATATCACTAAACAATCTTATCCCATTTAAAACAATTAATATTTTTAAAAAAACATGAGTTATACCAGCCAACAATTTTTTATACTTCTATCACTAATTAAACAAACTTATTACATCTTAACTTGAAATTCTTAGCCTAAAAATTGATATACTAGACCCACATAATCTTTGCTGAATATTTACTTTTTATTTTTATTGTCTACTTTAAATAAAATATATTGTTTCACATTTTAGTTTTGTCCCTTTTTTTCCATTTCACAACCCTTTTACTTTAATTCCAAATAATTTTGTAAACCCTTAAACCCCTTTATATTTTATTTAAATCTGATTTATAAATGTTAATTAATTTTTCATTAATTAATTTTAATTTACTCCCATTAATTAATTTTAACCCTTTCTCATTTATTAATTTTAATTGCTTATTATTTATTAATTTTAATTAATTCTCATTAATTAATTTTAACTCTTTCTCATTTAATAATTTTACTTGATTATCATTTAATAATTTTAAATATTTAACGTTGGTCTAAAATACAAAAAAAAACCTTTTCTGTTGAATCCTCTGTCTTATTTGACTTCTTTTGCACAAAACTCATAAAAAAATTTATTAACACCTGTTTACATTTTATTCATTTATCGCTAATTTTTTATATTTAAAAAGCCTTTAATTTCTAACATTTACTTAATTAGTTTCTTTCCAAAACAATTTATAACTTTCTCTATTTAAAAGAATACAAGCGCTTCATAATACTAAAATAAATAAAGCTGCAGGGATAGACCAGATTTTCTCTGAAATGCTGAAGAACCTGGGAGGCACTGCAAAAGAGGCGCTCCTCAAAATAATAAACCTGACATGGAGCAAACACATTCCACAGCAGTGGAGGAAAGGTGAGATAATTCCAATCCTGAAAAAGGGTAAACCCGCTAGCGACACAAGTAGTTATCGACCAATTACACTTACTAGCGCCGCATGCAAAGTAGCAGAAAGGATGGTTGCAACCCGCCTGCACAAATTCTTCGAATTACATAATGTCATTGACGATGCACAAGCGGGATTTAGGACAAAGCGCAGCACAATGGACCATGTTGTTTATTTCTCCCAATGCATAAAGGATGGTTACAATCGTAGAATGTCTTCTTTGGCGGTCCTGGTGGACCTGAAAAATGCATTCGACACAGTATGGAGACAAATGCTAATACATAAACTATCAAAGAGTGGAGTAACTGGCAATCTGTTTGCATGGATTAGGTCCTTTCTTTCTCAGAGACTGATCAGAACACGCTTTGCGGGTGCTACGTCCAAATATCGTCTTCAGCGGCAGAGCTTACCGCAGGGAGCGGTCCTGAGTTGTGGTCTTTTTAATCTGATGATCAACGACATCCTTGAGGCTGTAAAGAGTGTTCCGGGGGTGGAAGCCCTGCTATATGCCGATGATTTAATTATGTGGGCTACCAGTAGCAACATCAAGTCTCTGGAAAATACTCTTAACGCTGCCCTATCAAAACTTGAACAATGGGCAAATGAAAATGCTATGGCAGTAAATCACTCAAAGACTACATTCCAGCTCTTCTTTCTGTCCACCAAACGCCAACATTTAATCTTAAAATACAAGGATAACGTTCTTGAAGAACACAACATCTCTAAATACTTGGGAGTCTCAATAGACCGAAAACTAACCTGGAAACCGCATATAGAATACTGTGCCCAGAGAGCTATAAAGAGATCAAAAATATTAAAACGACTTACGGCCACTACTTGGGGTGCAAATCAGGATGTCCTTATTGCAGCTTATAAGAGTTATGTCAGGCCGATCCTCGAATATGGAGCTGAGGCAACTATTACAGCATCAAATGCAAATTCGCACAAATTAGAGATCACCCAGAACATTGCCCTTCGAGTTATAACAGGGGCCCCAAAATCTACCCCTGTTGCTGCAATGGAGGCCCAAACCCAAATCGAACCTATGCTGGCTAGAAGAAACAAACTAACACTCAATTTTTGGGAGCGGTACAAGAGGACATACAGTCATCGCTGGACATATTACAGGCATGCGACCGAAAGGCTAAAAACCCAAAAAACATCACTATCAACGTACAACGATCTCCTGAATAAATACAATATTCAGCCGGGAGTACCAGCTAAACCGGTTCAACATTTGACTTTTAACAACCTACCACCAGCTAGTCTGAAACTGCAAAACCATAATGCCTCAAAAAATCAATCAAATCCCTCAGAGCTGAGGGCAGCAGCCCTTGAAACTATTAATTCTAACTTCCCGCCAGATGACTGGCTGCACATCTACACAGATGGATCATCAGCAAGCGGTGGAACAGGAGCTGGGTTCCACAGCCGATTATTCGAAGGGGCTGTGGCAGTTGGCAGTAGCCAGAGCAATTATGATGGGGAGGTTGAAGCTATCTTGGCAGCATCCATTGAACTTTCAAAAATCAAAGGGACCTATAAGGCTGTATTTCTTGTGGACTCTATGGCAGCAATACAGGGTGTCACTAGCAACAGACAAGTGGAATGCCACCGAACATTGTCCTGTAGAAAGCAACTAGACCCCCTTCAGGAGAAGGGTTGGCAAATTCACATTCAGTGGGTGCCAAGTCATGTCAATATAGAAGGAAACGAGAAAGCCGACACTCTCGCTAAACAGGGAGCTGCTTTGCCGCAGCCACTTATCTCAACCTCTTTTCAATCGGTCAAAATACAGATAAACTCAGCTTTAAATCGCAGCACGAGAGAAAATCTAATCAGGGCCTCTCAAAACAAAAGCTGGGCTACACTCGTCACCGAAGGACCAATAAACCGTAGCCTTCCCCGCCGCACTGGTGTAGCACTGTTCCGCCTGACTACTGGCCACGACTACCTGGCGGCACACCTCCACAGGATTCATGTACTCCAATCGCCGGATTGCATGTTGTGTGGAAACGGAACCATGGATGCGGATCACCTCCTCACATGCACTTCCTTGGGCTACGTCCAGCCAGACAAAGAGGACAATGAGGGACGTCTCTCTCGATTGTACTGGTCAGCGCGCCACCAAATGGCCCAACAGTCAAGGGTGGGCGTTGGCTAGTAAGTAAGTAAGTATTTAAAAGAATTTCCAATTTACTAACAATTTAATTATATTTCATTTTTATAAACTAGTTTGGAGGACTCCACCATTTTGTGGTAGAATTTGCCCCCCTAACCACTACCCCCCTCTAGTTCATGAATTAAACAAAGCCATTGTATGAAATTCTTTAACTACAAAAAGAAATTTTATTTGAAATTGAATTATTTAAAATGGTTACTTTCCAAAAAAGTTGTTCCATATAGAAATTTTAATTAAATGAAAACGAAAGAAATTAACCTGACCTTAATCGCAGGGTCACTCCTAAATCCTGGTAGATTTTTTTTCTTCTCCCTCGAGATCGTTTGTTTCTGGGTTGGCCATCTTGGTATGCGATGTCACCGATCTTGACTGTTGGTGTGCCTGCTGCGATGCCGTGATAGAATTTTAATATCCCGATTTTGAAACTTATAAAATTTTGCTCTCCCTCTTTCAGTTCTTAAGTTCTTATTGTTCAATTATTTATTTAATTATTTATTTTTCACTGTTCATATATAAAAGGTTGATTTAAAAATTGACATTTAATTAAATTTGGATTTCTTCACTGTCCACTGTTTTATATAAATTTTGAAGCACTGTTCTTTATAAATTACCTTACTGACTCTAATAATTTTTCATATTGTTCACTTCTAACACACACAAACTTCTTGAGAACGCCGCCACATAGATGTTAAACTTTGGAGACCACTTTTGGAGAAGTTACCTCCTCCAAAAGGGTTCCAAACCACACGCGACTACATTTTAGTGACGACCAGTCTCGCGCTTAGCACGTCATTTTCATCGTCGTCATTTATAGATCACAAATTGAAACAAAGGCTTGTGACCTGGAGCGACCGAACCGACGTCCTCCCTCTTTGAAGTCCCGAATAACGCTGTTTCTTTTAACCCCCGCTGGGCTTTCTCGTTCCCACCAGACATATCGTACCATGTTTTGTCAACCAATGGGGTGGCTTCAAAAAATCTACCTCATGACATCATGCGACTTTTTCCACCGCTGGGCTTTCGGTTTCTCACACAAAGCAAGCTCACTCAAAAATGATCAAAATATTGTCTGTTTCTTTAATTTGGGTTTAACTCTTCTATCCGGCGTTTTCGGGAATTTTGGTACAGGGCATCTCCTTTTCCTCTTGACAAGCTGCGTCTTCTCGAATGTCGATGGTGATTGTCGGAGTATTTTGAGTATTTCTCTCATTTCCATGTAATTTACTTGTTTTTTAAAATATACAAAACCCCTTATCCTTTCTAATGGCTTTGCTTTCACATTTTTACTTTACGAAATTATAATATTATTGCGACGGTATATGCTAATTCCAATCTTACCCGTTACAGTGTGTGTATAATAAATTAAAAATATTTCAAAAACAAGAATACTTTTAATGCATACATTATTCAAAGCTTTTCGCCAATAAAACAGTACCAGCAACTTCAGGAAAATAATAATCTAACCTGTGTTAGATAATTATTTTCTTGAAGACGCTGGTACTGTTTTATCGGCGAAAAGC
This sequence comes from Prosapia bicincta, assembly GCA_036971475.1. Taxonomy (NCBI): domain Eukaryota; kingdom Metazoa; phylum Arthropoda; class Insecta; order Hemiptera; family Cercopidae; genus Prosapia; species Prosapia bicincta. The sequence goes on along the minus strand of JBAIZL010000010.1, from coordinate 81,142,456 downwards.
TTTGAATAATATATGCATTAAAAGTATTCTTGTTTTTCAAATATTTTTAATTTATCAACTATAATACAAGATAACATATCACCATATTTAATATATATTTGTTATATTGCCTTACTAGGCTATTGGTGTTGTGAATATGTGCTCTACAGAGGTTTGTTCTATTAGTAATTCATCTTTAACTAAAGATTTAAATTTATATCAGAAACGTAAAATTCAATTAATGAAAACTAATTGTAATATTTGTTTTTAACAAACAATGTATTATTAATAATATTGTTCCTAAATATGCAGGAATTAATATTAAAAATAAAAGTGATGTAGCACAAAAACATGTAAACAGGCAGAAAGTTTTGTGGATTAGAAATTAAATCAAATATTTATATATGAAACAAAATGAAATAACTATTGAAATTTATAAATAACATTTAAAACTAGCATTTTGTATGGATAAAACAAAATGGGAAGAAAATTTTAATAAAATTAAAATATAGACATTTTTGTTTAAATATAGACAAAGAAAAATTATTACTCTAACCAAAAAACTAGATATATTAAAAATGAACAAAGAGTTAAAATACTGTAGTAATCATACAACATCATTTGTTTCACCCCAATTTTGTTAATTAACAAATACAATATTTAGCCAAAATGAAATAAAAATAATAAGAAAATAATAATAAAATCAACCTTAAAAAAGATATGAAAAGAAATATCGATACAATAACAATAGATACTGAACTGGCGATCAATAAATTAAAAGCAGAGGAAAAAGAGAATATGCGAATTAAAACATCACATGAAATAATAAAGTTAATTAGAAATAACAAATCTAATCATACACACATAAAACAATACTCGTAAATTTATCTAATTAAACAAAAATTACAAACTAATGATCTTATTATGACAAAAGCTGATAAAGGTGTATAATGCTATAGTTATTATTGATAAAGAAGAACATATAGATAAAACTGAAACTTTTATCTCTAAAAACCAATATACACTAATAAATAGAGATTCCACAGACAAATATAAAAATGAAATAAAAAATATAATAAAAACATCATCCAAATTATTTAATCAAAAATATACTAATAATTATATAAATAAGAATCCTAAAATTCCAAGATTAAATGGACTAATTGAATTTCACTAAGAAGATAAACCAATTAGGTCATTAGTTAATTTTACAACTGCTCCTTCTTATAAAATTTCAAAATATTTGGCTTTATTACTTAAAGATAAGCCTTTTAAAGATACCTTTTAAAGGTAAAATTAAATAATACTCATAATATATTAAATCTCGATTGAAGTTTTTGAATAATTAAAAGTTTATAAAATTGATAATAATACCAAATTAATATCATTTGATGTTACTAACATGCGTAATAACATACCTATTGTGAAAACACTTGAAATAATAAATAAAAAATAATATAGATACATTTGAAAAAGATAAAACATTAACACAAGAAATAATAAATACATTAAAAATGATATTAATCAAAATTATTTTTTATATAATAATAAAATTTATAAACAAAAATATGGATTAACAATGGGCTTTCCAATGTCCAGCATATTATCGGAAATATTTTTACAAAATATAGTCATTGAAATAGATAGTATTATTAAAACACATGATCAAAATGGATACTGGTTTAGATATGTAGATGATGGATTATACATCAAATAATAATGGTTTGAATATTGACGAAATATTAAAACGTATAAATAATATACACGAAAATATAAAATTTATATTTGAATTTGAATAAAAAAATAGATTAAATTATTTAGATATTATAATTACTAGAAATAATGAAAAATGTGAATATAATATATATAGAAAACCAACGTCGACAAATCACATAATACCTAATTATTCAAATCATCCATATAACCAAAAAATGACAGCGCTGTATAATTTATTATCTAGAATGCATAAAATACCAATGAACTTAAGCGATCAAATAAAAGAGAAAAATATATTGTATCAAATTTTTCTTGAAAATGGATATAAAAGAAAAACTATAGATAAATTTAATAATAATATAATAATAAAACAGAAAATCGAAAATAACTTTGTACATAATTAGAGAGAAAAATTTGGACAACTTTTTACATTTACTGGTAACGAAATAAACAAAATTTTTAAAAAAAGGTTAGATAATTATTTTCCTGAAGAAGCTGGTACTGTTTTATTGAGGAAAAGCTTTGAATAAAATATGCATTAAAAGTAATATTTTTTTAAATATTTTAAATTTAATAACTATAATACAAGAAAACATATCTCCATATTTACTATATATATATATATATATATATATATATATATATATATATACACACACACGCATATATATATACACACACACACATATAAATATATATATATATATATATATATATATATATATATATTTATATATAGGTATTAATTGTAGATGGTTTATCTTGTTAAATATGCAGTTATTATTAAGTATATCCTCGTAGCTTTTCATCAATTTAGCATATTGTTATTCTCAAGAGCTACGTATACTGTCAAAAGTTAAAACAACACTAAGAAGTTTGTTTTAACTCTTGACCTTGTACGAGGTTCTTTAGGATATCAATATATTACCATATTGAAATGTTTCGCATGTAGAGTTTCATAAATATTCTTGTTAATAAAATGTATGTAACTAGTAGAAAATATATATTTTTACATATTTATCAAAAACAAAATATAACTGTAATTCTCGATATTTGTTTCTCTTGAATAATAAATCTCTGAATAGTTTGTATTAGGTTTGCCTTTCTTGTAGGATATTTCTTAGTTTGTCTCTTTTACTGTCTCGTAAAACTTTTATTTGGTAATTATTCAATCAACCCAAATTCTTTTGTAAAAAAAGAGTACCTGATTGTTATTGAAAATTATTTTGTATAAACATTGTGCTAGAGCACATTGCTTTTCAGTCTGTGACCGATCTTAGTCCGTTGCAAGACCACAGTGTAAATTCAGCCCTCCTCACTAACCATAACATTAAATCACCCGGTTGGATATTGTTAGTCGCTGGATAATGAGCAACCATCTGGGTTAATGGGTCCCTTTACCACAAATCCACTATTAAATCCATTATGTTCATATCTTACCAATGAGGTGGGAATTTAACGATTTTTGCCAATTTATTATTTTAAAGACAATAGAGACACGAAATAGAGCGATTAGGCTATTTAACTGCAGTTGACCTCAATTCAACTACAATACATTTTAAATTGCTCTGAATTTTATGATACATTGGAAAACCTTTTTCTAAAACAAAAAACATTCTACAATATTTAAGACTACAAAGACTATTGAACATTTCTTTTTTTTCAAACATTACTATCAGCAATACTTTAATTTTATTATTAAAAATAATAACGGCTTGCTGATCCTTGAGAAAAAAATAAATTATGCATATGCCAACTTTTTATAAAAATATTTTGGAAATAAAGGTTAAAGAATAAGAGTCAATAAAGGTATATTATATGGATGTAAAGGTTACGAGGATTAAATAACCATTTAATATAAATAATTTAAATTAAAGTAATATACCCTATACTAATATAAAAATCTAATGGCATCTGTGTGTATGTGTGTGTGTGTGTGTGTGTGTGTGTGTGTGTGTGTGTGTGTGTGTGTGTGTGTGTGTGTGTCTGTGTGTGTGTGTGTGTGTGTGTGTGTGTGTGTTAGTGTGTGTGTGTGTGTGTGTGTGTGTGTGTGTGTGTGTGTGTGTGTGTGTGTGTGTGTGTTAGTGTGTGTGTGTGTGTGTGTGTGTGTGTGTGTGTGTGTGTGTGTGTGTGTGTGTGTGTGTTAGTGTGTGTGTGTGTGTGTGTGTGTGTGTGTGTGTGTGTGTGTGTGTTAGTGTGTGTGTGTGTGTGTGTGTGTGTGTGTGTGTATGTGTGTGTGTGTGTGTGTGTGTGTGTGTGTGTGTGTGTGTGTGTGTGTGTGTGTGTGTGTGTTAGTGTGTGTGTGTGTGTGTGTGTGTGTTAGTGTGTGTGTGTGTGTGTGTGTGTGTGTGTGTGTGTGTGTGTGTGTGTGTGTGTGTGTGTGCCTGTGTGTGTGTGTGTGTGTGTGTTGTAACGCATAAGAATTCGTTAGCAGTAATTATCATTCAACCTTTTAATTAATAAATTTTTCGAAAACTAGCAGTTAAAAATTAAACTAGCAGAGTGGCGCATTTGTAACGCACTATGTTTGTTGGTAAATGAAAATTTAAAGTTTTAAAATACAAAGTTATACAATTTATTAATCAATGACAAATTACAAAAGAACATATAACACCAATGTGTCGAGTAATTTACATTTAATTACTGCTAACTATTCCATACATTTTAATTACTTATTAACCTTTAAATTTTATATATATCGAGAAGATAGTAACTTAAGTTTTCCAATTAAGTTTTTAGAAATGAATATTCAAAGGACAATTTCTACCGTTCATGTGTTAACCGTTTATCAATTAAAATTCAACTTAGTTAACAATAAAATACATTTTCTTTATTATTATCTAAAACGTACCTGGTTGTGCACATTACTTGCAAAACACTTTTAACACATACCACTAAACATTGCCCATGGATTTCGTACACTAATAACTACACACACTTATTTGATATACATAAATAATCGCTTCTGACTTCTTCTTTAGTTTCGTTTATAGAATTTGGCACCGGCCTTGGCATCTTAAATTTTGAGTACTGGAAGCTTGTAAATTTCTAGGTTACGTCCGAAAATGCCATGACGTCCGTCTCGTTCGGAGAATTTTTGAGAAGTGGGGTCGTTGCAAGGACGCGCTATCTGAAATTTCCCACCCTTACTTATTATTTTGAATATTCTGATTGGTTCAGAAGTATTGCCTTATGCTTACGTCACATGGCGTGAGGTGGTTAATTACCCTAAGTTACAAACTCGTACGATATTTTTCTATTTCGCCCGCTAGGAACGCTTACCACCTACGCTAGATTCACAATGTGGACCACGTTGTGCACATTGCTATATACGCTATATAAACTCAAACACGAGTGAACTATAAATAAATACATAAAATTTTATATGAACATTCTTATGGTTCCTAGTTAACACATAAACCTATTTTATGGGTCTATTTGTATGTAGAAATTTCGTCAGGGCACCGCCCCACTGGCCTTGGAAACTCCCTTAGCGGTAGGTTTATAAACTATAGTTTGATATACTTATTTATATTTAATTTCAGTAAATTAAATTCAACCAAATACAAATAAAATATTAAATTAATACAAATATTCGTCAACCCCGTACGAAGGACGTGTACTCTGCTAGTAACTCTTATAGTCATGATTAAATAAATATAATTATTTAATATATTGGCCATGGGTTAGGAGATCTATTTAGAAGAGGTAACCCACTTAGATCATATTATACTCTGAAGATAATGTTATCCAGCATTTTTGATTCAACTGTCCACACTCACCCATCAAAGTATTAATGACACCCAATGTTATTTGACTCCTGTGATCGGATGAGAACGAGTATAAATAACATATTATGGTCTTTAGCTGCCCATTATTACAATAGGTACTAATTTTCTTGATCTCAATCAGCCTGACGGTTGTAAAAGCAACAAAATTTCTTTGGCTTGCCAGGATTCGAACCCTGGACTTGCAACTTATTAGACAAGTTCCCTACTAGTTAGCCTTTTCAGAAGACTGTTGCAAAACAAAAAATAGAAGATGCATATTGAAAATACAACTTTTAACTGAAACGAAACTAATGGAAGCCGGGTAGAAGGTTAGGTTAGGTTAGGTCTCTACATAACTACCTTTGATTAAGAAGACTGACTGAAGCAACGCTACCTTCTGCAACCCATAAAATTATTCCCACAAGTTTATGAATATTTCGACCAATCATTTGATCATTATTAAACTTTAAACGATGCGCCTTAATTATCTTAATTATTCTCAATCTTCGTAATCTTTGACTCAAGAATCATCTCCTAGAGAGGTCGGGGTTGTAAAACAAGTAATGTAGGTTGTTAGGTATATCTTTGTACACTATGCTTACTTCATATCGTAATTGGTAGACGTTTTACAAATACAATTTGACTAAATTACACACAAATATATCGGTCTTTTTCTCTATTCTGATTCTATCACTTCTCTGCTCCCATTCTTCATCTCTCTCTCTCTCTCTCTCTCTCTCTCTCTCTCTCTTTACTTGTATTTCTATCTTAGCTGTCTTGTCTCTTTCTCGTTTCCCTATCTTCATTTGCTCCTCTCCCTCTTTCCTTTTCCTCTTCCCTTTATTTCTTTTCTTCTTTGTTTCTCTTATCTCTCTTATCACTCTTCTTCCTCATATCCTCTCTTTTCCCTTTCTTGTTCCTGTCTCTCCTCTTGTTCCCTCTCTTACACCTTTCTTGCTTCTACTCTGTCCCACTCTCTCCCTCTTGTCACTGCTTCCTTTCTTCTTCCCTTCCTTTCGCATCCTATCTCGTATCTCTATCCTCGTTTCTTCATCCCCCTCTCTTCTTTTCTTACTCTTCATCTTGTCTCTCTGCCCTCTTTTTTTTCTCTCACTCCCTCTTGGCTCTAAACAGAATGCTGAATGAGATTTCTGCTTTAAGGAGTATCCTTGTTTAAATCGCGTATCATTACTTTATGCAGAGTTTTTGCCTGCGTCACGTCACACGTTCAAGAATCCGTGTAAACTATTCCTCCACCGGCAACTGTTCAACTATTCCCTCCACCGGCAAATGCGTACTCCATACTATCAAGAAAGTAGTGAAAAATGTTTAATTGGATCAGCTGTTTATAATTTGTCACAAACGCTCACTTGCTTTCCAATTACGTTTATATTGTTTAATTAATTAAAACAAGCCCATCACATTGTTTGAGTGGCCCAGTACGTTGCTTGTATTGTATTGTTACTATACCACAAACAACGTCCAATTACAATCAGGTAAAACCTGTTTAACACATTCAATATAAATAGCTTTTTGTTATTTTAAAACTAACTTTATATAAAATGTGAACTAAATCTTATTAATATTGTAATTTATGATTAAATAGCATCAGTATTGTGAAAATTATAATAATAATGAGACGATTTAAACTTAATAAAATTTAATTACTCTTCTATCAAATAAAAATGATATTTGATATTTTATATTTTTATTATTACGAGTGATTATGAATATGACAAGTCTATTTGAGTTTTTTAACATAATTCCGTTCTAAACAATTTCATCGATCGTTTTGAGCCATGGTTTTCTTTAGCCACGGTTTAGCCATGGTGAGCCATGGTTTTCTTTAGCCATGGTGAGCCATGGTTTTCTTTGGTTTCTGGAATACTCCAGGTTGTCCTTGTACTGGATATCTAATTAATTTAACGATATTACTTCTCTATAAACCATTTTTGTTCATTTGAAAATATTTTTAGTTTCAATTGCTATAATTTGTTTTAAATTTTTGTATATGATTGTACGATATTTCGCTAACATTTATGTTTACAAGCTAGAGGCTGGTTTTCTTTAACCACGGTTTAGCCATGGTGAGCCATGGTTTCCTTTGGTTTCTGGAATACTCCAGGTTGTCCTTGTACTGGATATCTAATTAATTTAACGATATTACTTCTCTATAAACCATTTTTGTTCATTTGAAAATATTTTTAGTTTCAATTGCTATAATTTGTTTTAAATTTTTGTATATGATTGTACGATATTTCGCTAACATTTATGTTTACAAGCTAGAGGCTGGTTTTCTTTAACCACGGTTTAGCCATGGTGAGCCATGGTTTTCTTTGGTTTCTGGAATACTCCAGGTTGTCCTTGTACTGGATATCTAATTAATTTATAGATATTACTTCTCTATAAACCATTGTTGTTCATTTGAAAATATTATTAGTTTCAATTGCTATAATTTATTTTAAATTTTTTGTATATGACTGTACGATATTTCGCTAACATTTATGTTTACAAGGTAGAGGCTAGTTTTCGATCCAGGTTTATCTCTTGTAAGCAAACCATCGTGTTACTATCCATGGCGAATCTGAAGAATAAAATATTCTTCATTTTGGCATACTTTTTCTGCTTTATCTCTCTTCCTACACCTTAGTGGAATGTGTAGCCACCTCGTTGTCCCTCCAATAGGGAGTATTTCCTTTCGGTATCCCCTGCACAATTGTGTATTCAAGATCTGGGTCTAAGTATGATTTCGATATACCCTGCTCACTTCGCATGTTAAAGGTCAGGGATATTTATGTAATAATATTGGTTATTTCATTTTCTCAAACCTTTATTTAACTAAACCCTTTAAACCTAAACAAAAGCATAGTTATTTACATTTTTCTATCGTATGTAAAACCTATGAATCTTTCTTCTGGCAACTTTTAGTTTTTTTACCACATTGTATCCTTCGCAAAATATTATACTTCATATAGACATTTTGGACGATTTCGTGACAATCACGTCAAAGTTTATCCTTTCAACAGAACACTAGTGTTGCAGATTTCTCCCGTCATGGTAATCACAAACATTGTGGTAAGCTCCACCAGAAATCCCTTGTGGAGAACCCTTGTAACATCGCGGTGGTCTGGGAGCTCAATCATTTAAACAACAAAGCAACATTTAAATATTGAACGTCATTGTAATTATTACAAATATTATAATATAAATAATATTAATTCTTAATTTAAATCCAAATTTTACTTTGGGGCAATTACAGAACATAAAATATTAACCGTTCACCCTTACCTGTAGATAGTGATATTTATTTAGGTAATCATGTTAAAAACTTGCAAGAAATAACAATGGCTTGAGGTCAACCTTTAAATATTCATTTTCATTAACTACAAAAAGTGTTTAGTCAACAAGACTTCTTTGATAGTTCTTTAGAATCTACGACATGTCTCTGTCATGTATAAAGCTACAGCTAGTTCATCTAGGATCTCTTCCTAAGTTTTATGCTTCGAATAGTAGACCATCTTCAAACTAAGTTGAACATAGCGAAGTAATGATAATTCCTTCTATTAGTTCCCTCTTCTTATATATATATATATATATATATATATATATATATATATATATATATTTATTTATATACATATATATTTATATAAATATATACATATATATATATATATATATATATATATATATATATTTATTTATTTATATACATATATATATTTATTTATATACATATATATATATATATATATATATATATATATATATATTTATATATATATATATATATATATATATATATATATATATATATATATACAAATTGTTCAATTTTTTAATCAAAATCAAAATACGTTTTATTCATCCCCTAAAGCTCAAATATATCTTCCTAAATTTAATGTAAATAAAGTTTTTAAAATAGTAATTGAATAATTGAATTTAATAACGAATTAATTTTAGTTTTATATGGGAGAGAAATTTTCACATAAAGGGCAAGGTATGCAATATTGTTTTTCGTTTTATTTGGCTTAAAATACATGATAAAATATTAATTCATAAAACAGCTGATTTTATGTTAAAGTTTATGTGGTAGAATAGACATTTTACCCTGCTACTTTGTTTATATTATTTGTAATTATTTAATGAAAAGTAACTAAAATAGTAATTTTTTTGTTAACCTAAGGAGGAATTGATTTTAATTATATATATTAATCATAAATTTAAGTTTAATTATATCATAGCTAGTGAAAATAATCAAACGTAAATACTATTACATTCTACTTAAATCCCTACTAATTACACGTGTATTAACCAGACTAGTTCCGGCACCCATGTCAACTTCATCAGTGGGCATAATGTGAAGAAAGCGATATGATCGTATATACTAGTCTAGTTAATAAACTGGAAATTTCTGAGAGTTCATTGAGTGTTATGTTTTAATATTTAGCTTTGTATCTTACATTTATAGGCCTAGTATATTTAATAATTATAGGAGTTTAAAATAAATAAAACGTTTGTTACAAAACCTGTTAATTACATGTTAGGAAACCTATCGTAAACTGTGCCTACTTTTCTCGTTGAGCAAATACTGCCTCTTTGAGACGGTTACTTTTTAATTGAATTACTTCAGTTTTGATATATCAGTCAGTTGCTATCCAATTAAGTATATTGGTTAATTAATTAAAACATTCCACCAATCACGTTATTTGAACGGTTTCATAAGTCCTTTGCCACAGCACAGGAAATACATCTCTTCATTTACATATAAAGGAAAACTAGTATCATGCCTTTTAATACAGTTAGATCTTTCATGG
>JBAIZL010000010.1:81107174-81127174 GCA_036971475.1 Prosapia bicincta | reverse complement strand
ATATATATATATATATATGTGTGTGTGTGTGTGTGTGTGTGTGTGTGTGTGTGTGTGTGTGTAAACAATTTTTTGCAAACTTGATGAAAACGAGTTTTCAGCAAACTTTCACTCAGTCCATTGGATTGCTGAGCTTGAAAATCCTCCATATATCCGTAGAGTTGGATATTAGTAGAGAGGCTGAAAATCCGTAGAGTTGTTTCTGAGAAACAATTTACAAATATATATATATATATATGTGTGTGTGTGTGTGTGTGTGTATATGTAAACAATTTTTTGCAAACTTGATGAAAGCGAGTTTTCAGCAAACTTTCACTCAGTCCATTGGATTGCTGAGCTTGAAAATCCTCCATATATCCGTAGAGTTGGATATTAGTAGAGAGGCTGAAAATCCGTAGAGTTGTTTCTGAGAAACAATTTACAAATATATATATATATATATATATATATATATATATATATATATATATATACATTTTTAATCGTATACATACAATTATAAGTCGTTTAAGAATATTAGATATTAGTTTTAACGTTTAAGAAAGTAGCGGACTATCATCGAATAGCTTGGATTGCATCTCTATACATTATTATTGGTCTTCATTTAGAATAAACCAAAAACCACTGCAATATCAGCTTACATTAGTTTATATCTGTTTCTTTAAATTTAACATGAAATTTTCACAAAGTAAACTTAACTCTTTTCTGATACGTATGTACAGTAACAACAAAAATAAACGTTTATGTTCATAATCAGACGAAAAATGTATTGCAGTTTCTAAATGATATGAAATAATAACTAATTATTTAAATCCTAAAGTAATTTAGTGATAGTGGTGGGGCAGGGATTTGTTGCCATGGTAACGGTGTATTAACTAAAACTCTGTATGCAAAAATTTGCTCTTATATTACATGCAAATATACTCTTCACTTGTAAAACTGTATCTGAATTAAACTCAAATAAAACGGACAATTTATGTAAACGCTACACAAATATGTGATAGCTGAAAATTAAAAACGTGATGGAAAATAACTGCTATAGCAATAGTGTTTCCATTTTTATTTAATTTACTTTAGAGTCCTAATTTATCAAATGGATTTTGATCTAGACTTTAAAATCTTGTGATTTCGAAGTATATGATAAATAGATTTATATTTAAAAAAAACGTTAATATGTAATAAATTTATTACCCAATACTTCATAATGTAAGAATTGTTTCATATTCTGTTAAATAAATTAAAAATATTTGAAAACTATTTAAAAAACTTTGTCATACCCACTTTTTCTTAACTTTAAATTCGAGTTAAATAGGCATTTCACAAAAAAAACATATCTTTATATATTACACTTATTCATTTTACTATGATTTATAAACGATTGGTTTATGCAATGAAACTTTGTGTTTATAACTAAGGGTTAAAACGGTGACATTCATAATATATTCATGTTTACATATTCACAGAAATACGAACTTAATTCATAGTTAGTTTTTTAATTTAATTTAAAATTGTTGCGGAGGCTAACAAAAATCATGTGAGGTGGAGAGGTTTCATAATACTTCTATAACGTATGTATTATATATGTATTATGTATGTATTATATATGTATTATTATCATATTATATTATGTAGAATTTAGAAGAATTCTAAATACCAGTATTTAGAATATAATTCAGTTTTTTATATAGAATGTATAGTAGAATTTGCAACCTAATTTTATAATAATTTTAAAAATTAATATATATATAAATATTTATACTTATATATAAAAATATATATATAAAACTTATATATTTTGTGTATATATATATATATATATATATATATATATATATATATATATATATATATCGGAATATGTATTCTTGTGTAATAATAAAGAACTTAGTCAAAATACAAATACAAGAATTATAATTGAATTTACAATTCAAAGCTTTTCGTTGGGTTACAGTACCAACATCATCAGGAATATTCAAAATATTCCTGATGATGATGGTACTGTTAGCCAACGAAAAGCTTTGAATTGTAAATTCAATTATAATTCTTGTATTTGTATTTTGACTTAGTTCTTTATATATATATATAGTTATTCTCGCTGCCGCACGTCAAAGATTGGTCTACCGTTCCTCAATTCGCTTCTCTGCACGACTCTTTGACAACTTTCCTCTGTCATTCTAAATTTTCCCTAATAAATTTACCCCTTTATTGTTCACTCATCCTACCACCGTCGTTTCCTTCAACCCCGTTTTCGTACACACACGTCCTACCACCGCTGATTTTTGAAATCCAGTCCTCGCTTCCCGTTTTTGAGGTTAATCTCGCACTAGCGTCCTATTCCCCCATTTGGCAAAATCAAACAAACAAAACACTTTTTCAAGTACAAGCAATACCATCTCAGCTGTAACCACTAGTTAAACCGTTACTTGACGGTTAACTTACAAATTTTCGCAATCTTAAGGCCATTGCCCTAACCTTTTTTAACGGTATTTTAGGGGCCCTATAGCGCCTTATTCCTTTTAGCAAATACACAAAAAATGTTTAGTGTTTCTATCGCCTTGTAAAATAAAAAGCCTTAGATTTATTATTTATGTTTACGACAATCTTTGTACTATGCCACACTTTGACAGCATTTTAAAGACTTCAGCTCTATATTTTAACTAAGAAATAATTTTATGTTACAATATATACTAATTATCTATCTATCTATCTATCTATCTATATATATATATATATATATATATATATATATATATATATATATTAAGTATATAAGATAATTCTTAAATAGGTATATATAAATATATATGTAAATATATATATATATATATATATATATATATATATGTGTGTGTGTGTGTGTGTGTGTGTGTCACGCGCGCGCGCGTTCGCGTGCGTATGTGTAATTTGTATTGACATTTTTTTTTAATTTATAAAATTATTATGCTGTAAAATTCTCTACATCTTATTTCGCTTTCCGTATCATAAATGCCGGAGAGTTGTAAACCGCGTAAAGGTAATGGTAGGGCCTAAAGAAAATATTCTGTTTTACTGTTTAATAAAATTTTATAGGTAATCAGTGAAATTTTGAGTTTATTTTCGCCAAAGGTGGTCGTGTGATCAAATAAATACAATATTTATATGTTGCAATGACTATGGCATACATTTTAACAGAGCATGTATTCAAAAATAGAATCAGAATGTTATTTCTGGTATTAACGAAGATTTAAACAATATAATTCAAACAAAATTTGGTTTGTAAATTGTTATTAATAAATACACAATGATCGAAACATTATCCTTCAAAACGATCAGACACATGATGATGAAATTTATTTAAAAAATTATTAAATATTTTTGAAAAAAAATCTGTTAGTGAAAAAGGTATAAAATGTAACAAGTGAAGAGATTTGTAAAACTTTATTAGTTATCTATTTACTGTCATTATAAAGATTAATTTCAGGAAAATATTATTTGACTTGTGATAAGTGAGAAATTTTAACATTAAAAAATACTTTTGTATAGAATTAACAAAAGCTAGTTTAGTTTGCAACAATATTTCAAAATGAAATACGCTATTTAACCTTATTTACTTTAATTAGCTCTAATTATCAAAGGGATTCCTGTCGAAGGTTCAGTTTGAAAACAAACGCATTTTTAGCTACACGTGCAAACAGGTAATTTAAAACCGTTTCTTTGTTCTTCTTCAACACTGTTTTATCATACGTAATTAGCAAAATCTATTAAAGTATCATTAGATGAACAGGAACGCAGATGCCGGTTGCTAAGCAACGAATGACGTCATTGTTACAGGTGCATTTCACAACTACATTTTCTGTAAATGAATTAGGTGTTTTGCGTAATGTTGTATTACATGGCAACATGGTCTGCGGAATGTGTTACACATTAAGACTAATGTATTCTGGTGAGCTCCACATTGGATGGTTTGTGTTTTGATAATTTAGAGGCACTGAAAATCAACGGCCAAAAAATTGTTAATATAATAATATTTTTACGTTATATGTCTTATTATTATAAACTATATGATTTTGTTAAATAAAAGTTATACTATAATGTAATTAAAATATTAGCCTACAAACTACAATATTTTAGGTTCCTTTCTATAAGGAACTTATTTTTTTTCTTGTTATCTCATTTCTTTACGCTAATAATTATTGATGTCCATTACTTATATAAATATATTGTTTTTAATGAATATTCATATTATTATTATTTGATTCCATCTTCACTGATTTTCACTAAATACACTTGAACATTAATTAATTTGTCACACTGCTTATAGTAGTGCTTACGTTTGTGATTATTGAGGACGGCTCTTTAGAGAGATGTGCTCTATTGTTAACTTCGTTGTTTTAGGCTAGGGTGGGGTAAGGTATGGGATGGGATATTAGGTTTATTTTTAAATATTATTTGGGGTTATAATATCGACAAGTGTATGTGACTTATAATGTAATTGGGTTTGAATGTGTATAGAATTGGGTATAGTTTGAAAAGTTTTTCTATTTTATATTGTTTGAACGTGCGAACAGTATGAAGCTAAACGAAGCTTTTTACTGTCTATTCAGTTCCGGTTTTATCCATTATCAATGAACAATTAATAATAACTAATTTTAGTGTTTAACTGGTTAATGCTGGGTTTTATTACAATGTTACCAACTGTTGTGTAAATTGTATTATGTTCTGATGAATTGGCTATATTTATTAGCTAATAATAAGAGCTCATTGATATTTCATATGAGCAAAAGCTGTAGATACTGGATAGTAAACAAAAAGCTACGTACGTTTTTTACATTTTCATTTATGAAAATATACACAAGAAAAGTTTAAAGTCAATTCCTACTTAGGTCAACAAAGGAAAATTTTATACTTTTTATTATACAATTACAATTAACATAGATAAATTAACCTAACTTATGCGTTAAAACAGCGGTTCTACCACATAACCTATAACATAAAGTCAACTGTTTTATGAAACCGTAAGTTATCACTTATTTCAATCCAATCGTGGAAAAAAAATAACTACATTGCATACCTTGTCCCTTTTGTTGAAACGTTTTTCTCTAATATAGAACTAAAATTAATTCATTACATTTACTAATGAAATAATATTTGAAAAAAACTGTAATAGCATGAATTGTCATCCAGTAAAAGTTTTACAAAATTTATTTGAACTTGATCAACAAATTTTTTTTATTAAAGATAAAAACTTAAACAAGATATGTAAGGAGGGTGTGAACTAATAAAAGGAATTGAGAAATGTGCAAGAGGAAACATATTTATTATATACATATATTTTTACAAATAATCACATAAGTGAAACTATATTTTACACAATTGTATGAATGATGAATTGTCAAATGTGACAACAAAATTAATAAAAAAGAGAATAAAATTAATGAGATTGTATAATAATTTGTCAGATAGAGAGCTTAGCTACAGGTAACTAACATACGTTTCAAAATGATTAGAGAACAATATTTTGTATGTAGAAAAAATCATTTTGTAATGTTTTTAAAATTATTTCAGTAGAATTGAAATACTACTGTCACATAACTTTTGTATTTTAATCTTCATAGCAGTACATTTGATATTTTAATATCTATATTGACATAATTTCACCTATAATTTACATACTAAAAGATATAGATATTAGCATATACAAGCTAATATTATTTCATTGGTAGATTTAGAGGAGTTATAAAATTATTCTATGCCTATTGGATATTGATAATAGTAGAAATTAGATTAAAAAATGTCAAAACAATACCGAAAGGCAGAAATTTAAACTCGACCAATGGGGAAAGTTAAATGACGATATTGAAGGTTATAGCCTGGAATTCGGACATCTATAGATATTTACAAGTCCAGGAAAACTAACCAATACCAGTGTAGCGTACAGAACAGGCTCTGTTTTCCAAAGTACCGTTTATCGTAATAACGTTTCAAAAGTACAGGATTCCTGGAAAACTCTCACCGGTAAAGTACAAGAGGATGGGTAAAGAAGCCTTTCCACAAGAATGTTCTCTGTTCAAACTCGAACCAATACTGAGGAATATATGACATATTGCAGCAAGCTATTGTTCAGGCTACGTATAAGAAAATTTATTTGTTACTCAATTAAGGCAAAACACAGATATTTTTGTAACACATTTTCGATGTTATAAGAGAAAATTGTAACAAAAAAAAATCACTATTATTATTGAAGACCTAACTTGCTCGATTATCGTTTTCCGCTTTTAGTAATTTCTCTTCCTAGAAGGCTCTAGAACATTGTAGCTGTTGTGTCAGTTCAAGGGTAACTTGATACTTCTACATTACGAGGTTCGCTTTATTATATTCCACAAACTGTGTGTCCGCTTAAGTGAGGAAGGACTTGTATTTGTCAAGCCGTATGGCATAAATCTCGGATGAGACTTTACCCGTTTTCAACAGTTATGGAACTTTTTGTAACAAATTTTCAGTATAGTAAAACTAAATTGTAACCAATTAAAAAAAGCTACTATTACTGGAGACCTAATTCACGCCCTTAACCAACCGACTTCTCGTTTATAGTAATTTCTCCTACTATAAGGTTCTGAACAACTTAGCTGTTGTATCCACTAAAGCGTAACCTAATGCACCTATTAATTCCTATCGGCCAGTTGTAGACAGTTACCGCATTACGAGAAGGCGTACTGTGTGTCCGCTAAAGCGAGAAAGGACTTGTATTAGTCAAGCCGTGTGCTACAAAACACGGGTGGAATCTTGCCCGTAACAATAGTTACGATAATTTATGTAACCAAATTTATTTGGTATTTTAAAGAAATTATCACATTAAAAAGCAGTACTATTACTAAAGAGGGTTTTATTCATGAACAAACCCAATAGTCCTATAGAACGGTTCTCCCTTGACGGAATGTTTGCAATATATTTTCCAGTAAGAACTTATTTGAAAACGGTCGGCTCGTAATGCGACACGCAGGACGTGCCTTAACCTACACACTTAACTGATACGAGGGGAAAGTGACGATGAATATCCCCCATCAAGTTGTATTCTCTGGGGACAAATCGTAAATAAGAGTGAACTTTATAGCTATATTTTATCGCTGTAGTATATTTGTGTTAATCTGGAAAAGGAAAGTAGCTAGAAAATAGGTCGAAAAATTTACTTTTAATTTAACGATGAAAAACGCAAACCTTAGACTTCTTTAAAAATTATAAATCTGTTTGAGAAAGGCATAAATTTTACGGGTAGCTCTAGTAACATGTTTATATATTGTTGAAAATGTTTTATTAAATATTATTGGATTTCTAGAATAATATAAACTATCTGTGAATACTTGAGTGGTCAGGTTCCGGATATATTGTGAAGACCATCTTTGCCAAAATGACTGTAAGACAAAGCTTGACAAGGGAGGGTGGTGAGGTTCACTTAGAGACGGGAGGTGTTAAGTTAGTTTGTATCAAAGCCTGAACGCCGTTAACTGGTTAAGTACCTAGCACCATTATCAATTATTTTATTAGGTTAATCGACAGAATTCTAATGTTGTAGAAATAGTAAAAAGAAATTATGCACTTGTTTAATACAAGAACTACTTTAAGTATCTGTTGAAAATATTTCGAAAAGATTATTTTTTTTTTTATTTAATGAAAACTACCTCTACATTTTCTACGGGAACATTTTTGTATTTACTGTATAACTCTGTGTTTTCAAGCATTAGCTATGGTGTCTTTTTCTCCTTTTTCATTTTATGTTGATATTTTTTGATCGTACTTAAACAGCTGATTTCACCTAAATAAGGCTGAATAGAATTAAAATTGAAAGCCTGTTAGCCTTGAAGTTAGTAGTTGAAGTTGGACGTTCTTGAGGATAATACTGCAATAATCAAAAAGCTTTGAATAAAGTTTCTTAATATCAAATTATTCTTGTTTTTGAAATATTTTATAATAAATAAATAAATATTATCAGGAGTAAATACTAAGGGGGAAATAATTACCTTATTTCGGTTCTTGCTTGTTAAAACAAGAAAACATATACTCAATTTTGATCATAATAAATAATTTAAATGCAAAAATATATAAATAACTAAACCACATAATAGTTTACCTTTAGTCTATTCACTAGCTAGAATATAAATTTTCTGCAAGGGTGTTGTAGGGTGGCTTTTGCATTATCACATCTTCAGAATCAAATTTATTCATAGAAGATTTTCAATATATTTTCAATTGGGTTTCGAAGTTTTATATTACTATTAAATTGGATTTGTTTCTTTTTACTGTTGTTAGGATGGAATCTTAGAGTAAGTAATCTATACAAAAAATGTTTTAAAGTCAATTCCGACTTAGGTTATCAAAGAAACATTTTATTTCAGTTACTTTCTATTAAATAATTAGAACCAATATAAATAAAGTAACATAACATATGCCTTAAAACAGCTGTTTCCACATAGCCTATAACATAAAATCAGCAGTTCTATGAAGCATATGTTGTGACCTATATTATCCATACTGGGACGAAATAAGTATTATGCATACCTCCATTTCGTGAAAGGTTTTCCTCCCGTTTAAAACTAAATTCAATTCCTTAAATTTAATTAAAGAATTAATATTGTAAAAAACGGGTTTAAAATCAAGTGACATCCACTACAAGTTTATAACTTTCAACTTGAGTGAATGAGTAAAAATTATTTTACTAACGATTGAAAATTTTAACGAGATGTATATGAGCAGAGTGTGAATCAATTGATGGAATTGAAACATCAAACTCAATGAGCATAGTAGCAATACTGCAATTGACATAAATAATTGTGCGCTCGTTACCACAATACAAGAATAAAATAAAAACTTATTTATGAAGATAAATCAAATAGACCCTTATAAAAAGCCCTAAGAGGTAAACTACATATATTTTTGTTAATGAGTTATTATTTTAATGATTACTTGTATTGTGATAATGGGTGTATTGTTAATTACATAAATATAATGTTAAAGTTGGAAATAATTATCGAACTAAGGTAAAACCTGTAGTGTGTAGTGTTCCATGGTAGTATTTAAATTATTTGCATAATTTCATTAAATTGTTATTTTTATGTGACAAACTTTTAAGTTGTAACTATTTGCTTATTTTGCTCTCTTTATATTATATATATATATATATATATATATATATATATATATATATTTAAATATATATTTATAAATAATATACATTTATATATATACATATATATACAATATATATATAATATATATATAAATATATTATATATATATTTATATATATATATATATATATATATATATATATATATATATATATATATATATACATATATATATATCACTTAAAAACTGATTGACTTTTTTTTAGTATAGGTTTCATTTTTTTCAATGAATAGTAGCTCGCTTGTATTTTCGTTTATTGATACATTATTTTTGTAATTTACTGTTATCTTACAGTGTTGTGTTATCTAAATAGATACCGAAATTACCAATGCGGCATGTTATGCAATTGATTTTGTTATTTAGCACTACAATGTGTTTACTGATCTGAAACTGCTTTAGACTTACCTATATGGAATGGTTTGATGGACTAAGACCGTAAAGCTAAGATTTAATGCAGGAAAAACTCGCCTACTGTTTTTAATCCTGAATTATACACTGAAAGCAAGTGTATAAAAAAAATACCAAATCCACGGTACTTTGGAGTCACTATGGATACAGAATTACGATACTCTGCTCGTGCTGATAAACCTTCAAAAAAACTAAGTACCATCAAAATTCCTTCACGGTACAGGCTGGGGAGTTATATATGAGACTCTTAGGCTGCGAAGATACGGAAAGCAATTGGTGATCGCAACACAACTTAAACTTGAATTGCTGTTAGAAAAGTTGCTTGTCGGTTTACACGATTGTTTATATAAAGTTGCTAGTTTCGTTGACAGTTATGTCGTCGTCAGAGGAGGATGCCGTCCTTGTCTATATTTTAAGAAAGACACTACAACAACGTTACAAAAAAAAACAATACAGTGTATACGCCTATAACGTTATTTATGCCAGACAAAGTCATTATATTGTTCTGCAAAATTCACGAAACTACCCAGACCAAATTTTTTAATTATTATTGTATGATCATTAACAGTTTCGGCTACTTTTTAAATCGTGTATTTTAGAACTTCAAAAAAAACAAATAATTGGCGAGAACCGATTTCAGCTGCAGAAAGATTAACAACAATACTCGGCTAAGGTTAATTGCTCATTTATGTATTTCTTTTTATGTATAACTGCAAAACTTAAAATAACATTACATTAAAATGAAACAAAAATCAGTTTTTAAACAAATTAAATTTTATAGTTCAAGTGCAGATTCTATATATTTTGTACAAATTTTTACTAATCATTCGTATCGTTTTGAAGTTGTTGGATACACAAACCATGATCAGAACCAGCAATATTTTGTTTGCCTGACATACTACACCAGTATAATAAAAGTCTATTGAAAGGAACATAAACGCAAAAATATACAAAAAAATAATAAATATTTAAATACAAGAGCACTTTTGAGAAACGCATACACGACACAACAAATACTGCTGGCACCTGAGTTTGCAGCATGTCATGACCAGAGCAACTCTAGTCTCTATGTCACCCGCTGGTCGCGTTGCTATCATTTCACTATGTATATGTGCATGCAACTCTATATGCTGTCAAAGAGCAACTCAAGTTTGTGTTGCGATGCGTTGTCGTCACCAGTGCATTCTGTATGTCCGCAGCCTTATAACAACATATTCCACATTATTAAGACCGTTTAAGTAGTTTGCTTCTCTTATTTTGGATCATGCCTTATAGGCCTATTATGCCCTGCCTTTGAATCTACCACATCTTTACCATAATTCTTGTGGCTAATTAATATTTTAATAACAACGTGATACATGTCTTGGAATGGAAATTTTAAAAATATGTTAATCCGATGAACGCTTACCTTTAAGATTTTACAAAGGTGTGAACCCGTGCTCACCACCTCTGCTCCTAGTTCTGCGATCGCTAGGGACACCTAAGGGGGAGGAGTTCTTAGTTCGAGCAAAGAGTTTCCCGCTAGGATTATCAACTCAGGGCATGTTCTATCGATTTACGAGCAAATTAATCCTTTAGAGAGCGTTGTTCATTTGGAGGAGGGCCAGATAGGTCTTCAGCACATTGGTGGACTACATACACACATTAAAATAGAAAACACATTTCTATATGCGTTAATTGTTGTTTTCCTTAATAACAACGTGTGTAAGATTTACCATATGGTTTTAGCGAGATTACAGCAAGAGCTTCGAATGTGTCTGCCACCAACAACTGCAAAATAAACCAAGATTGTTCCCTAGAAAGCCTAGAAAACAGTTGAAAGTATAACAGGATAAAGTACACTAACAAGCAAGAAGTCGTGCACCAGAATACATCGCAAGAAGAACGTTTAAAGACTCCGACAATAGCACAAGGCAGGTCTTCTGGTACAATCTGGGGAGGAAACTGGGGAAACTATTGTAGTAAAGAGAATTTACTGACATCATTAAGACAAAAGGGTTGATGACCATTAAATACAAAGAGAGGAATTTTAATTCACATACAGATGGTTCTTCTGATCTGAAATAATTAATAGAGGTTGAGGAATGCTCCTGACTACTCCAACAGTTACAGAATACCAGAGGAAGATTGGTGACGGAACTGTAGCCTCTTATTTCACTTGTGAACTTATAGCGTTACCAGAAGCAATTGATATGTACAAATCTTTCTCCCTCAAAGACCATTCTGGGTGCCTTGTGATTCTATGTGCCTCAAGAGCAACCCTGTAAGCAATCCTGAATGGTGGCTCTTTGCTCATCAATGGAATTATTTCCCGTCAAGCGTAACTCTCTGTAAGGAGGGAACGAAGGCTAGAGGTGTTAACAATGACACAAACGTCAACGTGACCCTATTAGACGCAGGTTCCCTATTACCGAGGTTAAATTAAAAAATTAAAATTTTGTCTAACGGAAAACCATCTCTATATCATCAATGAGGATCATCTCATTACAAAATCAATAGTCAGACTAGGAACAGTACATCACATAGATATGAAGGTCATAAAGAGGATAAGAATAATTACCGAAACTGTCATACCAGCTCGGACACAGAACTAACGCCAGCATACGTTTTCAACTGTCCGTATATCCTTTGAAACTTATTCAGCGTTATGTTCGTAAGTGAACCTGTATGACTAGTGAACACATCCGGGAGTATTCGAAAGTGAATCTTTCTAGCTAGTGAACACATCCGGAAATATTCAGAAGTGATCCTGTATGACTAGTGAACACATCCGGGAGTATTCGGAAGTGAATCTTTCTAGCTAGTGAACACATCCGGAAATATTCGGAAGTGAACCTGTATGACTAGGGAACACATCCAGGAGTATTCGGAAGTGAACCTGTATGACTAGTGAACACATCCGGGAGTATTCGAAAGTGAATCTTTCTAGCTAGTGAACACATCCGGAAATATTCGGAAGTGAACCTGTATGACTAGGGAACACATCCAGGAGTATTCGGAAGTGAACCTGTATGACTAGTGAACACATCCGGGAGTATTCGAAAGTGAATCTTTCTAGCTAGTGAACACATCCGGAAATATTCGGAAGTGAACCTGTATGACTAGGGAACACATCCAGGAGTATTCGGAAGTGAACCTGTATGACTAGTGAACACATCCGGGAGTATTCGGAAGTGAATCTTTCTAGCTAGTGAGCACGTCCGGGAGTATTCGGAAGTGAACCTGTATGACTAGGGAACACGTCCAGGAGTATTCGGAAGTGAACCTGTATGACTAGTGAACACGTCCGGGAGTATCCGGAAGTGTACCTTTATGGCTAGTAAACACGTCCGGGAGTATTCGGAAGTGAAACTTTATGGCTAGTGAACACGTCCGGGAATATTAGGAAGTGAACAAGAGTGTAAAGATTAATAGAGATGTCATTCACACCCACGGCATTATCCGAAAAAGGCCCGTCAAGGACACATCATCATCAGTGTCATGTTATATTTACATTATAGCCATTAATGACTACATACATACATATATATATATATATATATATATATATACATATATATATGTGTGTGTGTGTGTGTGTGTGTGTGTGTGTGTGTGTGTGTGTGTGTGTGTGTGTGTGTGTGTGTGTGTGTGTGTGTGTGTGTGTGTGTGTGTGTGAGTGTGTGTGTGTGAGTGTGTGTGTGTGTGAGTGTGTGTGTGTGTGTGTGAGTGTGTGTGTGTGTGTGTGTGTGTGTGTGTGAGTGTGTGTGTGTGTGTGTGTGTGTGTGTGTGTGTGTGTGTGTGTGTGTGTGTCTGTGTGTGTGTGTGTGATATTATAGTACAATTGTGGAGTCATTTAATTTAAATGTATGCTACCATTTATATTGACTTTTTAAATTAAATAACCTTTTCAAATATACAATTATGTATATAAAGGTTTAAATATTGACTAGTCCTAACTGTAACGTGACTCATTGAAACTATGTTTTATGACTATATCTAATAATTCCAGGTGATAAACTCCTGTTACTCATTTATTGAACACAAAAGTTTTCATAAAAAAAGAGTATTTTATTACAAATTGTTACAATCTCTTCACTAATGTATTAGGTTAGCATTCATTATTAAAAACAAAAATGTACATATTAATAACTAAATGGAGAGTCTTGTATTATAGGCAAGAGAGGAATAGAGAGAACATCTATAATTTATTACAATAGTTCCGACTACAGACCAACTCTATGTTGGATAGAAGGTTGTTAAAATATCAGTCTGGGAAGATACGTACGTTTACTATTCATCCTCTTCTTATGGTGTTCTGTTTATCCACTTTTTGGTGCTAATATAAAAATATATAAAAACTACAAAATAACTTATAAAACCAACCATTAATCTTTCGTATAAGGAGTATACGTGTTCCGCATATTTTACAGCCATGGCTGTGAATCTTTAAAACTGAAGCTCCCAGATGTCTGTGTGTATAAAAGTTTTAACTTCCCCTCAGCATAACGCGGGGTTTAATGGCTTGCTATAAGGGGATCCCGTTGCGATGTGGCAAATTAAACACGACTTTACACTGTTATAGGGAGGTAGGTACGTAGTGCCAAGTCAGTTTATAGCGAGAAATTAAGCTTTATGTAAAGTGCGTTACGCTAATAGTTAAAATTATTTGTAGCAACAACAGAGTGCAATCAAAAATCTCTTTTGTATATATTAGTCTTAGATATTATCTATTAGTCAAAATATTGTTATCATACGTCGCAGTAGCATTAAATAACAGTTCTATAAATATATAATTTAACCTAATAGTATTTGCGTGCTTGCTCGTATGTTTGTGAATACGTTATGTACGTGTGTGTGTGTGTGTGTGTGTGTGTGTGTGTGTGCGTGTGTGCGTGTGTGTGTGTGTGTGTGTGTGTGTGTGTGTGTGTGTGTATATATATATACGCGCGTGTGTGTGTGTGGTTGTGGATGCGCGAACTTATGTATTTGTTTATAAGTGTGTTTGTATATGTGTAATATATATATATATGACCAATGAGTGGTCCTTTACGTATAAGTGTCCAAATATATATATATATATATATATATATATATATATATATATATATATGTGTGTGTGTGTGTGTGTGTGTGTGTGTGTGTGTATGTATAGGCTATATATGCCTATGTAAACTGATATTAAAATTAAAAATATAATAAACAATAACAATAATCAAAATAATATGCAGGAAGGAAATGTTGTATATAATATAAAATGTTAAGGTTGAAATCAATTATATGTAAGACAAACAAAGAAGAAATTTATAGAAAAAATTAAGGAATATTTAAACGCTTATATAAAACCGAACATATAGGAAATGTGAAATTAAAGAATTAACAATGAGTTAAAAATTAATATATATGAAACATAAGAAATTTATAAACTTAAAGTTAAATACGAATTAATTAATGAGTAAATTCAAGTGAAATCAAAACAGCAAACTATTTACAAGGTCATTGATGTTTTGGCAAAAATTACATAGAAGTATAAATGAAAATAAATATATGGTTGAATTGTAGTACATATGATTTAATTTTTGTAAACCATTTTTGGTAATTATTGTTTTTCTGAAGGTGCTAATACTTATGTCATTTCCGAAAAGCTTTCAAAATATATAAATTAAAATTATTCTTGTATTTGAAATATTTTCATTTATTAACTATATTACAAGAGAACGTATCACCATATTTAATAAAGGTATATATATTTAATACACTTCAAAGTAGATGCAACACGCACAGTACTAAACACAATCTAAATAGCACTAGATTCCATGAAGACGTTTAAATCTCTGGTATACTTCAATTTCAAAAAACCTGAAGATTGTGATAGGGATTGATTTTTTGTCGTAGGAACCATTTTTTGTTGATGACGTAATATAAACCCTCTGCGTCATATTCCGCAAGGTTTCTACGATGCCTGAGTAAAGCCAAACGTAATGATGGTATGAGGTGGAAGGTAGGTTATAGATCGTGACTAACAGAAGGCTTCTGAAATTTAATTTTTACCTCTCTTATTTAAATAAATATAATACCTGTTGATAGTTTTATGTTGTAAATTAGATTAATCTAAAGAAAAATACAACAATAGTACCAATTTGTGACTCAGTTCAAGTGTAATTTTCTGATGGTGTTAAATGTGTCGGTGAGGTGTGTAGAAGGTTATGTCGATAATTCGTTTTGAATGAGATTTATAGAACGACCTAATCATATCGCTCAATATCAACTATATATAAATATAAACAGAGAGAGATAAAATCATTTTCTGGCTCATTTTTAGAAACATTAGATGTTCTGATACGTTTAGATTTTAGGATATACGATCAGATTATAAATACAAATATAACAAACACCATACAAATAAATTTTGTACTTCAATATCATTTTGTCATTGTTAATGCACTAGCTTATTTTGTATTTGTAAAGCCATTAATATTTATTTCTATTTTGTTGGCAGCATTGTTTTGCAATATCGTACCGAAGGGAAAATCAGCGTCAGTACGAGTTGCGAGCCAGCACTGAGAGCGATTGCAAATTGTGGATTGAAGCAATTAGAGAAGCAAGGTCAGTTTTGTTTAAGTTACGTAATGCACTAAAATTGTTTTAGTTACTATTTTTAATTTTTTTTTTAATTATGAAGTCTTCGTTTTGAAAACGTCTTGATCCATTCAGGTTTTGCAATTTAATTTATATTTCTTAAGCGTCATTAAAAGTTTTTTTTTAAGTAAAAATAATTAAGAAGAAACTGGTTCAATTCCCGTGAAAGAAAAAGAATATATTTCAGGGCATTATATTTTTCATTTCATAATTTATCAAACAATTTTATTTTAATTTTTAATTGAGTAAGTTAAAAATTTAATCTAAATATTAGTTAGTTTTACAACGAAACATTTTTGAGCATACGTGTGCTGGAAGAGGACCAGAACATCCTACAGATGACAGCGATTTGTTTCGCTGCTAATCCATGTAAACGTTCTCATGACACAAGTAATTGTATAATGAAAGAGCTGACAAATGTAAGAGGAATGTATTTCCATAACGCGAGAATTGTGAAGGCTAAAAATGAAAATTGATTAACCTGCATACCCCTTGGTCTACTGGTAAATCTCGACATTAGATTTAACATGGAAGCAAAATGATAAACTGTTAAACCGATTAAACCCATTATGTTGTATAAAGATCTGAATTCGTCTATCGGAGTCTTACCCGCTACACCACCGAATGGGAAGTACAAAAAGGAGAGATGAGATCTACTGGTAATCGTTTGGCACAAGTAGTGAAGGGAAATTGTAGCTCGCGCGAACATAAGTAGTCCTAAGCTCTGCATGGGTACTGAAAAGGTTCTCCCGGTACCTGTAGTTCTGGAAAAACTTAAATAATTATAATCAAACACTGAATATAATATCTGTATAAGTAGCACTATTTACTTCTTTGTTTATTACATAATTATCTAAAATCATTTAATCATATTTCAACAATTCTTGGATTTGTTCTCTATAAAGTTTTAAATAACTCATAACCTTTAAATTTGATTTAACATTCTCTGTTTATAAATTAAACTGTATTGATTGAAATAAAATATTTTAGCTTACAAAATAAAATTATAAAACTATCAAACTCCTTATATGTGGTTCATTAGAACACCGTTAGTTGGAACCATTTACTAAAAATTAGTTTAATAAAACCACACCACAAACTCACGGTAATCCCTAGTTTATTAAAACAGAATAGTTTCGATGATCATGCCGCCTTCTTTAGTGTAAGTGAAAACACGTCCCTGATGAAGGCGTCGTAAAACTAGTATTCTTAATAAACTGGTGCTTAGTGTCAGTTTTGAGTTAAATTGTCATTGTTAACAACCTTTATTTATTTCAGAGGGTGAGACAAAAGAGCATAAGTAAAATAAAGGAACATAAGACATAAAACACTAATAATTTTTCTGACATTACACTCTTTAATTTTTCACCTAACTTTTTTAAGTTTGAATACTTATTTTGTACCATTTCCTTTTCAAAAACCAAACAATTTGTCTGTGGGGGTGGGAAAAATTTTAAAATTTATTTCTATACAATATCTGTTTACGTTCTGACTAATTCAGTAAACATTCTCAGTTGCTGTATAACAATTTTCATTCTGTTAAATGGGTTAAAGAAACTGCTTTGACTTATTTCGCTTGGATGTAAGTGTATTTGAAAATAGCATGTTTCCAATGCTTTTGAATTTAATCAAACTTTAATGTAATTGCAATTCCTTTTAAACATTAAATGAAAAATGTAATTATCTTTGAAAGAAAAATATCTTTTTTGTTGTGCATAACGTTCAGAGAAGCTTTCATGTTTAAATTAAATTTAAACTCATGTTTGTTCAAGGCTTGTACGAACTTATAATTAAAGTAAATTTCTAAAGAATTCACTCAGGCATAAAGTTTTCGATGTCATTAAACAATTACTAACAGTCTCGCCATTGGAAAGACATTAATTATAATTGCTTAGTGCAAGTTTTGTTCAAGTTAGTAAAATTTTACTTTAATTATATTTTCATCCAGGTCGTGGTTGTTGAACTTATTGTAGAAAAGAAATTTATTATATTATAGATAAATTTGTATAATAATATACTACTAGGGGCTTGTAGTAGCAATTGCTGCTCCTTATTTATTACAATAAAATGAAATGAAATGCATTTTATACTGGAAAATGGAATAATATATCAATAGTGTGATTTAAATATTACCAATAGATTTTATACTAGAACCACAACAGAATTTCTTTGTAAACAGTGTTTTTTGTGTAACTGCTTTCATGGTCATTTATTTTCCCTTTTGGGTTTCGGTTTTCTATTGAAATCTTAATACCTCGAGGGGATCGTGCCCTACTAAGAGCTACGTACAATTGTCCAAGACGGAATTCTGGATTTCGCAAAAAGATACCAATTTTTTCAAAGGTTTGCCCTTAAGCTTTGTTTATTGTAAATTCAAGGGTAAGCCTTGCCGTAAATTGAGTCCTAACGAATGAAAAAGCCATATTTTTATCTATTGACATTAGTTTTATTCTTGGGAGAAATACTGCTTGCCCTTTGTTTTTGGCCGTAACTATTTCCAAGTATAATGATTTTTCCAACTTAGCTTTCACAATTATTCTTACTCTATTTACCAGTCCAGAACACATATTCATATTTCTGATTTACATAACTATAGCTCCAATCCTTATTTTCAAATTGTGTGGAGGTATTCTACCTGGTGCTATTGAACATATCCCAACACTATTCTGAATCACATAATTTTCATTATTTAGAGGGCGCCTAAAATTATGAATATGTTAATCAGCCCCTCCTCCTGCCTTGTAAATGATCCTTAACCTCTCAGCCCCCCACCATTTTTAAGTAATCGTCTACGAGCTTGCGTAGGTCTTCCTTTATTACCATTCATTTCAACAGTTTTATTTAAAGAGAACACTAAAATAAACAACATTAACAATAAATTACACAACGTTCTTGTAAATTATCTTTAGCCATTATTTCTACAATAATTATATACAAACCCGCAGGCCTCCTCTGTTATATACATTTTAATTAAACAGAACGTTAAAGAAATAATAAAAAACGACAATCAAATTCACATAAGCTGTTTACATCAGCTGACTGATCACCATCTAGTATATAGGGCACTTATTAATAAACACACTTTAGTGACCTTTTCATTAGAAAATCTTGGGATCTATCAAGGCCAAGTGGGGTGAAGTCCAGGTAATTTTTGATAGGTATGATAGTTATCCCTCCATCTCTAGCTCTCTAGCTTTTTTATATGAATCTAATAAAGATATCGTACCTTGTTCCTTGCTCAATAAACTTCATGGTGACCGATTCCCTAACGGAATTAAATATATTGTATATAACCGTGATATCATTGTAGATGTTAAACTATAAATCCATAATGAAATTCCTATAGTTTATTCCTACAGTTTTATAATAACAAACCTTATCTAAATGAAAAGATAATGGACAACATTAAATCTCTATAAATAAATATTTTGTAGCAAATAAATAATATGGCTAAACAAATGAATCATTTTAGGAAAAATGTAAAAGTGTGAAAAAGTATTATTTATTTTAACATGAAAATAAAAATTAGGGTGAAATTGTGAAACAAATAAATTAAATATGTTTTCCAGTATATTTGTACTAGTATGAAAATGTTTACAATACAAAACGGATATTTCCACCAGTCAAGAATGATTATTTAACTTGACGACGGCTGTACCACTGATCTATTGTCATTTTCAACTCATTATTAAACTTATGTCCTATGCAAATACCATTAACAACGCCCCTGTCAATGAATATAATTATTATTGCATTCTATTTTATTATATTACAGTGTTATATCAGTATAGATGTAAAGTATAAACATTCAA
>JBAIZL010000010.1:81084674-81102174 GCA_036971475.1 Prosapia bicincta | reverse complement strand
CACACAAAAATATTATATATAAATAAATATATAAATAAAATATGTTTTCTTGTTTAATAATCTAAAACAACATAGGTTATTCAAATACAAGAATATTTACTAATTTATATTATATATATATATATATATATATATATATATATATATATACAGTGCTGGATTTATTAAAAAAAGAAATTCCGGTAGTGTAGCCTTAATGGAGTACTGAAATAAAGAGTTCTAAAAATGATCTTCTTACGCGTTTCTGAACACGTTTAAAAATATTCAGCGGACAAAGTAGCCATGTAATTTTGATTGCAATTTGAAATTAAAATGTAACTTTTGTAGTAACATTTTTCTTGCTATAGCCGTTGGCCTATATTAAATTTTTAATGTAGGCCAACTATACTACTATTCAAACATTTTTATTTCAATGTAAGTTTTTTTGTAATTTAAAAAAATAAATACAATAAGTTTGAAAATACACACGTCTTACTTCAAATAGAGTAAAAATTCCTATTTCTCATTTAATAATTTTGTCCTTACAGTTTTCTGCAATATTTATTTATTAAAATGGTACTGTACTTAAACATGTTTTACCTTACACTTTATACATTTTTTTGAAAAGCTTTCATTCTATTTGCTTTTTTTCCCCGAAGCACCCAAAATTCCACGAACTCTAAAGGGTGGAAACGATTGAGTGGTGTGCCATTCAACTTCAGGAAAAGTAGTGAGGAGACAGTTTGTGTTACCAAAGACGCTTTGGAATTAGTTATGATGAGGCTCATTTCAGAAAAACGTTTTTCACATTCGCTTGAGGACACTGGATCTTTATTGCAGTTGTAGCCAGAAGCAAGTTCTTGGAATACTTCGTTCAATTTTTACAGTTTCCACCTACGTGCTCACAACTGTCAAAAAACATATTCACGAAATGCTTTGGATGTCTCTCGTTTGATCAATTGGAAGCAAACGGATAGCGATTCAATATCTATTTCCCCAAAAGTGATGTCCTTTAATGACATTGGACCAATTGCTTAGGTCAACTGTACGGACTGAATTAGCAAAATAATTCAGTGCCTTCACCACTCAGCATTCTCTTTTTAATCGATTCTGATAGTTCTTCACAAAAAACAACAGGATCAATGTTCAGTTCATTATTTTTTTCAAAACGTTCAATACCCATAAATCTTTTATTGGTTACAGACGTCACAGCTTGCTCGTGAAATGTTCTAGAAATAAATATGTTTTCCTGAATATGTAATCTTTTGTTAGCTTGGAACAGCTCTGCATCTCGATTCTGCAATACTTCACTAGCTTCTGATATCTCTTGTAGTGTATCACACATTAGAGCCAAATCTAGAACAAAAGCAGTGGATGTAAGTTTCCTAAGCAGACCTTCATACTTGTATCTGTCCAAACTATCACGGATTTGGTCTTCTTTAACCGACATATAATGGTTTGCTAGAATTTCGTAGTTTTCCCATTAATGAAAATATTCGGAAGCTGGAGGTTCCCTAACGCATGACCAACATCCTTCCAATTTTCAACAGTTAAACTCAACGCTCATTTACAACAATATGCAACTCTTGGCTGTTCTTTAGCGAGGCGTGTTATAGAACGTACAGTTTACCAATGAACATTTTAAAGCGATTGGTACTGCACAATTTTTTCACAAAGTCCAAGCCTGTGCTTAGAATAATGATAAATAATGATTGAGGGGTACTTATCTTTTAGCAAGGTCCACAATCCACACTTCCTGCCACCATCACTATTGCCCCATCACATGGCAATATTTTTAAAACTTTATCAACTTATTTGTAACCTTCAAGGCATTTAATTATCGCTTGAAAATTTCCAAGCGATATCACACTCAACCAGGTCCCAAAATAAATTCACCGGGGATTTCATACTTAAAACATTTTGCCAAGCTCTGATGTAAAAAATCCGATTTGACTTTTTGCTCATCGAAAGGTTTTTGATTCATAAATGACGATCGCCAACTTATAGTTGTTTGAGTAATTCTTGTATAGTGGGTTTCTCATTTCTTAACTTATGTGGTATATAATGTTCACAGAAGTCTAATTTAAATATACGATGCTCCCATATTTAATCCATTGAGCTCTTGTGAACCGATTTCTTACACAAAGTCGTATAAAGATTGATTCTGTTTTGCAACTATATAGGCAATTCGGAAAATTCTTGGTTTAACATCTTTCTTCTTGGATACAGTTTTCAAACATACGTTTCCTATAATGGTTTTTATTAGTTACTTTGCAACAATGTTAAAAGCTGCTAAATATGCAGAACTATTTTTGTAATAATATATTTTCTTCCTGAATGCTGATTGCTGCTGGGCTCGAGCTTACCCAAAACTAGTAATTTCACATCCAGTCTATTGTTTAGACATTTTCATATCCTATTTTATTTCTATACCCCGACATAAAACATTCCGAAAAACCCCCACCCCCAGCTTTTTGTTTTGTACAGTAAGCAAACTGTACTTTTTACAAAACTCGTTCTTTTGTTCTAACGTATTCCAACTCCTTGGATACTTTTTATCACTTTCTTTGATGTCGTTATTTAATGAAACTGAAGTAAAGCTTGATGATGTAGACTGTAATGACTAATATTGATCTAATTCTGTTGGAAGTGTCATGTTTTTCAGTTACTTTGACTAGTTTTTCTTTCTTTGTTTAATAACATAATTAGTTAGTTTATGAATTGTGAAGGCATGTAAACGTACAGAAACAACAATTATTTTAATTTACACAAGAATTCATAGATATTACATTTAGTTCTAAAATAATTCCTAAAAAATGGACTTCTTTGATGTTAGGTACAAAGATTGGATACAATTAGACAGATTCAATCTGAAACATTATCAGAGAGAGAATATGTTTCCGCTTAAGTTTTATATACAAAATATTAATAAACATACATATCAATCAGGTGTGACACGTTTACATGTCTTCGTGATGAGAACCAAAAAACTTTTCTTCCCAATCAGCTTTTATGTGGACAAACGGAACATGAAATTGTGGTTTTGTTGTTTGGAGAAAGAAAGGGAGAGAGAGTAAGTGTGTGTGTGTTGTTTGGAGAAAGAAAGGGAGAGAGAGTAAGTGTGTGTGTGTGTGTGTGTGTGTGTGTGTGTGTGTGTGTGTGTGTGTGTGTGTGTGTGAGTGTGTGTCTATGTGTGTGTGTGTGTGTGTGTGTGTGTGTGTGTGTGTGTGTGTGTGTGTGTGTGTGTGTGTGTGTGTGTGTGTGCGTGCGTGTGTGCGTGCGTGCGTGTGTGTTTGTGTTTGTGTGTGTGTGTGTGTGTGTGTGTGTGTGTGTGAGTGTGTGTGTGTGTGTGTGTGTGTGTGTGTGTGTGTGTGTGTGTGTGTGTGTGTGTGTGTGTGTATGTGTGTGTGTGTGTGTGTGTGTGTATGTAGCCGCGGCCAAACTTCACTGCTTGCCCAGCCCCTGTCGCAACACCCTCAGTCGCGTATATTTTACGCTCTACTTTGATTTACAGATGATGGGGCTGTAGAGGTGAAACGCGTCAGTTCAGCCGCGGTCAAAATATGATCCGTAGTGGATAAAATCCCTGGACTTCATTTATAAAACCAAATATAACGCTCTATCTCATTTAGGTAGATTTTAGGCTCATTATTAACTATTTTATCAATATTAAAATGAATCTAATAATTTGCTATTGCATAAATATTTATTAAAATTCTTTTTTCTAATTTGATTTGAAATGTTTGCTTTTATTCTTTAAAATGGTTGGAAAAATTCTAGAAATTTTATTATTGATTTACGACAGATAATTAATAATAATTTTAAACATTTTGCAGTTTTAACTTTTTTTAATTGAAATTTAAACAATACAATATTAAAATTCACGCTTGGCAATTTTATCTCAAAGATTTATTTCATTTCCTCCCAACAAAAGCAGTTTTTACTTAAAATAAAGATAAATAGCTTATAATGTTTCTCAAATGTTCTTGTTGTTTTAATTAAAGTACATAAATTATTTTTCTAGCACAAATTTATAAAATTTACTTTAAATAGAGTATGAGAAATATTTATATTAACTGATTTTATTTCATGTCCATTATTTTATTTTTAGAAGTAAGCGCAAGTTTTATTCCAAATCATTTAGTTTTCAATTTACATTTTTGCTCCCAAATATAAATCTAAAAGATTCGTTCAACAAGGATTTTCGTTATTATATATTTCTAATACTGGTTGTATGATGTAATTTTAATGGCATAAAATACATTATATTAACCAATTTAAAGCGATTTTTATTTTAAATTTCTTTATTGAAAATCTCATTCAGTTTTTCTTGTTGAATTTAAATATATAATTATATTAATGCCATTGGATTTTCATTGTCTCAACTTTTTTAAATTTGACCTTGTAACAACTTGATAAATTTTAAACTTGATATTAGTAATTTATATTTCATCTCCACCACTTTTTCAATAAATAGTCATTTTTCTATATATGTTTTATTCTAATGAAAAATCAATTTGATAATAATTTTGTATTTAACAAAATCTGTATTTATAATTTTGAAATGTGTATTTAAATTAATAAACGGTTATTAAAATTTTGACTTGCCCCAAAAGTCCTCGCTGCACCTTGCTCCTCTTCTCCCAAGGTCGGTTCCCTGGTGTCTGGAATGTTCTAGCGGACCCAAATGAACGATTTTCAGGCCGTCTTTAATACTAATTAGTTACATTTGAAAAAAATTATATTTCGAATCGTGGCGGTTGAAGAGCTGACCATCTCCACTCCCATCTTGGACTTTGGTTAAGGCTTAGCCTCGGAACGGCATCTGGGAGTCTATGGTTCAGGATGTCCAGAAGGAAACGTCTTGTCCTAGCGCTGATTTACGTCTCCACTTCTCATAAAACAGGGCCCCCCTCTTTTGTTTCGTTAGCCAAAACCAGCCCTTTGGACCGGCTTTGTTTACCTATTCTGATAGCGGGACAGGATTGGCCCGCTTCTCTCACTTTCACTATTGCGTTTTAAAAATCTGTATTTTAATTAACTTTACCGATTTGCCTTCTTTTGTAAAATCTGTAAATTTTTAGACCGTTTTGGCCGTTTCAGTGTGTGTGTGTGTGTGTTTAACTGTATAGGTTTTTTGTATGTATTTACATACTGAAGAACTTCAATAATCATCACATAGCTGTTAAATTATGATAGCAATTTAAATCTTTTTAGGGATTTTTATAGTAAAGTAAAAAATTTACATTTTTACTAGTAAAGAGTACCAGCATCATCACGATCCCATAACATACAATATAATATAAGGATTTAGGTCATAGAATAAATCTTCAGTAAATATACGGCGTTGTCAAACTGTCAGTTACCCTATATAGTATATCATGTTTTAAATTTTACCTTCATTTATTCTTCAAAAGCATTCTCTTCGTATTATATTTACATATAGACCTATTTTTAGTCCCTTTAATGGGTCTTTGTATATATATATATATATATATATATATATATATATATATATATATATATATATATTAAAACAACATAGGTTATTAAAATACAAGAATATTTATTATTTTATATCCAAAGCTTTTCGTTGGCAAACAGTACCAACATCATCAGGAATGAAAAAAAATTCATTTTTTTCATTCCTGATGATGTTGGTACTGTTTGCCAACGGAAAGCTTTGGATATAAAATAATAATAATTCTTTTATTTGAATAACCTATGTTGTTTTAAATTATTAAACAAGAAAACGTATTTTATATATATATATATATATATATATATATATATATATATATATATATATACATATACATAGTTAATTTTATCTATTTCAGTCTGGGCATCTATGATTCTGAAAACAATAAACATATATCCAAATTGTTTTTTACGTTTTTGTAAATGTTTAAATATTCCTATCGGACGCTGTAAAAGACCTCCTTGTTTAATTAACGTCTGTTCATTATAAAATCATTATATTTTATTCAATGGTATTCAAATTATTTTTATTATTATATTAGTAAATCACTTTTTTTATTAGATATATAATTCTATTTGTTCTGCAAGTAAATTTTATATTTTCATTTTTAAATAGCTTACTATGTGATTTATTCTTGGTCTTCAATAAATAAATGTTTCCCAAATTATGTTTTCTCTGCTTTTAATATTTTGGTTTTTCGTCCATTTTATCCTTTTTTTTAGTAACAGTTGTCTGATGTAATTGAATAGGTACAGAAAACTGTTTAACATTCAGTATGCATGTATGATTAGTTTTGTAAGGTGGGTTTATATATAAGCATTTATAAGCTTCTTGTATATAGTATAAATGTATGGATAAGAGTTTACATTGGATTCCTGCTTTAAATATAGCGTTAAACTTGAAATTTAACTTCTGTTCAGTTTCAACAAACTGCTTCTGCAAAAAGAAGAATTGGAGCAGAAGCACCTCCACCTGCTGCAGATTGTGGAGAGCGAGAAGACGGCCAAGTGGCAGTACACGCAACAATGCGAGGAGCTGGCTTCCGAGATCAAGAAGCTCAGAGCAGAGGTCAGTCATACTTTAGTTAAACAAGTTACTAATATTAGTTACCACTTTCTAACCGACTTCAAAAAAGGAGGAGGTGCTATATTCTACCCGCATGTTTTTTTTTAAGTTTGTTCTACGATAAGTTTGGAAGTATTGAACGAATCAAAATGGTTTTGCTTGCAAATGAAAGGAAAAAGTCTTCCGATAGTCCCACTAATGTTACACTCCAATCCTTCTGATTTGAAGACAATTGTACACTATTTTAACATTGAGTGATTTTTTTTTAATAAGGATTATGAACTGTAGAATAGCTAATAAGTAATTGCCAACATAATCAACGAAATGAACAAAATTCGATTATAATATATATATATATATATATATATATATATATATATATATATATATATATATATATATATGGTAATTGAAGAACATCACTCTAAAAATTAACAAATAGCTTTTTAAAAGAAACAGAACCTTTTAACGTACTAGCCCTTTTTCCTGGGGTAAGTTTTATCTTTATTTGAAATGTGATTTTAATCGCTAATTACCAACATAATTATTATTACATACCAGCGCTTCTAGTTCTCCGTTACAGCTCAGGCAAATTACTGTCTGTCTGTAACGCTCTTCGTATCTTGAAGCTAGAACTAGGTTACTTGTGAAATAAGAATTTAAAGTTTTAAAATACAAAGTTAAACCATTTATTAATCAATGACAAATTACAAAAGAACAAATGACACCATGTGTCGAGTAATTAACTTTTAATTACTGCTAACTATTCCATACATTTTAATTACTTATTAACCTTTAAAATTTATATATATATCGAGAACGTAGTGACTTAAGTTTTCCAATTTAATTTTAGAAATGAATATTCAACGGCGATTTCTATCGTTTCATGTGTTAATCTTTTATTATTTAAAATTCAAGTTAGATAATATTAAAACACATTTTCTTTGTTATTATCTAAACCGTACCTGGTTGTGCACATTACTTGTAAAACACTATAACACATACCATTAAACATTCCCCATGGCTTTTGTACACTAATAACTGCACATCGCTCCTGGAATCAGCGCTCTTATACAAAAATGATATAAACTTTTACTTATTGGAAACACATAAATAATCGCTTCTGACTTCTTCTTTTGTTGCCTTTATAAAATTTGGTACCGGCCTTGACATCTTAAATTTTGAATACTGGAAGCTTACTAATTTCTAAGTTATGTCCGAAAATGCCATCTCGTCCGTCTCGTTCGAAGACTTTGGAGAAGTGGGGTCGTTGCAAGGATGCGCTAACTGAAATTTTCAAACAAACTCCCACCCTTATTTATATATATGAATATTCTGATTGGTTCACAAGTATCGCCTAATGCTTACGTCACATGGCGTGATGTGGTTAATTACCCTAAGTTACAAACTCGTACGATATTTTTCTATTTCGCCCGCTAGGAGCGCTTACCACCTACGCTAGATTCACAATGTGCACCAATATAACAAAAATTTTCTTTTATATTGGGACGATATAGTTATTAAATAAAAATTAAATATATAAATGAATTTATATGTAACACCTTATATTTAAGAGTGTTACAACCTACCTCCGAAAATATAACCCAAATATATAAGTTTTACTTAAAAGTAAAAAATAATTTTCCAATATTGAAAACATAATTTATCATAAGCTTATTACAAACAAAATGTTGAAGTCGACCCCACAATCATACCTTGTATTTGCTATCCCATCAAATCTATTCATGTGGCGATAATTCATCTTTGTTCTCGGCAAAGATCATACATATCAAAGTTTGTTAAGAAATGTGTAATTGTAAATTTTTCGTTTGCCGACAGCTCAACCTTCTTTGAATAATTTAGACGGTCCCACTATAGTTACATCCCAATCCATCTGTTTTGAAAACAATATTACGGTATTTTAACTTTTAGTGAAAAAATAAATTAATAAGTATTATGAACTATAAAATAACCAATAATCAATTGCCAACATAATCTACGACATGAAACGAAATTCGATTAAAATGTAGATAGGATTTAGAGATTATAACTCTATCTATCATAAAATAAAGAAATAACAATTTTGAAAAAGCAGAATCGACAAAAAAATTACCTGAATATATACGTTTTACTTACTTAAAAGTAAAAAATAAGTTTTCATTATTGGAAACATAATTTATCGCCAGCTCATTACCTTCAAAAAGTCAATCATGCCTTTTATTTGCTAATCCATCAAATCTATTCCAAACATTTCTGAAAAACAGTTAATTTTGTGATTGCTTGATTTCCCATGATTAATTATAGCGTACCATAGAGTCTTCTCACGAAATATTTCATATGTTCGATATTATGAGAGTACGCGTACGATAATTGATCTTTGTTTTCCGCAAAGACCATAAAATATCAGATTTTGTCTGTTAGAAAATATGTGATTGCATCTTTTCCTACAGATATACTGATTGCCGAAAATTCAACCTTCTTTGAATGATTTAGACGGAATGTGATTATTGTAGATGCTTATATATATAAGAGATCATATCTCCTTAAATCTTTTGAATCTTATATTTAATAAATTCCTCATATCTATTAAATAGGTCTTTGGAAGTAATTATTGAATAACCTGTGTTTATATCATAATTTATTAAAATACATGCCAAGGTGCTCCAACATCATGAAAAATTCCTTTATTTGTCACGTTCAGTATGTTAAATATGATTCCAAGTTCGAAATTCGGCACCAGTCAAAACCTTTTGTGTAAGTAAGTTTATGATAGA
The DNA here is from genome assembly GCA_036971475.1 of Prosapia bicincta. Taxonomy (NCBI): domain Eukaryota; kingdom Metazoa; phylum Arthropoda; class Insecta; order Hemiptera; family Cercopidae; genus Prosapia; species Prosapia bicincta. The sequence continues at coordinate 81,092,874 of JBAIZL010000010.1, read as the reverse complement.
TTGTTTTTTCGTTATTAGAAAATTTTTTTTCACTTTTTAGTAAGTAAAAATTATATACTCAGGTTCTTTTTTCGACTGTAATTAAAAAAAACATATATTTAAAATCTAGCTTATGGGACTACCTAATCCACTACTTACTGATTTGTATTTAGTCTTAATTTCTTGTAGAGGATCATCACACTGTGGACGTAGTTTAGTCTTTCTTTCTTGTAGAGGATCATCACACTGTGGACGTAGTTTAGTCTTACTTTCTTGTAGAGGATCATCACACTGTGGACGTAGTTTAGTCTTTCTTTCTTGTAGAGGATCATCACACTGTGGACGTAGTTTAGTCTTACTTTCTTGTAGAGGATCATCACACTGTGGACGTAGTTTAGTCTTTCTTTCTTGTAGAGGATCATCACACTGTGGACGTAGTTTAGTCTTACTTTCTTGTAGAGGATCATCACACTGTGGGCGTAGTTTAGTCTTTCTTTCTTGTAGAGGATCATCACACTGTGGACGTAGTTTAGTCTTTCTTTCTTGTAGAGGATCATCACACTGTGGACGTAGTTTAGTCTTACTTTCTTGTAGAGGATCATCACACTGTGGACGTAGTTTAGTCTTACTTTCTTGTAAAGGATCATCATACTGTGGACGTAGTTTAGTCTTACTTTCTTGTAGAGGATCATAACACTGTGGACGTAGTTTAGTCTTACTTTCTTGTAGAGGATCATCACACTGTGGACGTAGTTTAGTCTTACTTTCTTGTAGAGGATCATAACACTGTGGACGTAGTTTAGTCTTACTTTCTTGTAGAGGATCATCACACTGTGGACGTAGTTTAGTCTTACTTTCTTGTAGAGGATCATCACACTGTGAACGTAGACATATACACTTATAACTTACTGATGATTCAACATCAAATAAACTAATTATTTGTAGCCGAAACACTTTTACTCTGCAATTCTTACTTTTAGGGTAAGCCTCAAATCGTATTTCATCACAGAGTCCCTCAGGGGTTGTCTGTACACAAATAAATTGGCGTATATATTTCGTAGTGCATCTCGAGATTCTATTTATTCAATTCCTTCTATAAGCTCACACAAATTTTCAATCGGTAATAAAATACGTTTTTATTCCTTAAATGTAGTTCAAATACATTTTTTTAACCTGTAGTGGATGACAATTATGTTAATACAGTTTTTCAAAATATTTATTCATTAATTAAATTTTAAAAAGTTGATATCTCAGTCGGTTTCAAATTGATTGACTACATGTTTGAAATCCAGCATTTTGGTATTGAGACAATTTTCCCATAGCTAGAAATCTATTAGTTAAAAATTTTTATGAAATTATAAGAGAAAGATTCCTTGTTATAATGAAATATTAAAAAATGGATTAAATCAGGAAGTATAGACCATTATCAGCTTCATAAATTAGACACGTAAAAAAATCAAATAATAATGGCACTCCAAATAACAACAACAATAATGACCAACACCACATACTGAATAGAAAAGAAAATGGAAAATTGCAAAAAAAATTAGCTTTCTATTTTGCTACTTAATATTGTGATTCGGTTATATGTATAATATTGTCATATTATATGTAACTATACAATATAAATTAACTCATATTAAATTTTTCTTCGTTGATCTCATTAGAAATTTACTTTCAAAAATGTTAAATTAAGTGTTTTTTCTTATAATTTAAGGTTTAGCCCTTACGTAGTCAGTCTATTATGTCTGACGTCGTGCTTAGAGATTTCGTTGTGCTTGGTTTTGAAACTGATTATGATTTGTTCTTGATTGGGGAATAAATTTTACGATAGAAAATAGAGTCAGTAGCCCTCCAATAGCATCGCTTTCAGATAAAAAGAAGTTCGGACAAATTAGAGCAAATATGACACTTCAAAAATAAAAAAGTCCTACCAAACGTTGTAAATGAACTACTAAAAATATCCTTTAAGGAATTTCTTATAATTAAATGTTGATTGTAAAGAGTATGTGCCGTTTATCAAAGCGCTTTTAAATGTGGGTTTACTTTATATTGCACTTAACGTACGAATTGAGGAATTTTTTAAATTTATTTGCTCCCACGTTGTTACTGTCATTTTCTATCTGATATATAACTCCTTATCTCAATAACAAAAGCATTCAATATATAACTAAAACTCTTAGAAACTAAAACCTTGTGAACACTGATAAAAAAACTATATTTTGAGGGATTAAGCTGATAAATTTTAAAATGAGGCGAAACCACAGAAAGAGGATTCCCCAATAAAACACTAGGCGCAGGCTGATAGCTCCAAACGGTTCAAAAATATGGCATTTAATGAAATGAAAAGGAAGCAACACTAAAGATAATCAGTGCTGTTGAAACATTGTTAACATGAATTAAAATAAGCAAACACCATTGGAATAATTCAACCTGCAAAAACAGATTAGTATTTATTTAACCATTAGTAACTGGGAAGTGAATGAATTTAATAATAATTTATATTATATCTTATAATTTCTTAATGTATTTCTTAATTACGTAAGAATCTGATCTTCGTAAAATTGTCCTTTAATGTGTTGCAGAGCTTTCCAAATAATAAAACGCATTAATAGGCTGAGAATTATCTCAGTACAAAACGTAAAAACAAATTACTCCTATTTTTATACTTACTTTACTTTAGCCAATACCCACCCTTGGCTGTTGAGTCATTCGGCGTCGAGCCTCCCAGTAACGACCGGTTCTAGACAGCTGGTCGTCCAGTTCAGGACAGGTTGAAATGTGGTCCCCATTCATGACACCATCGAGACAGAGCGGGCACTTATCGGATTCTGATAGGCCAAAACGGTAGAGGTGGGCCTGGAGATAGTCGTGTCCTGTCAGGAGTCGAAAGTCAGCCACGGCAGTTGCCCTATCGCTTGTGGGCACCAGAGGACCGCGACTGCTACGTTATGCCCACTGTTTCCCTCTGCTAGCTTCCTCGTGCCCTTGTTTCAAGGAGTGTTTCAGGGCTGTGTCGAAAAGGTGTATGGCAGAGGTGAGGCTGGCTTCTGCGTAGGGTTATTGCATCTGCGCTCCATTTTTTCTAGATCACTGCTCCTGAATTACCTGTGATGATGACATGACTTGGGATCCTCTGAAAGCTAATTGACCATTCATTTTGCAATAGAGGTGAGATTGCTTCTCAGCAGTGGAATATTTTAGAACAGTCTGTTGAAGCGTTGTCGGCTATTACTATTGTGGCGGCTTCGATGTCTATAAAGAAAACAGCTCGTTGGGGGTTCGTTGCTGAGTGATGAGCAGCAAGCGCCTCCACGGCCAGTCGCACTGCTGTTACTTCCCCATCAAAACTACTTTCGTTTTTCCTACGGCGTGGCTGATTTCAAACAGCTTGGAGAAAGTTCCAGCGCCGGCGAAAATGTTTAGATTCATCGGTGTAGACGTGCAGCAAGTCTTGTTCAGGTATAAGGTGTGGATTGTCTCAAGAGCAGAAATATTATTTCTTCTGGGAGTGCAAGATGCTTGGGGGTATTAAAGTTTAGTATCGATAAACTTTTGAGAGGCATGGCAACAGTCGACCTGTTGAAAGTTATGAGCGGGGTTGGATTTGATTCATCGATGTTATACTTTCTTCTCAGTTCTTCAGCATGTTGTAGTGGACTTTGCTGGGTTTTCAGTCTTTGTGCAGCCTTTCTATAATTAGTCCAGTATCGATTATTTAATCATCTTGAGCGTTCCCAAAACTTTAGGGTTAGTTTTTTGCGCCTTACTTGTTATGGTTCTATGCAGGTTTGCATTTCCATTACACAAATGGGCGTTGAGAAGGCTGCGCCTGGCACTGTTCTGGATTGTATTTAACTCTTATAGATTGGGTTGACTGGCCTGTAACGTAACTTCAGAAGTGTATTCCATGGAGGGTCGGACATAGGTCTTATAAGCGGTGGCGAGAATGTCCTGCGTGCATCCCCATTCGGTACCAGTTGGTCTTTTTAACAAATTTGTCCGCTTGCTTGCACACTCAGCAACCTCTTGTATGTGATTTTTCCATGTGAATTTAGTATCCAGATTAACGCCTAAGTATTTCAACAACTTAGATTCTGGTAGGTAACTCTGTTTGTATTTGAGCTCAATAGTTGGGGGCTTGGTGGAGAGAGTGAACAACCGAAACATGATTTTCTTTGGACTAACTGTCATTTTATTGCAGTTGGCCCATAGCTCTATGTTTTCTAATGCCATGTTCATGGTTTCTTAAAGGTAGTCAGTCTTGTTAGTAGTATTTCATATAATGACGTCATCAGCGTACAGCAGGTACGATGTGCCAGGTGTTCTTTCGATGGCGGCAGTAAGGTCGTCAATCATTATGTTGAAAAGAAGGCAACTGAGCACAGCTCTTTGAGGTAAGCCTTGTTTTGGGGCTTTAAAATTGGAGACAGCATTTAGGAACCTTGTCCTTATCAGGCGCTGGGTTAAGAAATTTTTAATCCACTCCTATTTTTATTGTTAAACGCTCCTCCCAAGGCAATAGTTGCTTTCCATTATAGACAATTATTTAAAAGTGTTTAGTTTATAATGGAGTTCTAAATAACTTGCAAAACATGTATTACAGTACAAGTTTTGATTCAACAATTAAACTATAGGTCTAACTCTATAACATTTACAAATATTAAAGGAATAACAATATTAAAATTATGGGCCTTACGCTATAAAATTTACAGACAATAATGCAACAACAAGAACCAAAAGTTATAGGCCTTATTATAAAATATTACATAACATAATATAAACAACAATAAAACTATAGCACTTATTATATAATATTATAAACAATAATGTAACGGCAATAATAAAGCTATTGTTCTTATTGTAAAACATTTAGAACTATTACAGCAACAACAATAATAGAACTATAAGCTTTACTATATAAATTTAGAAACATTATTGGAACAACAAGAATAAAAAATTTACAATATCATAAAAATGCCTATGTATAAATATTGTAATAAAACAAATTACACCTAAAACACAGTAATATGTTGCCAATAAACTTCTCAGCAAAAAAAAAACAATAAAGAAAACTAATCAGATATTTGAAACTGTTGAAGTAATAAAATAGGATCAACAATAAATATTTGTTTGTTCATGTTGAATCTCTTTAAAATGTGATTTCTACAATTTTATGCCTATATGTTTTTTATTTATTACCAATAATTGACGATATTTTAGTTGTTTTAGTCAACTCTTCTAATTAAACTTTAAAAATCAACTGGTACATAGAAAATATTGCTAACCTATTTCGTGTTTAAAAGTACATCTATCGCAAGCAAACGGTCGGTTTGATAAGTTGGCTCGAAACCAGAAAATTAATATTTCATCAACATTCTTTAACAAGTTCAAAGTTTACTGCAAAATTATTCCGTTCCGATTTATTATGATAAGTTTTTATATCGCATGTGAAATTTTTTATTGGATTCCCCTCGCTTTCCCACGCCGATTCCTATGACGTAGGAATTGCAATATGTATTATTGCGTTACTTGATACATGTAATAATTCATGATTTATATAATTTTAAAGTATATATAACTTCTACGTCAACACTTATGTATATATTATGTAAGCAGCGAATAGTGACGAAAAAAACATCAATCGTTTTGTTGTATTTGGACACATTTTATTTTATTTTTCAATTCAGAAAAACCCATTAAATCGAATATATAACGTTTTCGATGTTAAGTTACTGTAAAATATTGCCGTTGTAAAAACTGCTCCGATAATTTCGTACCTATACTGAGATATATTCATGTTAAAACTACTACAGTATTGTTGTTACGCTACTGGGATATTGGGATATTGTCGTCATTAAAATCCTCCAATATTGCTGCTGGAAAACTACTGGGATATTGTTGTAAAACTAATGCGATATTGTCGTACCACTACTGAGATATTTTCTTTGCAATACTACTTCAATATTGTTGTTACGCTACTGGGATATTGTCGTCATTAAAATCCTCCAATATTGCTGCTCGAAAACTACTGGGATATTGTTGTAAAACTAATTCAATACTGTCGTACCACTACAGAGATATTTTATTTGCAACACTACTCCAATATTGTTGTTACGCTGCTGAGATAATGTCACTGTATCAATCCTCCGATATTGCTGCTGGGAAACTACTGAGATTTTGTCGTCATTAAAATTCTCCAATATTGCTATTGTATAATCACTGGGATATTGTTGTTGAACTAAAGCCATATTCTTGTTACGCTACTGAGATATTGTAAATTGTATCAGTTCAATATCGCTGCTGGAAAACTACTGCGATATTGTTGTACCACTACCGAGATATTTTCTTCGTGAAACTACTTCAATAATGTTGTTACGCTACTGAGATATTGTCATTTTATCACTCCTCCGATATTGCTGCTGGAAAACTACTGCGATATTGTTGTGAAACTAATGCGATATTGTCGTACCACTACCGAGATATTTTTTCGTAAAACTAATGCCATATTGTTGTTACACTACTGGGATATTGTCATTGTATAAATCCTCCGATATTGCTGCTGGAAAACTACTGCGATATTGTTGTAAAACTAATGCGATATTGTCGTACCACTACCGATATATTTTTTTCGTAAAACTAATGCCAAATTGTTGTTACGCTACTGGGATATTGTCATTGTATCGATCCTCCGATATTGCTGCTGGAAAACTACTGCGATATTGTTGTAAAACTAATGCGATATTGTCGTACCACTACCGAGATATTTTTTTCGTAAAACTAATGCCAAATTGTTGTTACGCTACTGAGATATTGTCATTTTATCACTCCTCCGATATTGCTGCTGGAAAACTACTGCGATATTGTTGTAAAACTAATGCGATATTGTCGTACCACTACCGATATATTTTTTTCGTAAAACTAATGCCAAATTGTTGTTACGCTACTGGGATATTGTCATTGTATCGATCCTCCGATATTGCTGCTGGAAAACTACTGCGATATTGTTGTAAAACTAATGCGATATTGTCGTACCACTACCGAGATATTTTTTTCGTAAAACTAATGCCACATTTTTGTTACGCTACTGGGATATTGTCATTGTATCGATCCTCCGATATTGCTGCTGGAAAACTACTGCGATATTGTTGTAAAACTAATGCGATATTGTCGTACCACTACCGAGATATTTTTTTCGTAAAACTAATGCCAAATTGTTGTTACGCTACTGAGATATTGTCATTTTATCACTCCTCCGATATTGCTGCTGGAAAACTACTGCGATATTGTTGTAAAACTAATGCGATATTGTCGTACCACTACCGATATATTTTTTTCGTAAAACTAATGCCAAATTGTTGTTACGCTACTGAGATATTGTCATTTTATCACTCCTCCGATATTGCTGCTGGAAAACTACTGCGATATTGTTGTAAAACTAATGCGATATTGTCGTACCACTACCGATATATTTTTTTCGTAAAACTAATGCCAAATTGTTGTTACGCTACTGGGATATTGTCATTGTATCGATCCTCCGATATTGCTGCTGGAAAACTACGGCGATATTGTTGTAAAACTAATGCGATATTGTCGTACCACTACCGAGATATTTTTTTCGTAAAACTAATGCCACATTTTTGTTACGCTACTGGGATATTGTCATTGTATCGATCCTCCGATATTGCTGCTGGAAAACTACTGCGATATTGTTGTAAAACTAATGCGATATTGTCGTACCACTACCGATATATTTTTTTCATAAAACTAATGCCAAATTGTTGTTACGCTACTGGGATATTGTCATTGTATCGCTCCTCCGATATGGCTGCTGGAAAACTACTGCGATATTGTTGTAAAACTAATGCGATATTGTCGTACCACTACCGAGATATTTTTTTCGTAAAACTAATGCCAAATTGTTGTTACGCTACTGGGATATTGTCATTTTATCACTCCTCCGATATTGCTGCTGGAAAACTACTGCGATATTGTTGTAAAACTAATGCGATATTGTCGTACCACTACCGAGATATTTTTTTCGTAAAACTAATGCCAAATTGTTGTTACGCTACTGAGATATTGTCATTTTATCACTCCTCCGATATTGCTGCTGGAAAACTACTGCGATATTGTTGTAAAGCTAATGCGATATTGTCGTACCACTACCGATATATTTTTTTCGTAAAACTAATGCCAAATTGTTGTTACGCTACTGGGA
>JBAIZL010000010.1:80822174-81077174 GCA_036971475.1 Prosapia bicincta | reverse complement strand
GTAGGATTTCAATGCTGGTATTGAGCTCCTTTCCCATAATTCCACGAAGCTACATCGCTTGACGTCACAATTTGCCGTGAAACTTGTTGCAAACTGTGTTTATAATTTATAACTTTGTTTTCGTTATTCCAGGTCGCACAATCTGCAGGAAATTTCCATTGGGAAAAAGATACGCTCTGAAAACCATTTTTCACGTACAACGTTTATTGTAATTTGAGGTCGCAGCCAATTATACGGCTGTGTAAATGGAGAAGTTATTTTATCAGTTCATCGCTTTTGTTGAAAAGTTTTAACACAAGTAAAATAACTTAGTACAAAGGTCAAGACGTTCAAACACATATTGATAAATAGTTTATTCTATAATAGTGAAACACTCAATTCTGTTTCAACTAACCCCAATGTTATTTTACACACACACACACATATATATATATATATATATATATATATATATATATACTCAAAAGTCTTGATATTAATAAAATACGGTTGATAACATAACATGCAACAGTCAATAACATTTGTTTTCATAAAAAATGGAGAGACGTTTCGACAGCTAGTTTCCCATGTTCATGATTCATGTAGATTGTTTCACACACACACACAGCCATTTTTATTAATGTCAGCCGAATGTTATGTCTCTGTAATAAAGGGTTTGTTTGTATGAACGTTGGAGAAAAAGTATCTGACATTAATTGTAGATATGATGGAAGAGGCTTTGAAAATGAGACTTTTACAATGAGATTAGGTAATTACAATACTCAACAATGACAAACATCAACTGATAGCCAAAGCAATACGTTAGGAATGGGGAAAGTTTGGAAGAGATCTTTAGTAGTTGGTAAACAAACAATCTGAGAATTAGCCTATTTTAGGGCGTGTACTCATTGTTATCGTGATGAAAGCCAATCTGTAAAATGATTATGGAATACAAAAGAATTCGTGACTTTAATAATATATTTGTTAAAGGTAAAACTGAAAGGTTAAATTAGTCAAAAAAGGTCCTTTAAAACACAATAATATGTTAAAAGAGAAATAACTAAATTTTCAATTTAATATTTCAAAAAAAAACAAATCGAACTTCAAAGATAAACTTTTTGTTTAAACAAGTGGATGAATTGCTTAATAAATAATGCTGTATTTCACTAACTCTGTAATGTATTTAAGCTAAATATATTGAAAACGCTTTTAATGTCACTGCCCTTCAGTTCTCTTCATGTACCCTGTCGGTTGCAAAAGCTGGCGACTGAAAAGGCTGTTCTGATTTTATTTTTGGCAGTTCTGATTAGTTGAACCGATCACTATTCAAACTGTCGAAAAATCTTCTCCTTCTGGGATCCCTCTTACTGGTTATTTCTACTTTATTGGTTAGCTGAAATATCTTCTATATTTGTTACCTCCTAAGATAACACATATTTCGTATTTCATATACCTTTTCTTATCCAACATAAGCATTGCATCAACATTGGTGGCTTGGTCAAGATATTCTTAGGTCACTCCTATAGACACATTCATATACCTTTTCTTACCCAACAAACCATATTTTTGCTAAAGTATTTACTGTGCACAAATGGTTTCCAGTAACGAATGTGCTGAATATTTAAAAAAATAAAAATAACCGACGGCCGTAAACAGAATTTATAGACGTATAAGGGAGATCCGTATAAAGATAGAGAGCATTTCGTTGTAATCTGCCGTAAATCCGTTCATCTAAATATGTTAAAGTCGTGCCTAAGTAGGTGTGAGTAAATTGACGTAGTGTCATGGATTTTGTACACACATGATAAGAAAAAACTTACAGGAAACAAATTGGGTAAAGATTGATTCATTTTGAATATACATTTCGCCTATTATACGATATTTTTTAATAAATGCTGTTTATTGTTTTGCAAGTATTTAACATTTTATTGCTGATTCAAATTAAATAGTGTTGAAACGTATCATATCCGGAAGCGCTAAATCGATGACAAACCGGAAAGTTCCGTGAAACAACGATTTCAACTTACCCTTTCACGAGAGATGAATAAATAAAATCTTCTCTTTATCCAGTTATCTATCTCTTCTGTCCAGTTACAGAACTCTGTAGGAGGTCAATGGATTTTTATAGGAAACAAGTATTATATGGAAGAGTTCAGTAAAATATATCCCTAAAGTGAAGCTCTTTCCAACTCTTGTGACACTAAACTTTCTCCTTTTATAATAATAACTTTCCCTAATATAGAACAAAAACCTGGATGCTTTGAAATATGTCAGTACTCTCATCACACTACAGACTAAATTATGCGGATTTTTAATTTCACGATAAGAGTAATCCCTATCTCTGAATAATTTTCATTCATAGATTAACTTTTCCGTTCTAGGAATAATATTTAGACCTAACATTAAGCTTTGTTAACGCGTTTTGAGAAAGTCCATCGATCCAAACTTTCGGCGACTTTGTCATGCCCTCCCTCCAAACATCTGTCAGGATGTATACCTAGACCATTCTTCTCCTGAATTTATTTCTAGGCACCGAACCCAAAATCATTTTCCATCGTCGTTGCTGCTCTAATACCGATCCTCTCAAAGTTTTCTCGCTAATCATTTAGGCTGTAAAAGCAAAATACTTTTTTCTGGCCTTAACTATAGAAACCTTACCTTCCATAGACTGTTATTCACATGCGTCGCTTACCTCTATATTTCCAGCAACCCTTTCAATTTATTCTCCAAACATTTGTCATAGCCTAAAACCACAGAATTTTACTAGAATCTTTACCTCTAGAAACCGTATCCATTACCATTTTTAATCTGCGTCACTGCCTTTCCAAATTTCTACCAATCTATTCACTGTGTTCTCCAAACATCTATTAAGGTGTGATTAGCCATAAACTAAAGTAAATTATTGACTTTTGTTCAGTTAGTTATCATTTAACGTTTTGCATACTCACATCGCTGATCATATTGCAAAAAATAATATATTTCTTAAACACTTTAACAAGATGTTAATATGTAAACATTGGTTGTAGTAGCACTTACTTTATGGTTAAATAAGGACAGGCGCATTGTAAAATATGTCTAATTATTGCTACAGATCGAAACTATAATTATAAATATATTTATTTTCTAATAATTGATATTCTACATAAGTTGTAAATAAAACGTGATAGGCCTATAATAAAACGTTTAGTGGAATATATTCTGTGTTCAATACACAGGGTCCAATTACGGGGTGTCGTGGTATCATTTTCCTGGGTACCCATTCACTGCGGAACACTCGGAAACACAAGCAGATGAAGTGGTAAAACTGCCTACAGGTATGGCCACATCGATACGAGTCTAGCATCTGACTTTGTATGCAAAATAACATCTAATCTATTGTTGGCCGGAATTAATAGTGGCAAGCTGTGACTGGAAACCAGCTGAGAGAAATTAAGAACACCGTCCATCCATTGAGGTCTTCAGTTCGTTTTAATCGTAGGGAGGAAGTGGGGTTGCTCCTCTTCCCATCGGCCACTCTTTTTAAACGAATTTATGGTTGATCTAACACGAGGATCCACCACTGTTAGTTTTCAGGAGGTACAATCACAGTCAAACATATTCTGCTTGAGTGTGATGAGTTGACCTAACTTCGAAGGAGTTTACAGATTGTGTTAAGGGATGGTGCCACGGCTGTTGACCATCACCTTTCTACACTACTTAAATTTATTTGATAAAAATTAATATTAATTTTAGTTTGAATTGGTCTAATTAGTTTAATTTAGTTCTGTAATTTTTATTTTAGTTTTTGTTTTTTTACTTTATGTAGTCTAGTGTATCCGTTAGCTTACCCGTGTAGTAGTAGGTATTAATATTTAGATATTTCGTTTCAGTTATCCTAGTTTTAGATTAGGAGGTATAGTTTTGTATTTTGTGCTAGGCGATGATGACCGTTTTTGGTGTTTCGCAAAATAAAATTAGTTTTTTAAATAATAATAAAACGTTTTAAAAGATTCACTAGATCTTCTACATTTTTTTAAAATTGCATCTAATATGTTTTCTCTCGTGTCGCATAAAATAAATGCTTGTAACTATGTGAGATAAATTCAACCATTTTGAAACACAGCAGGTGCAATTTGCTTACAGACAATCTTTCTGTTGTGGAAAATAATATCCAGAAGATGAGGTTATATAAATCCGGTTCTTGTATTCTAAAGTTTTTCGAAGCTTCTACGGAATTGGAAGTGATATATTTCCGAATGATGTCATAAAACATTTTTAACTTTATACATATTTTATTATTATTTAAACTGACACTAAACAAAATAAAACGTCGGTAATTTATTTCTTGTTTCGATATTTTATTTGAGGAGGAACACAAAATCTGTGAAAGACATTTTCCATCAGTATCCGTTTGTTTGTTTTTTTTTAAATGTGAGAAAATACTAGCGAAATGTTCGTAGCAGGGCTTATATACATAAATATCTTACTTAGACAAAAACTTAAATATTGTAATTGTGTGCGGGATTTGGAGGGATTTTGACTTGCCTTATGATATTCCCGTGTAATCCGAGAGGAGGTTGCTATCTTAAATTTTATTACTCCTTTATAAAAGTAAAATTCTTCCAAGTCTGATTGGCACTTTTTAGGAAAGGAAAAACATTTGGCTCATGTCATCATATTTAAGGTTTGATGTAAGTAATACCATTAAATGTATAAGCATTGAATTAAAAGAAATGAATTATTTCACACAATGGCGGTTTACATTACTCTCAGGGAAATAGTTAAAACAAAATATTATTATTCAATATAAGTTAATAAAAGGCCTAAACTAAAACTTTAATTTGTAAATCAATAAATCCTACTATGATAAACTCAATATTATATTAATAATTATTGATATAGGCCTACTCTTATTCCAATTTTTTTAATGTATAAAAAATATATATTAAAAATAACAATTTTATTTTAAAAATAAATATTTTTAGGCGCGTGTGACAATTTATAAAAACAAATCAATTTAATGCCATCAAAGAAATATTTCGTCATTAAATGTTTGAACGTTGTAAAAACGTAATGAGTAGAATTTTGTATTAACGTTTTCTCTTCTCTCTCGGAGACCTCGGCTGCCACATTTTGTTTTTTTTCTATTCGTCTATTAGTGTTTTAAATCTCTATCTATTTGTCAACCTTGCAGCGTTTTAGGTTCCGATATTTGAACACTACATTAAAGTTGGTCTTTATATAATAAGTTTTCATATCTATGTATACTAATTATTCTGTCTACGGTATTTTTAATAATTAATTTATTCACTTTTAAAATATAATTCTCCGAAAATAGCACTTTTGATTTGTATGAGCGCCCGGGAGATGTTTCAGGCTTGAAAATCCCCAGCCCAAGTACATTAAAGTTTTTTGGTACTTTAAAAAAAAGATTACATTTTACAGTTGTGATATTTAGTAGCTCGAGGTAAAGTAGAAAAAAGAGAGTTGTATAGTGATTGTTTATAAAATCTTAATCTTAAAATTTAAACAAATACTAATCGGTTTTAATTTTCCCTCAGATACTTGAAATAAATGCTTAGACCCTGTACAAAAGAGTTCAAATTTAAATCATTATATATTTTTTTTAAACTATAAGAACGTTTGAAATTTACAAAATCTTATTTACATACCAGTGTTTAAACATCGTAAATAGTTTTTGTCTTGTACAGATTAATATGGCCAACTTACTAGGCGGTTTTGGTTATCTAATGTACTACTGTAATGTAAAATAAACGCTGTTGTATATAATTTAGTGATTTAAAATAAGTGTACAAACTGTAAGATTAAACATATATATATATATATTTGTAGTTTTGCAACACTGTTTTCTTGTATACACTTATCACTTTCACTTATGTACTTAAACAAGAATCTTACTTGGTATTTATGCGAGCTAACTTTCAATGGCTGGCTGTGCCGTCATCCTCGGGCATACTGAACAGGGTTGTTGTAGACTGCGAGCTGAGTGGATTTCCCGTTGACCTTGGTGTACCGTTATGTTCTATTTTTAGATTCACTGCACTGTGCGAGATTTTAAAGTTTGTTTTGGGGTTAATATTGTATATATATGTGTGTGTGTGTGTGTGTGTGTGTGTGTGTGTGTGTGTGTGTGTGTGTGTGTGTGTGTGTGTGTGTGTGTGTGTGTGTGTGTGTGTGTGTGTGTGTGTGTGTGTGTGTGTTGTGTGTATGTGTGTGTGTGTGTGTGTGTGTGTGTGTGTGTGTGTGTGTGTGTGGGTGTGTGTTTGTTTGTGTGTGCGTGTGTGTGTGTGTGTGTGTGTGTGTGTGTGTTTGTGTGTGTGTGTGTGTGTGTTTTATGTATATAACATAATTTAAAAGTATAAATAAAATATAACCATTCAAATAAGGAAATTTTCAAATAAAATACCTGAATAATTCTACTCCAAACCAGTTAAAATGCTAATTCCAAATTCATAAATATAGATGACGTCACCCCTTTCACATTGATTAATTTTTGTAATGCCTTTGAATACACAAGCGGTTTACCTTTGTTTGCATATCATCCGCTAATAATAATGTTTTTTAGTTGGCTGCCGATTATAATTTTTAAATGACAATGCATATGGAAAGTTACGATCGTGTAATCATGAGTGATGTGAGGGCTTTTCAGATTAGAATATCACAAAGAAATAATAAAAAAAATCAATCGTTATTTTTCGTATAAATAAAATACTTTGTATAACTTGATAGAGGAATGCTATTTTACTGAGTGATAATGAAATGAGTGTCAATAATCTTTATAACATTGTTTACTATTCTATGTAACGTGAGGTTACAAAACCCATATTCACAAACCCCACCTGTAACTTTAGTTGATACGGAACTGTAATAATACGGACTTACATAATTTTTTAAATTTATAAAATTTCTTAACTTTCTTTAAAAAAAATGTAGCCGTCTTGGAACTGGTCACGGAGATGGCAACTTGATTGACTATAGAATGTAGTTATTAGATATTTTATTACTACATAATTAATCTGGTTATTAATCAATAAATTTAGTTATTGGAAATCCTTTTTATAAATGATGAGATATTTACGGAATAAATCATTTTATTTAACGAACTAAATTGAAGTTGGTTCTTAAAATGGAGGTGGATTTTCGAAAGTTTTTATTCCAAAGATTGCAATGAAAATATATAGCTCATTATTAATATCCTGGCATAAACTTTTTTTAAAATTCATAATAAAAGTTATTGATTTATAAGTAACATATTTACTAAACGATAAAAGTATTCAATAGGAATCTTTCAAGTTAGTAATACACAATAAACAAACTACAATCTAAGAGTTGAAACAGTTGTTCCAGAGAATTACCTACAACGTAAATTTAGCTCTTTCATATCAAATTATCGAAATCATATGTTACCGTTTAAATTTAGATAAATTTGAAGCTCCTTAATATCTTGATAATAAGAACTGTTCGCAAGGTAAAACGTGTCAAGCCCCAAAAAGATTTTTCACTTTAAAAATATCAGTTTTTTTTATAAGAAGGGACTTTTCTCTTATTTTCAAATAAGTTGGATGTACGTAGATTTGTCATGACATCTTGTCAGTATATAAGTGCTAAAATCGGAAAGCAGAAAATCCGAAAAGCAAGCAGTAAATGTATACGTGATTAAAATTTTATTTTTTATCAATGCTTTTAGTTAAATATTTCTTCATAGGTAATTATCTAAAGAGCTACGTAAACACTATTTACTACTTTTGGTATCGCTTTTCAAAAAACCACTACTTACTGATACTTTTCGGCAGACGCATCTCGCACTAGATCAGTGCATTGCACAATGCTGTAAGTCACACTGTTAGTATTTTTTTAATTAAAGATGTACAAAACAAAAATCAGCAAGTTTTGATATGGATCGGTGATCCAAGACTATCTATCGACGAATACAGATGGACTGATCTTAAGATAATCATAACATCACAACACATCTCATTTAACAAAAAATGCATCACACATGACATATCACCTACATATGCAAACATAAAAATTATTTCCAACAATACATCAGCCCATGAAAGGGCAAAACAAGCGCAAAGCTATACATTAAAAACAACATTTAAAATCTATACACACAGATAGACACACTTAATACCAAAATATACCACAGTGGCTCACAGCATTGAATAATACACTGATCTAGTACGATACGCGTATCCTGAAAAATATAATTAGTGGTTTTTGTGCCAAGTGATACCAAAAGTAGTATTTTTTTTCAAATTCAAGATTTACAATACCAAAAAGCTATGTATTTACCATGCGAACATGTTTCTAAATCGTCTTTTCATTAATGGTGCCTAATCTGATACTAATCAGTGAAATAAAGATGATTACAACAACCAACTTTATATATTTTAGATTTTAAAGTTTATTCAGTAATCAGGATTCAAGTCCTCGGTTCATAGACGAGGATTTGACTTATTTTACTGTGTACACTGCACTACTTTCTATACTCTTCCATCGCTTATTCAATTCCTTACTGTCATCGAGAAGCAGGCTCTTATGTCTTTCATCATAAACAAACTTTGTGACCACTAAACCCTAAAAGAAATTGTAATAAAAATACTTGCTGTAATATTTAATATCGAGTTACCTTTAAAAATAAATTGGTTTCCAGAAACACTCAATAAAGCCTGGCTGGACCAATAATGGGAAACACCCAATCAGTAAATTGGCTTCTGGCCGGACTAATGTTACGCCCCAATTAACTGGGATTCATTAAGTTCCATCTAATTAAACATCCAATACCGAATAATTTGTAAAGCTTTTGGAATTCGGCTCTACTGGAAGCTAATGAACAAAATTAGCAAATCTATATATGTATAATATATCTTTCTTAGGCCTCCCTGAAATCTTGTTACTCATTTCATGAACATTACTACAGCACAGAGTGGTCCCGTCATAGAGAAAATAGGTCTTCTATATAAGAGACTTGGGTGAATTGATCTGAAATTTGGTATATATATATATATATATATATATATATATATATATATATATATATATATATATATATTGGGGCGGGCGGGATGGATAAAACATTCAAATGACAACATTCATTAAGTTAACTGAATTTTTAGTTAAATTTTATTGCAATAATTTTAAAGATATGTTGGGATAAAAAGCCGTAAAAATATCTTCCTATAAGTAAAATATTTAAATATATGTTTGAGTACATTTTTCTGCCATTCGTATTTTTTCAATATTGTCTTCAGTTGACGCGTTTCGGATTAACTCCAAATGAGTAACTCCAAATTAAAATCGAGTTAATCCGAAACGCGAAATTAACTAAAAATTCAGTTAACTTAATGAATGTTGTCATTTCAACGTTTTATCCATCCCGTCCCATTAAATACATATATATATATATATATATATATATATATATATATATATATATATATATATATATATATATGCGAAAAGTTTTGAATAAATATATTCATTAAAAGTGGTCTTATTTTTGAAATATTTTTAATTTATTAAGTATATTACAAGAAAACATATCACCATATTTAATATATTTAACACACACACATATATATATATATATATATATATATAATAAATTAAAAACATTTCAAAAACAAGAACACTTTTAATGCATATATTATTCTTATGCAAATTCTTATGCAGATTTTGTTAGATAATTATTTTCCTGAAGATGTTGGTACTGTTTTATCGGCGAAAAGCTTTAAATAATATATGCATTAAAAGTATTCTTGTTTTTGAAATGTTTTTAATTTATTAACTATATTACAAGAAAACATATCACCATATGTAATATATATATTTATACTAAATTTCAGATAAATTCACAAGTCTCTTACGAAGACCTATTTTATTTTCTCTATGACGGGACCACTCTGTGCTGTAGTAATGTTAATGAAATGAGTAACTAAGCAAAATATATTATACATATATAGATTTGCTAATTTTGTTATTTAGGTTCCCGTAGAGCCGAATTCCAAAAGCTTTACACATTATTCGGTATTGGATGTTGAAAATGAGTATATTAATAAATTAAAATATTTAAATTTTAAGTATTAAATTGAGTAAATGCAAAAAAGGATTAATACAAATGAGTTTTGAAAATGTCAGCACTCAAGAAGGATTGGACCGCATTTAAGTCTTGCAATTATATTCCCCTTCATTACCATATATGTTTTACCAAATAAACATCTGTTTTTTTTTTATTTTATTCAAAATGTATGTTGGGCTTATATTTTGATTGAGATACTCGATTCAGAGGCAAATTTTCTACACAGAACTAGAACAAAACTAGTATTTTAACGCGTCTAAGAACGCATTTAAGTCTTGCAATTATATTCTCCTTCATTACCATATATGTTTTACCAAATAAACATCTGTTTTTTTTTATTTTATTCAAAATGTATGTTGGGCCTATATTTTGATTGAGATACTCGATTCAGAGGCAAATTTTCTACACAGAACTAGAACAAAACTAGTATTTTAACGCGTCTAAGAACGCCCAGGGCGTAAATTTTGTATTTAAGGAATAAAATTTGTAGCAACATATAGCAGCATAAATGTTTCAAGAACATAGTAATATTATTCGCATTTTACAATAAATATTTTACCGGATTGTTTCAAATTCTGATACTTTATATTAACTGAGATTACATTTTACCGAAAAAATTGTTATTT
This sequence comes from Prosapia bicincta, assembly GCA_036971475.1. Classification (NCBI taxonomy): domain Eukaryota; kingdom Metazoa; phylum Arthropoda; class Insecta; order Hemiptera; family Cercopidae; genus Prosapia; species Prosapia bicincta. The sequence continues at coordinate 81,066,485 of JBAIZL010000010.1, read as the reverse complement.
TCTTAGATACAATATTTTTTTTTTAATTGTCCAACAAAGTATGAATTTGTATTTAGATATATAAAGATATCTCTTTTTTACAAAGAAGAATCCAATTTGAAAAATTCAAATCATTAGTGTAGTATTAGTAGGCTCCAAGGTTCACGCGAATTTGACTTTTAAATAAAAATAACAGATAGCTTAGCTGGGTGTTCTCCTGTGTCATTTCCAGGGCATCAGGTGATAAATAAATAAATAAATATATATATATATATATAAAGAAATAAGTCAAAATACTAATACAAGAATTATTATTGAAATTACAATTCAAAGCTTTTCATTGGCAAACAATAACAACATCATCAGGAATATTAATTTTGTGTATTAAATTAAGTTAGTGCAAAAAAGGATTATAATAAATGAGTTTTGAAGTTTAGAGTTTTGAGATTTAATATTCCTGACGCTGATTGAAGATTGTCACGGAGCAATCGAAAACGTTTTGTCTCAGTACATTTTTACAAATTTACAAAATCAGGTTCGGATGGTCATAAACTAATGTAAAGTGATTAATGTATTTATATGTTAGTTTAAATGTTAGTATATTTGTAAATCTTGAGGTTTTCCAGTAAAACTTAAGATTTACCGAGTAATAATGGTAAAACTTAAAAATTTATTGATAAAGATATTAATGGTATTCCCTTGTAATTAGCAACTTAACCCCAAAAACTACAATCTTTATTTTAGTTTCAGTTTGATAATGTTGTAGAGAATGTTGATGAGTTTTACTATTTGAATATTCAAAATGTTCAGTCCTGTGTGTTTAGATTATTAATATTGAGTGGATATATATAAATGTCTCAGAAAGAGGGAATGTGAAGTTACCCTTAGTATGAAACACGTTTTGCTATTTATTACGTGGAGGTTTTTGATTGTTCCAAATATGTCACGCGAGGTTGTACGCAGCTATACATTGAAGCAGCTTCTGTCAGAATATGTAGATGTCTTGCAATATAACTGGATATTTCAATTCTCTCATTACTTTCCGTTTGCAACGAGTTGAAACCTCTTTGGGATTGCATCATACTGTCCCCATTCCGCAAGTTTAAATAATTCAACACGACTTATACTTGACATTATTTAAAAGAAGCAGAACTAAACAGATTTTTTTTTTTTATTCCCATGCTGTATTTAAGTATAATAAATTATTTTAAAAAAACCTAATATGTTACAAATTTATTACATGTTATAGCGTAACTGAGACACACGCATACACACACACACACACAGTTTAATAAATTATTTTAAAAACCTATTATGTTACAAATTTATTACATGTTATAGCGTAACTGAGACACACGCACACAGACACACACACACACACACACACACACACACACACACACACACACACACACACACACACATAGACACACAACATATATATATATATATATATATATATATATATATATATATATATATATATATATATAATAATGTTTATGTATATACAGTATTCTCGCAGCTTTTCATCAAAGTAATTGCCATCCTCAAGATAGTTTCAACTGTAGTGCCACTGTGCGATCAAATGTAGGCCAGTGACAGTCCAATGCTGCTCTAGCTGTTGACAGCGTACAAAGCATTATGATTATATCAATGTACATTGACGAAAACCTTTGAGCATATTATTTTCATAAAACGATGGTTGTCAGGCTGTATCTATAAGATTGGAAGTTGAACCATTTACTTACTGGAAGCCACTAACTTATTTTAGGGGTAGTTTCATGGTAACGTTATTTTTAAACGAAGCTGACTCATTTTGGAGTAGTTTTCAGATTGTTTGAACTATGTATGGTCTAATGGGAATCCCACGTGACTTCTAACCTAAAAGACCTTACTTGATCCCGGTAACACCAAAGTATTTATAGGTGCTTTTCCTCCGCTTGGTTGGTTCATTCACTGAAAATGAGGAACATAGAGTAACAATAAACGGTTAAAGCATAATGCTGGGCACATATCTTCCTTAGAGCACTATGCGGTCTACGTAACAAGCCTATATCCAGCCTCTAATGACCTGTCATAATATAAAAAGGAGTTGCTATTATTATTAAGTCATACACGTTTTTAAAATGGATGTACAACTTATACAATTATGATAGGAACTATCTTTCTAAAATAAAGTTTTTTAACTACAAAATAGTATATATTGTGGTTCAATTAAGTAATAATTAAATAAAACACTAATGCCAATCTACTCATAAAATACGTAAATATTTATCACCATTTCGAAATAGACTAATACACTACTCCCAATAATATTTTTATTTAATTTATGTACATTTTTGTTCAAAAGCAATGATCCTCAGAAAAAAAAATACAAATACTCTAAATTACAAAATAGATTACTGCTTCTCTCGCAAGAAGATGGTTTTGCCACCGAAATTTACATAAGGTTAATAAAACATTATTGTGATTAGATTGTGTTTGTGTGTTTATTCTGTAAATATTTCGGGCGGAATGTCTCCAAAATCCAGTTAATCTCTTTAATAGCTTCTTGCGAGGTATCTCGTTTTGGACGTACTCCTATATGTTAATATGCTTTTAATGATTTTTATTCTAATATTTTTGTTGATAATACGAAAATTTAAAATATAATAGTTCCAACGTAAGTTTGCTAGAAATGCAATTAGGATAAACCTAACCTAAAACTGTTTACTTGCGCATCATCAAACTAGGGGGGGGGGTATACCTGAGATATACGATTGGAAATGTATTGTGTATTAGCGTCTTAATATTTTTAATGGGGGAGCTACTTAGGATGGCTCTAGCAAAACCCTATTTCGCTACAAACCTCCCACATTGACTCTAAAAATATGAGCTTTAAGCCTCCCTATTTTATAACCTATAAAGGCTTTTAACGTTAAAATGTTAGAAAACGTTAGCTGAGAGTACATTCTGTTGATGGTGGTGATGATGATTAATCATTTTGATCTTTACAGATTAATACATTTTGCTAAGACCAGCCTAGGGCAATTTTCAACAACGCTTGGAATGCGTTTGAAGTGTTCAGCAATGTCAATCCATCTATCTCTTTCTTTACAAAGCCTCCCATATTTTTGTACATCAAGCTTGCGGAAATAAAATTTTACATATTTTAAAACCATTTTAAGTAACAAGTAATTTGACTAATTATCTGCTATTTAAACGCCGTAGTTTATGATAAAGGTAACGGAGTGCAATAACTGACCAACCAACTGTCCTAAGACCCCTAAACCCTGCTACAAACAATAACGACGGATTTTTCAATGTCCATGCTCCTACTAAAATGGCGGATCTTGACAAAAATAAAGAAATGGGACTTTCCAGCCAAAGGTTCATTGCCCCGAACCCTACCACTTATGGAAGCGGTCGCTAGATTTCGCCTACTGACTGGCTATGACTACCTCCAGAAACATCTCCACCGGATCGGCTTAGTGAAAGACCACACCTGCCACAAAGGCAGAATGGACAGTGAACACATAAACTCTTGCCCATATCTCTCTGGCTTCCCAGAGGGTCGAATTGGCCGCTACTGGGATGCGCGGCGTCGAATGGCTGAAATGCTAAGAGCGGGTGTTAGTTAAAGTACAAAACTAATTTATGAAACAAAAATTATATCATGTTATATATAAAGCTCTCAGTAAAATTTAAACAATAATGAAAGTATCTGGCACCTTGGATCCTTCTATCTAGGTATGTATGATTCTTACAATGCCCCACGTTGGGTGCTATTACCTCACCAGAGCCAGATACTTAGTTCTAATGTTGATGACTAAATAGATCCAGTTCTTCAACTTAAGCCCTTCTGACCAGGTAGGTATGGCCCCTACTCACTTTGGCGCTATTTCCTTACCACGGACATATATAATTCAGTTGATATTTATGATGTACTTAGATCTTAGTTTTACCAAGAGTAACTTTTAAATATTAAGTTTATTAGAGCTTAGCTAGTGAGAACAATTCACAAAGGTAAAAGTTAAAACTGTTTACTCTAAACCTCACTACACATTACTTTAATTAAATAAACACACTTCTTTATTAAAACAGAATAGTTTCGACGAACATGTCGCCGTCATCAATATTAGTAGTAGCCAAGTACTTATGACAGTGACATCATCATCGAAACTTGTCTGTTTATTTTAATAAACTAATGTGTAGTGAGATTTAGAGTGAACTGTTTTAATTTTTACCGTTGTAACTTTTAAATATTTTGCTAAAACACTAAATCCTAACTTCCTCTACCACAACACAAACAAACGTGTACCTCACAATACTATCGTAAAATGTTATCAACCCCCTTTATATTTTGGAACGAATTTAAACATCTTAAGGTTTTTAGTGTTGTGATAACAGGGATTGGGTGACATCTTGTCCACCTTTTGTTTTTATTTGTAGCCTATCTATAATTATCTTAAACAATAATAGAATTATCAACTTACATTTCGGACAGTTGCGCAACGAAGGGAGGGGCCAAGGGGTCTTGGGCCCCCCTTGGCAAGAGAAAAAACGAAAATTTATAAATAAATTAAACACGTCAAGAAAATATTATATGTTTAACTAAAATTTAGGTGTACGGTAATACGAACGACAATAGAAAATATAATTTAGCATACTTGTAAATTGAATTCTCTGAGTCAGTATGTCCTCTAGTGAACGGACTCTAATTGCCTATATTTATTCTAAACGCGCCATCCTCTATTGGATAAAATACATGGTTTTATTACTTTTATTTGTGTCTGAAGTATCCTGTTTCAAGAGCCTTATTATGCTATAAGTAGCATTGAAATGTTAGCCATTTTTAAATGTATCATTAATTTTTTTTAAATGTTAACATTTCGCTTTGCAATAAAATACGCAGTTTTTGAGTTGGCCCCTTAAGGAATAACAAAATAAGCATTGAAGTTACTTGTTAGTTATGGGAAAATATTAAAATTAGGGGATTGTTTAATGATTTAACAATTATTTATCTTCCGTTTGCCCAATCATAACAACAGTCCTTGTCATCTATGATTGTTTCGGCTGCTGTTAACATCTCTCTGCAATCGTCAGATAGCTATAGTACGATTGTTAGTAAGAACAACTGCTTATTAAATAGGAGACATTAGTTTAAAACACGTTTCCGAGATGTCATGACAAGAAGAGCAGACAAACAGTTTTAATAACATTGTCCATATTTCACCAAATCAACTTATAACAACAAATATCCCATATATTTGTCAAAGGTTGATTTGTTTTTGCTGTCCATGGTCTTAGAGTTTAGACCATAATTAGAGAATGTTGTTTGATTATTATCATTTTGTGAGTAGAAAAAAAACCGACAAGATGACTTCAATGAAAATCAATGGTACGGGAATCAAAATGTAAAGACGACCAAGGTACTCCTCGAAAAATAATAAACAAACTACTATACTATGACATAAAAAAATAGAGTATAAAAACACAGAGTATAAAAATGTAGTCTCAGGCTAAATCTCAAATTTTATTCGGCTGTATACGCTTAAAACATAAGTTTTTGAGTGATAAAAATTCGATATTTTGTACGGGGAGTGAACAAACTGAAACCCCCCGGGCCCTGTTATAGTTCTGCTCCCCCTTGACAAAATCCTGGGTGCGCCCCTGATTTCAGACACATTGAAAATATTAGTTTTAATGTATTTGTGTATTTGATATAATTAACATTAAAACATAATTCATTTTAACAGTAAATTTCTATGTATTACTATTTACTTAAATAACTATTTACAGTTAAATTAATATGAGAGTTGAATCAATGTTTTTGAAAAAGTCTAGATATGTGCTAACAACATCATAGTAGGAAATAGTGTTTTCTAAATCTGTTCAGACCTCCGAAAGGTGATTGAATATCAGACGCGATTACTCTTTATACATGCCATACGAAACGAGGCAATGTTTGAAATCGGTTACAAATGGATTTGTACAGTGGGAGGTTAGAGAGGCGCCTATTTGTTGTTGAAACCTGAGATCTTTAACGGTAGTCGTATCTGTAAGAGCCATTCTGAAAACATTCGACTTAACGGCATTCTTTCAAAAATATCCTCTTACATTTCAGGAAATGCATATTTTGTAAAATAGTATTTCCCGCTGTAACGACCTTAATTAACCCATCTACCCGTGTCTCAACTTAACCGAGACCCTTTACACAAACCTGGTTAAGAATGACCTATATACGTGTGCGCAGAATGTTAAAGGCTTAAAAATATTTATATAATCATTCGCTTTGTAAGCACCGAAAAGAGCTTTTAAGAAAATATATTTGGTTCATTACTACCAATTACAAATAAAATACGAATTGCAACACCTCCTGATTAAGTTTGCTATCGGCATCCCAGATGTAATCGTTATTGGTAAAATTAGTTTTACCTGGTGATGCTTAAAGTCTTCAAGAACCCGGAAAAATATTAAAACTTTGTATGACCCCGCCCAAAATTTATTATTTTTTTTAAAGAGAGAATGATATAACTTTACAACACCTGCAATATTTTAAAATCATATTTTTTTAGAAAACAGAACTCCATATTATTAGCTACACTAATAAAATAGAGCTACAACGCGTCCTGTAAGGATGTATTTAGTTATAAAAAAGGCAGAAATGATTACCCTGAATAAATTATAATAATTTATGATGTTTCTGAATAAGTATATTAAACTGAAAAACATATTTTTTAGTTATAATGTTTGATAAATAAATTGTCTGAAAGAGAAAGGAATATTTTGTAAATTTTTGAAAAAATAGGTCTATAGTACAAATTTATACTCTTTGGATTAGATATTTTTTAAATTTCTTTTTACTTTATTTTGCAAGCCGACGATTTTTTCCATGTAAAACAGACCGTCAGACCTCATTTCAAAGTAGTCAATGAGAATGGTTGACAAGATTGAATCTTTTTGAAGAATGTACTTTATAAAGATTGTAATAAAATGTATTTACTTAATGTATTACTAAATAATAAATAATGTAGTCCATATAAAACCATTATTAGATGTTAAAAAAATTTACTGAATACAAATTTTTCGAATTCAATTTAATAAACTCAAGAATGGAACAATTCCATTCTTAAAAACTGCCAGACGGGCCTAAGAACGTCTGCAATTCAAAAATTAAAAGTCAAATTCATTACACCTAATTAATTATAGTAAGATTTATGGAAAACAAGTTATTATATTTAACAACCAATAAAAAATATTTACTAAAATTTTAACCTAATTATGTACAGTAAATAAAGTAGCATAATCTACGTGCTAAAACAGCCGTTCTGTAATATAACTCATAACACAAAATCAGCTGTCGTATGAAATCATATGTTATTACATAATTAAAACTAAAATATGTATAGCGTCTGTAGGTGTGACGGCAAGCCGAAAGGTTTCCTCCAAAAAAAACATATACAGGCTTGTAATAATAATAGTCATTTCCAAAAATAACATTTAAAAAATAATCTTTAGTAATGCACAAGGTAATCACTTAAACTGTTAAAAATGAATCCAGCCTCCATTTTCTGTGTGCCGATCCAAAATGGTATAATAAGACTCAGTCCACTTCATACGTGGACTGAGTTGGTTTGTCTTAGCCAACATTAATTTGTCTACTTTATTAAACCAAACAAACCTATCCTAAGCTGATACTTTCTAGCTATATTTCAATATAACAGGGTGTTCTGTTTTACAAACAAAAGTTAGTTTAAAAGTCTTTTGACAGTTGTTACGTTATTTTTGCATTTCTTATAAATTATTGCTGTGAAGCACCAAGTTTTATTATATGGCATTATATAATCCTCATTGATTACGTCTAGCAAGACGATAGTTAGAAAAAGAAAAAGATTCACACTCTCTTCGTATAGATATACTTGTTGTTAACCTAGCCAGATATTTTGTAGCTATATTGTAATTAAAGGGACGCTTTGTTAAATCTGTGTGTGTGTGTGTGTGTGTGTGTGTGTGTGTGTGTGTGTGTGTGTGTGTGTGTGTGTGTGTGTGTGTGTGTGTGTGTGTGTGTGTGTGTGTGTGTGTGTGTGTGTGTGTGTGTGTGTGTGTGTGTGTGTGTGTGTGTGTTGAGACGGTCAGAATGGCCGCTCAAGTTAAGAAATTAATAATTTCAAAATTTTTAATAACAAATTCAAGAATTAAATAATAAGGTTTTAATTTATTGTATAAAGAAACGTAAATAGTGAAGAAGCTAGTAAATTCTTGAATAATTATTATTAAGACAAGTTAAAAATTAAAATAAAATAAAACTGTAATAGTTAACTAAATTTGACAAACGGGAGTGCAGTGAAAATTTATAAGTGCTGAAAAATGCTAACTTGAGAACTAGACCACGTAGAACTATCACTGACATTTTTAAATGACCAGCAAAATCCAAAAATAATAGAGAAAACCAAATCTAAAAAACTTAAATAGCAAAAACGTTACAGCCATTTTTAAGAAATAGACATTTTTCAGTATTCCAAAACCGATTACAGAATTATGCAGGTTTAATCGAATACGTTGTCCAACCTGCCCGTACAAGAAAAAAGCACGGAAATAGCGACGAGCTAAGAGCGAGGGGAAGGGTAACATCGCCGAAATAAATACAGGAACGCAAGGACCTGTAAGGCAGTCTGTAAAAACTTTTAATACGAGGTGCTAACGGTCGTAATGCCGGTCCGCGCCTAGAACAACCACCAAGGGCCAGATGGATCCAAACCACCACGTTTCTGCCGTCTAATTCGATCCACGGACGAGGGCTTCAGACTCAGCCTCCGGGACGTGAAGATCAGAGGAGAATGGAGAAGGACTTCCATCGACTTACCAGGGATTTTTTACTTCTATTGTCCAGGGACCTTGAACAAGACTAGAGGACTCTAGAATCGGCAGGGAAATTCTTCCAAGTCATTTTCTCTATTATATAAAAATAACGTCAAATTTAGTCAGTAAAAAATATTAAATTAAAGAATTTCAATAAGATAAATATTAAACAATGACTTCACTCTAAGTAGAATTTTTAAATAAATTTTAAATGCAGTAAAAATAATTTGTATGATAAAAGTGCTTAGGTAATAAATATTAAATTTAGATTCACAAAGGGGTTTTGGTCATAAACCAATCATTTTCAGAAAGACCAGATTTATAGAATTATACAAAGTTTAAAATTATTTGATATAAAACGTGTAATTTACCAATTCAATCTTAAAATTAAAGGATAAAAAATTGTATTATGTTAGATTAGGAAAGATTTTTTGTTTAAAGATGTAAATGTAATTAATCGATTATATATAACATTTAGTACTTAAATATATAAAGTATAAGAAACATTTAAACAAGTATTTGTGATTATAAGGAACACAAAGAAATTGTAAAGAGAGATTCAAATATATTAAAGTTGATGACAAATTTTTTTTTAGTTTAAAACAAATAATTAAACGTATTATAAAAACGTTTGGTATTTAAATTTATCCTGTGTTAAACAACCAATAAAACTTTTAGTTTTTTTCCAACTAAAAAAAAAATGATTGTTAAATCAAATTACAATTTCAATTAAATTTCATTAATTAATAAATATATAAAATTCAGAGCCTGCTGTTTCATCAAACGAGTTCTCTCCTGAGGACAAATTTATTGTAAAATTATTGAGCTATTCTAAAAATTAATTGGTTTTCTATAGTAAGTCCAAAGACGTGGCCTACTGGCAGATCATGTTTAAAGAACAGAGGCGAATTCAAAAAGGTAATTTAAACATGATCATATTTTGCACGTCCCCTTGCTGTGCCTGTAGATCTTCTAAGATGGTAAGAGTTTTTGGAAATTTTGTGTGTTCATGCTAATGTTGTTTCTTTCCAGCTGACTACTTTACTGACAAGTATGACTATATAGAGACCCGACAAAACATTGTTAACCATTTGGGGGGGGGGGGTCATACGAATTGAAAGGTAGGAATCATCGGGAAGTGGCTTGCGTTTAGGCGTGGCAAATAACGGGTGAACACAGGACATTTTAAAGAACGCGAGTGGAACAGAGATAAGCAGGCGCGAATATATAAATAAATAATAAAAAATAAGAACACCGTAACACCATTACCATTACGATAAGAAAAAAATAAGTAAAAGAAAGAGAAGAGAGGGAGGAACGTTGCAGAATTGGCGCCCGAACAGGGACTTTAAACAGGTACCCTATTTCAAAAATAACTAATTAAATTATGTATAAAATAAATCGTGATTGTGACAAATCTCAAAATAAGTGAAGTCAAGAATGTTTAACAAAAGAATTAAACCTTTTAAATAATAAATTAAATTAGAAATATACAAAAGTGTGTGTGTGTGTGTGTGTGTGTGTGTGTGTGTGTGTGTGTGTGTGTGTGTGTGTGTGTGTGTGTGTGTGTGTGTGTATTTTAAATATTCCAGACGTCATCACCAAGTTTTATTAGTTTTCTATATTTCTGAAGACTTTCTCCATCATCAGGTATATTTTGTCTAACCTATATCGTTTGGGACTGGGATCACAATAAAACCTAGGTTTTAAAACGTTCCTCTAAATTTCATACTGGAATCCTCCCTGAACTAAAAATTTATTTATAAAATTTATTGTTATTATTTATTGAGAACAACAATACAGGTGTTTACATATTTAAAAACAACCAACACACGTTAAAACTAAGCGACATTACATAAACAAAAACACACAAGAAATATCACAAAATTCAGTGTAAAAAACATCAAAAGGCAGTTGATTTCTTGCGTACACTATTGCACAAAAAGGGACCATGTAATCTTATAATTTGTTAAATTTGAAACACTGTGTTAAGATACCATGGTTTTAACAAAATTTTAATACGTCAAAATCATTTTTAAATTGATTTATATATTCAATAATGCTAAATAAAATCAATACAAAAATGAAACCCCTTTTCTTTTAAATAAAAAAAAGGCATTACCCGTAATTTCACATAATGTTGCGATTCTATTTTCGTTGCTTTCTTTGAATATTTTACGTATTTATTAACCTTTTTTCGTAGTTACCTAATTTGTTTTATTGCTTGTCATGAATAACGAATATTTTATGCAATTTTTTAGTACAAACTTCAATTATTCCAAGGTCAAACGTTGTACTAATTTTAAGCTAAAATAGCCTATGTAATTGAATATACTAATTTTGTAAAGAACTATAAGCGAACACTGATAATACAAACCTACCAAATAAGGCTGTTCCCATCGGCCTTTAATTTTATAGAAATTCGATTAGTTTACACTTTGAAGTGCTCAATCCAAGTTCAATCTAAGTTAGAAAGCTTTAAATTTACAAAGTATTGTGATAAACGTATTTTTATCTAATTATAAACTTTGTAAATTAGATATTTTGCTTTAGCATAAGGTTAGAGTTTCGAAGTTCCGTTGGATGTTGACTTTATGATTGAATAATATAGCTTGCGGCCTAGTTAAGAGATGTTTCAAGCATGGCTTTCTAAACGCCGTGTCGAGTGTTTTAATATTCATAGTCCTTTGTGACGATCCTTGAGGCAATTAACTGTCTTGGTAATAACACAAATTATTAATTTTAAAAAAACTTGGCAGCCGTGGGACTAGCAACAGCAGTGTAACTCTAAATAATTTTATTTATAAAATAAATTCCTGTGGAGTCATTAGGAAGTAGATAATATAACATTACCTTAGGGTTTAATTTTCCTTAAATATTTCTTGTATATTCCAATCCCCTATAGAAAAGGTACAAACTCAACAATACACGTCGTAACCTGTTTATTAGAGAAATTTTAAATTTCACAATATTATATTTAAAAATTTTTACAATTTGCTTTTAAATTTTTCAATGACCCTAGTAAATGAACCAAATTATTAAATACAGCTCAATTATTTAATAAGTCATTGTACTAGATAACTAACTAGTATCTGTATTTATCCTAACGTATTAGCAAACCCTGGCGCCGACTCCATGGGGCCCGCGGGGCTTGAGTAACTCCAAATTTTATCTGAGGGTTGTCCCCTCCATTGATTCTATAAAAAAGGGAACAAATGCTTGAAATTATTAAATATTAGAAACATTGGGGAATTGCCATCCTCACACTCATATGACTTTACAAGATAGGTGGCGATATTTCAAATGTTTATCGATTTACTTTATAATATTCCTAACAATTTATCAAAATTACTTGATGTTTGTTTTTTAATATTCTCATAATATAGCTATAAACACGCCAATATATATATATATATATATATATATATATATATATATATATATATATATATATATATAGGCTGTGAAATATAATTAAATTTCATTAAAATACTATAACGATTAACGCTGCTGCTTTAAATAAATAATAATATTTCTTGAAATAATGCAATTATTGGCTTAAAGGTCAAATAATAATAGAAAGAGATTGTTACTTCATATTCGCGTTATTATTTTCAGTTGCGTTACATATCATTTCACGTTACGTAACACTTTTCAGTTATTAACGTTCACTTATTATTAACACTTTTCAGTTTATACATTACTAATGTACAATATAAAAATTAATTCTGTTAAATATGTGCTAAAGTGTTTTACAACTACTTTAATAATATTAAGAGAATGGAATATCGATTAATATTGTAAAACGATTATGTGACACAAATTACATCAATTATTGTATACATTACTAATCTATAGCATAAAGATATATTATGGGTAAGTTTGAATTTAAGCTCTTTTATTAATACTATAGTATAAAGGACATAAGAAAATCGAGAATAGAAACTTATTGGTGAATACAAATTTAAACCAATTCCTTTTTAAAAGTTTGTAAGCTTGTTACAAGAAGTAGAACACATTTTGCACTGCTCTTACGAGTCTTTTACGGTCTACGCGAATTACTCGTACATATGATACTCTTGCAGAAACTATCATACTTGCTGTTATCTCGCCAAAGTTTTACTTCCAGATGTTCTAAAGTTTTATTAGAAGTTCTTGCAGTTACTTTCATCTTTATCGCCTCGTTATAAGTTATTTGCCTAATCTATAACAAGTTTTAATTTTTAATCAAATATAGATATGTAACAAAATTTTAATGTGTTTTCAGGCTCGTGAGTTATTAGAAAAACCTTTTTGTGTGGAGACTGTGTAAAAAAACATATTTTATAAAAATTAAAACATTCTTCAGAAGTTAAGTCTATAGTGATTAGTAAAGTAATATTTTACACAAGCATTTAACAATGGATGTTTAGACGACATTTGTATTGTTTGATTAAATAGTACAAGCAATACAGAGGGATTTCAAGTAATTGTTAATCTGTAGTGATCAATAATATCCAGTTATTCAGTTACAGTATGTGTGTCAAACTGTTTTAAAGTGAGTCGGTTGTTCTGTCTTGATTTTTCACGCAACTCAATCACACTCAATCACAGAACCCATCAATTAGAGCTTGGTATTTGAACGGAAAGGATCTATTGAAAAACGCACCGAAATGTTAGGCTCGTGTGCGTGTAGCAGGGTTAATAAAATGGTCAATCTTAACGCCTTGTTTCTAATTTTGTAAGTTAGAAAAATGTTTAAACATTCTAGGGGTCGTTACTTCTATATAGAGTAAATAGTGGCTAATAGGGTATCTAGAGTAATAGGGTATTTTCTTCAGAGACCGAAATGCTTTTTTATTAAAAATACAATCAAGAAATTATTAGTTACAAGAAGATTTGTAAGCCAGTAATATGGTGCTAGATCCTGATTTGCAGTCATCCTTTATTGGAACAGCAGGTTAGGAGACAAAAAATAATACACTATTGTGTGTGTATATGTGTGTGTGTATGTGTGTGTGTGTGTGTGTGTGTGTGTGTGTGTGTGTGTGTGTGTGTGTGTTGTGCGTAGGTGTGTGTGTGTGTTTGTGTGTGTTTGTGTGTGTGTGTGTATGTTTATGTGTATGTGTATGTATGTGTGAGTGTATGTGTGTGTGTGTTTGTGTGTGTGTGTGTGTGTGTGTGTGTGTGTGTGTGTGTGTGTGTGTGTGTGTGTGTGTGTGTGTGTGTGTGTGTGTGTGTGTGTGTGTGTGTGTGTGTGTGTGTGTGTTTATGTGTATGTATGTGTGTATGTGTGTGTGTGTGTGTGTGTGTTTCTGATTTTTCTACCTACATTAGACGTCTTGAATTCGAAAGGTTTCAATTTGCTCCTTTTCGAATGTCTTTGATCCTCTGCGTAAGAGTGTCAATTTTTGTGCGTGATGTTAAGGACGTTTTAGGACTTTATTTGAATATTTTAACTTTGTGCTCACCTCTATCTATTCTACAATAAAATGAGATTTGCATGATTAGTGGGCACATGCAATCTTATTAACTCCAAAGAGGTCTTAGAATATATTTTAAACTCTTATTTATCTTTCATAGACGACACACCCTAAATATTTGGTCGTGGGTAAGATATTATACATTTTTAAACATTATTAGGATCGTGTTTAAAAAGATTTTGTTAGAACAGAAAGGGCAAAGTATTGGGAAATATTCTTTCAGCAAAAAGAGTGGTGGCCTTTATGACTACAAAATGTGATGTGAAAATTAATCCCCCGTAATAAAATCGAAATGAGGGAGCTACCAGCTACCTGGCGTCGCTCTTAACCCTAGTTGAAAGCAGGCCTACTTTAAGTAGGCAATCTTTTATTTTAGTTTCTAGATCATTTCAAAAACAATTAATTAAACACAAATTTTTTATAGTCAATTGCTACTTGAGTCAACAAAGAAAAATTTTATTTTAGATCCTTTTTATTATATAATTGCAATTAAAATAAATAAAGTAACATAAACTATGTGTTAAAAAAAACTGTTACTCGTATACCTCATAATCTATAACATAAAATCCACTAGAAGTATAGAAAAATGGAAGTATAGGAATATAGAAAAATTTGAACTTGAGTGGATGAATAAAAATTATTTCATTAACGATTGATAGTTTGAACATTATATATATAAGGAGGGTGTGAAGTAATAGAAGAAATTGAAAAACGTTTGTTTTTAAATTGATATTTACATTTATTTTTATTTACCTTTTTTGTCTATTATTTTTAAATTTGATTCATTTATTTTCATCAAATATATACAATTCTAAAGAGTTGCAGTAGATTAGGCAGTGGGAAAAATCTATTATTAATAATAATTGTCTGATTTTTTAATAGCTTTATGTAGGTTATAATATCACTGAAGATAGATGACCAGCTCAATTTCAGCTCAATTAGACATCAGTTCTCAGGTGGAAAATTTATGACAAAATAAGAAATAATCGGAATCTTATTAAATTTGTGTAAGCCTACCTTAACGTTGAGATTAAATCATATTCTTTTTTGGGGTTGTATTGTTAGACCATACATTTACAGGTGAATTATGAGCTCCTCCTTTATCGGAAAGCTGTTAAAAAAAAAAACAATTTGAATTATATTCACCCGGTTCATTGACATATGTCACACGGTTAAATGAAACACTTTTTAAAAATGGACATTTTATAATAGATAAGGTAAAACGTAAGTAGGCCTAGATAGGTTCAAGGAAACCAGTCAACGCCTTTATTTATAACAAGAAAATATAATGCAAATATCATATAAATAAAATGAAAGAAGATAGATAGGCCTTTATCTTTCCCCATAGTATCAGATCAATCAATGGCAGAATGGCGTAAATATCTAAAAAAGGCATTTTATATTACTTTGAGTTGTTCAAATTAAAAATATATAACAAATATAAAAACATACCAGAAGTGTATTTCTGGGACTTATTTCCATCGCCAACGCTCAAAGCATTGCTAATTTACTTTTGATTCGTCACACAAATAAAACTCAATTAGGAGTTTGCTGCAAAATAAAACCTTTGCATGATTTCAAAGCCTTTTTTTTATGAGAACTACAACAAATGCCCACTTGTAATTACAGTTCTTTTGTCGCATTTGTTCTTTTTCAAATTTTTCCTATGTTGATAGGTTTTATTTCTTCTGATTGTTTGAATTTGTTTCGACTTACGTAGGTACATTCTGTGTTCTTGCGAATGCTACCTGTGTGTGTGTGCGTGTGTGTGTGTGTGTGTGTGTGTGTGTGTGTGTGTGTGTGTGTGCGCGCGCGCGCGCGTGTGTGTGCGTGTATGTGTGTGTGTGTGTGTGTGCGCGCGCGCGCGTGTGTGTGTGTGCGCGCGCGCGCGCGTGTGTGTGCGTGTATGTGTGTGTGTGTGTTGCGCGCGTGCGCGCGCGTGTGTGTGTGTGCGTATGTTTGTACGTGTGTGTGTGTGTGTGTGTGTATTTATTGATCTGTACAATAAATCTTTTCGTCTTTTTTATATAAATAGGTAATATATGTATGTATATATATATATATATATATATATATATATATATATATATATATATATATATATATATATATATATATATATATATATATATATATAAGAATGGTTTTAACAATTTTCACAAGATCAGACCTGATCACGTTTTTGGTCATGAGTTGCAAGAACTTATAATTAAAGGAAAACATGAACAAAACTTACTAAGACAGAACGTTTTTGGCTGCACTAGGCAATTATTAGGCCTATCAGTGTCTACGTTGGGTGCAAGAATGTTGTAGAACCTAGTGGGATTAGATTTAAGGTAGGAGCTAAATATATGGTGAAAGCGAATGTGATTTTTACTGGATTTGTTAATACGATATATTTTTGAAGTGGCTATTTCTTATGGTAGGTTATCTATGTTTCGGAAAAAAAATCTTTAGCTAGCCGTGACATTCACGAGATGCTCTAAGACATTAATTTTTATACAGTAGTCATAACAAATGAAGCGATAACATATGATTTGGTGTGGCAGCATTACAATCTTTTTATTCGGTAATGTTCAGGCAAACGTTTTTACCCCTAATAGGCTTTTCCCTAATATGATTGAAAAGTCATCAAATAAAAATACTATAATGTGATTCTGGTCTTAGGAAGTAATATTATTTTACATCAAATATACCAATATCATTAAACTCAAACTGTTCCTAATAGAATACTTAGGATGTTCCTTATAAATTTATATACTGTTGTGCTGCGAAGTTTGGTTAAGTCTTCTGGTATTTATTTCTGAACTTCTATCACCTGGAAGTTGGGAAGTTTTCTAACAAGTGTATAAATTGCTATTTCTCAAAACAAAAATTAAAATTTTATAATAAAAATAGATCGTATAGAGAAATTAAACAACTGAGACATATTAACTACGTTTGGCATTGGCTGTGTGCATGAGAAATACAATTTACCTTTTCGTAAACATATAACTTTACAGTAAACTGAAAGATGTTAATAAATGTGGGTATACAATGTACATAAAATTCTTCGTTGGATATTTTCGTATAATTGTGAATTATGAAAATTCCTAAATAGATTAGCAGTGGTTTATATCCATTAGAAAATCACTGTAGCATAGTGATTTCAAACAAACTTTAAAAAGCTTTCAAACATAGACTCAAAATTTCTTTTAGAATTAAAATTTGTGGAAATTAAAATGTAAAATGTTAAACATATTTTTATTAACATTTTTTAAGAACTTACTTCTTGCAAAATTTTAATATGACTTTCTCAATAAATACCACCCTGTACATGTGTTTAATTATAATGCTCAATGAGCTTCCTTCACATTTTGAATAAATTTAAAGTAAATACAAATTCAATAAAATTTTTTTCTGTTGAAATTCTTAATATACTCATCTTCATTCTGTTAGAAATATTGTTATATATTTTAGTACATTTTCTGCCATTCCTAAGGAGTGCAATTTATGTTTTGAAAATGGAGTAATTCCGAAATGTGTCAAAAGAAGAAAATATGGTAACGTTATTAAAGGTAGAAAAATGTAGTGAAATATATACTTTTTTCTGCATTTGACTCTACTCTTAGGCATTACAATGGCTTAAAATGGCATATAATTTTTAAAATCGAGTTTTGTGGTATAAATCCGCTTCCAGTCCGCCCCGGAATGTCAGTACCAAACCCATCCCCTTCCGGAAGAGATTTCTGGCAGCATTAATGTTCTGGTTTGTTTGTAATTTAATATTGCTGCGTGCTGATATGTTCTTTTTTGTGGATGTCGAGAATAACTTTGTTGTAGTTGCGCCAGTTTTTATTATGCGGTTGAGGCGTTGAGGTCTGTCACCTTTTATTATTATAAAACGTTTTGTCTCACTAAGTATACTGAAATATATTTTCAATTACAAGTTGTTAGGTTAAAATAGTTCATCCTGAAAGATTCATCGAAAGTCATTGACAGTATCAATGAACAGAATTAAAATTTTGACTTGCTTTTATTCAAGAATAAAGGTTTATTTTATTCCAGCATTTTATAGTCTTGTACGTTATATATTTTGCTGTTTTGCCACAAAGAGATATATAGATTTACACATCAAAACATTTCTAAATTACATAAATGTTTTGGCTTTATCTATGATTGACAGTGGGAAAAATATTAAACTGTTAGTAAAAACATCAAACACACCACAGCTATGGCGTCTAGATTGGTTAGGAATCTATCATTAAAGTTTCATTTGGAACTTTACTGTACAGGTATGTTTACCCTATCAAACTGTAAAAAAGGGATTGTCCTACCTAAATTTACGTTTGTCATATATCTTGCTGTGGTATCGGGCATTTGTTAATTTCATAAATTGTAATATTGCCACTTTTCTAATTCAATTTTTTTATGCATATAACATTGAAAAATTATTTAAAATAAATTTTACTCTACTGTATTAATGTATTGCAATTACAGTAACTGGCAATGAATTGTATGGTGTATTGCAATTATAGTAACTTGCAATGCTTTGTATAGTGTATTGAATTTTCAATAACTTAGAATGTATCGTATAATGTATTGTAATTACAGTGATTTACTGTGTATTGTAATTACTGTAATTTACTATGTATTATAATTACAGTAAATTACAGTCCATTGCATATTGTATTGGAATTACAGTTACTTAAAACTATAGGTTATTGCATTTACAGTAACTTACAATGTATCGCGTAATGCATTGTATATTTACAATGTATTGATAATGTATTCTAATTACAATGTATTGTATAATGTATTGTAATTACAGTGATTTAAAACTATTGTAAAGTGAATTCAATTACAGTAATTATACTGTTTTGTAGAGTATATTGGAATTACAGTAGCTTACAATGTATTGTATAATATATTGTAATTAATTTTAAAACCATTTCAAAACTATAGACCTAGTACGATCGTAAAAGTTAATCTACTTACAGCAGCCATTGTTACACTATTTCGACTTTGACTTAGGCTTGTCTTTATCTTCGTAATATAGAGCTAATATTTATTGCTTAAAATAAAGAAAGCTTAGTAAGCTACGGTTGATAAATTAGTCAGTTTATATTTACTTTAACTACAGCAACGTTTCGCCAACTTGTTTGTATTAATTCCAGTGTAGGACTTTAACAACTCCAGTGTAGGAGGTATGACAAGTTGCCTTCTCACATTAAACATTTGTTTGTTACATTACGTATGCATGCTTAGATAAACATGAAGTGTAACGTTCGATTTATCAAGGGTTTTATTCAAAATATTCGAGTTCTAGAGGTGGAATTAACAATCAGTGCTAAGTCCGACATGGCTAAAAAAGATTCTATATTGGGGTTTGTGTTGATGAAGTTACACTGTGTGTGCAAAACCAAGAAAACCATCTCGTGATTAAGATTCTAGTTATTGAGGTTTGAGTTAGCGGGGTTGCTGTGTTTGTGCAAGACCAAGAAAACAATCTCTTGATTAGGATTCTAGTTATTGAGGTTTGAGATAGCGAGGTTGCACTGTGTGGGCTAGACCAAGACAACAATCTCATTACTAAAAATTAATTAATTACAATACAATTTTTTCGAGCCGAAATTCTGCCAGTGAGACTATCCCAATATATCACCTCATATTTGCTCTAAAACAGAGAGATTACTAGAAAGGGATTTGAATAGAATATGCTTCATTAACTGAGAACAGTACGTGTCTAATTGCATATTGTATTTCAAGTACTGAGTTTGCGCCTTGTTTGAAGTACTCAGTCTAAATTCGACCAATATTGTGTTCTTTTAATGCGTGAAAACTTTATTTAGAGCTTTTTGAGTTTACAAGTTATTCAAAGTAACGTAGAAGGCAAATATAATATAAAATCAACAATTTATAAGCTACTTGATATATGATGAAATATTTAAAACCTGGAAAAGACCTTTAGTTTTTATAGCTTTGTAGTAAACAACGTTTCGCCGTTATATATTACCTCTATTAATGCCAAGAAATAATAAAAACACTTCCTCTAGATTAGCTTTCGTCGTGAAAATTTAATTTCATATTGTAACTACAGCTCTTGGTTCTGAAAAAAAGGATAACTTAGAATCTGAGGCAACTACATGGTTATGTGTTAGGAGGCTTTCTTGAAATTCCCATGAGCGAAACACCCGTGAGCGATTCTACTAGGTGAACCTGGGAGGAGGGTCTACACTGCCAATCTCAGGAAGTGACTGGTTGAAATCCGTGTAACGACTCATTCTAACATCGAGTAGCTCACAGCACAATGAAGCAGCGCTATGACGTGAAGGCAAAGGAAGGGGGTTCAGACCACGAGATCTTGTTTGGATACATAACCCCCGAAAACTAAGAATTCTCTCCATGACTCCTTAGGTCATGGAAAGGCTCGTATGAGGTTTTAAAGAGAAGAAACTTAAGAGATAACTTAAGGATGTCTTGGATATTAGCTCCAATATTTAGAAAACTTTCGACCGTACTGAGGAACCGGAAGGTCAGGACACCAGCATAAGCAAGACTATGCATCTACAGAAATAAAATCAACATCTGTTCTACTTGGTAAGGTAAGACCCGTCCGTTAATACCGAGCTACGTGCACCTACAGCATCATCTTCTTCAGTTGGGGATCAAGAACTTGAAATTCCAAGAGTGGGCTGGGGATTTGATGAATTGGACTGGAACATCGTGAGAGGCGTGAAGGGAGAGGATTCTGGTGTTAACATCGTGGTCTGCACCTTTACCCCGTTGAGCTTAAAGGCGGTTGAGGAATGGAATACCAACGATTTTCCCTAAAAGTCCATCTTGATCCCAGTAGTCAGGAATAAATGTTCTTGGTTTCAACAATCTTAAGAAGGAGTGGAGTAATGGTAAAGATCCTACTCGTGATTTATAGCACACGGCTAGATATGTTTACAAGTTCTTTCATGCTTCAGCGAACACAACAGCCAGACATTTTTCACAGACATGCCTAGAACCTTCTAAGAGTAAAATAGATAGAAATTACTAGACATTACTAGGCGTTTTCATCCTATCTTCGTACTGTATTTTGGTAATGATAGAGTGTTTTTTCTTGTTACCTGAAAACAAACAGAAATGATAATATAATTTCGGAAATGGTTGGTGTCACTTTATTATTGTATTGAGTGAGGTGCGTGTGTGTGTGTGTGTTTTAGATAAGATTCATATTCTGGCTATTATCCCCTAACATGTTAGAAGAATGTGAGATGTATAGTTGATTGGCTTAAGAGAGTGACATGAAACTCCTCTCGACCAAGCTTGCTTTTGTGTTTATAGCTTGCCTTTACATAGGTCGCATTCTCCTTGATACACTTACTATCTATTGAATTGCTGAGATATTTTAAAAATCATCTTCTATAATTTTGTTTTTATCTTTATATAAAGTTAAATTGGTAGTATTTCTTATTTTGTGTTTAAGTATATTTTTAGAAATTTTAATTTTATACAGTTTAGTTTTACATTTTGTAAAGAATTAGAGACTTGGTGTTAAAGGAATGTGCTTGGGATATTAAAAAAAAAAAAAATTTAATCAGCTAGCATTTTCTCGTCTTGCCATGTGTTCCTTAAAATACATTCTAAGCAACGAACAAAATGCATTCGTAATTTGAAATTTTCCAAACAGAAATAGTGGTTAAAACTTAAATGTCGTACAAACTTACACTCACTGTTAAAATGCATTTCTTTAAAATGTAAATATCACAAATTGCGCACTGTGGTATACCATAATACTAGATATTTGTCTAAAATATAGCTATAAAGTATCCAGTTAGGACAGGTTTTGTTACAAAAAAAATGAAAAGACTGTTTCTTCCAAGAAACTAGTGACCTCAATATTCCTCGGTTTTGCATCTGCATACAAAGGTTGAGACGTGACTAGGTTACGTTGGTACACCTTTTTTTTGCTTTAGGGACAGGTAGATATGCTTTTAACTAGCCTACCAAGTAATATTAATTTTATAAGCGATTTAAACACGAAACTCGTTAAAGCTAGGTGTGGAATATCGCGCACCTAACTCTTTTAACTTAGCGCCATATTACCTTCAAGTCTCTAATTTAGACTGATCCGCTTTTGTGTAACAAAAGACCAACGGGAGTCTCACTACCGACGTAGGACACGTTCTCTACCTAGCTTTTGAGCTACAAGTTGCATGAGCAGAAACTTCTTTCTAGGGAAATATTTTATACAAATATTTTACGTAATATAGTAATTAATAATGAATTACCTGAAGCATTTTTCTCAATTGTTACTTCACCTCACACTTTTATTAGTTAAAGTGACTATTTAGCTAATTTTTATAGAAGTGGTCGCCACAACCTGGCCTGTCATAATACTTACAGGCTATTGTAATACAGGTCTGTAGCGTAGTAGTAAACGTATTTGTCAATTATATTGAGATACTTTGCTGTTATACAGTTTCTAATGGAGATTATACTTTCATTTTTTCCGATTTTTCAACACTAAATAAAATTTAAAAAATTGTATATCACATATATTTTCCTTAAAGTCATCAAACGCTTTGTAAGGTTTTACCAAATATTAAAAGAAAAAAAACTATTAGTTTCAAATTTGTAAATTATAATTGAAAATATACTACTAATTACAACTACGCTTTACTGACTTATTAAAAACATTGTCATTCCAAATGAGAAAGATTTAGGTAATCTTTATAAAAGAGGTTAATTTAATTAAACAAAAGTGTCCACCTCCACGGCACTTTCGTTTTTACATTCTAATAGAAAATAAGAGAAGAAAGTACTTTGTATTGGATACAGTTGTCCTTAAAGTGACAAGGGTAAGTTTACAGCCTCTAACAGTTACTTTATGGACCGATAAAAGTTGCCATCACTTTGTCATTGTTGGACTTAGTTGTGACACGACTAACGTACAAGTTTAACGACCTTGAACCTAGTTGAGTCGTCGTGAAGTGGCACTGATTTTTTTCAGCAACTATCAACTGTACTATCTACGTGTTATATATATATATATATAATAATAGATATATATATATATATATATATATATATATATATAACAGTAATAATAATGAAGGATATTTTTAGGCTAATTAAATCAGTTTTATAATTGAAAAGATATTAGTGAAGCAATAAAGTGAAAGGAAAGACAGATGTTGGTCAAAACATACTATTTCAAACAAAAACAAAAATGGACACCAATTTATTTCTAGCAAAACGTTTGAGCTGATAACAAATAAATAATAACGAATAATAACTCACAATCAATAATTTATTCCAAACTCGTTTCAACAACAAAACCATCATCATCACTGAGTATAGCTTATTAGCTATATTGCATTAAAATCTAAACCATAAGTCTATAATCACTTATAGATTGTGTGTTGGTATTTATTGCTACCTAATAATACCATTTTGTGTTTTAAAACACTAGTTTTAAATTATTTGAAAAGATATTTGTTAAACTGAAAAATTCAATTTAACAACCGTATTTTCCTAACCATGTTTGGAGTAACTATTTCACTAGGAGTAAAAATTCAACTTTCATAAAACACTTGTTTTATCAATATTCTAATACATATCCATAATTTAGGTAAGATGAGTTTATATGTCTTTTTTTAGGTTTAGTTTTTTTTGTTTTGGAAAATGTCTCTCCAATTTCAGCATGATTTTTATCAAAATGTTTGTCCCATTGAACAATATTTCACTTTTTCATCTTATCTACTCGTATATTCCCAAAATTCACTTGCCTTCACTTTCAGCATTATGCTTTCCTATTTTGTTTATTATTATTTTTTTCTTTTAGTCTTTTATTCTCAGACTTTTTAGATAAGGTTCTAAGACTTTATTTTTTTACTTTCTTTCCGAAAGAATGAATGTATGACTTGAGAGTTAGACTCAATATTTTCCTTTTTTAAGCTAATCTAAACTATAAAAAATGGCAAACACCTTTCTGGTAACCCGACATAACCAAATACAGGATTCTATTCATTTGTAAATATTTATAAAAAGCAATATCCTTACTTTTAATATCCACTAACTTTACAATGTCCATTCAAATTTTGTTACATATCTGTATTTGATTAAAAATTAAAACTTGTTATAGATTAGGCAAATAACTTATAACGAGGCGATAAAGATGAAAGTAACTGCAAGAACTTCTAATAAAACTTTAGAACATCTGGAAGTAAGACTTTGGCGAGATAACTGCAAGTATGATAGTTTCTGTACGAGTATCATATTTACGAGTAATTCGCGTAGAGCGTAAAAGTCTCATAAGAGCAGTGCAAAATGGGTTCTATTTCTTGTAACAAACTTACAAACTTTTAAAAAGGAATTGGTTTAAATTTTTATTCACCAATAGGTTTCTATTCTCGATTTTCTTATGCCCGTTATACTATAACAGTAATAAAAGAGCTTAAATTCAAACTTACCCAAATATATTTTTTTGCTATAGATTAGTAATGTATACAATAATAGATGTAATTTGTGTCACCTAATCGATTTACAATATTAATCGATATTCCATTCTCTTAATATTATTAAAATAGTTGTAAAGTAGCTTTAACACATATTTAACAGAATTCATTTTTATATTGTACATTAGTAATGTATACAATAATAGATGTAATGTGTGTCACCTAATCGATTTACAATCGATATTATATTCTCTTAATATTATTAAATTAGTTGTAAAACAGCTTTAACATATATTTAACAGAATTCATTTTTATATTGTACATTAGTAATGTATACAATAATCGATGTAATTTGTGTCACCTAATCGATTTACAATATTAATCGATATTCCATCCTCTTAATATCATTAAAGTAGTTGTAAAACAGCTTTAACACAATTTAACAGAATTAATTTTTATATTGTTTAGCAATGAACATTGATAATAATCAGTATGGTTTGTGTCCTTTGTTTGATTTAATATATTAAACAACTTTTGCACGCTCTTAATGTTAAATAACTATTAGTAAAAAGCTTCAATACAAATTAAACAGAATTCGTTTTTATATTGTATGTAGGCAATTTGTATAACAAAGGATGTAATTTAAATACCTTAATTAATTTAATACAATAATTATTTTTTCCAGTAATCATTCCCTTTATCAGTGTAAAAATAGAAGTTAAAAAGCTTTAATACAAATTTAACACGATTTATTTTATACTGTAGATAGTAAATGTATATAATAATCGAAGGCCATTTGTGTCCTAATGGATTAAAAATGTTAATCGATTTTCTATATGTGACGATGTATATACTAATCAATGTTTTTTGCCCCGTAATTAATTTACTATATTATTAATTTTTTTCTGGTCCCTAATAATAAAAAAAATAATAGTAAAAGGATTCTATTCACCTGTATCTATTTATTAAAAGCAATATCCTGACTTTGATACACACTGACTCTACAATGTCCTCAGTGACTCACTCACTCACTGATTAACGCTCATCCGCAACTGTTTCAGCGAGCAACTTGGAAATTTCAAGATAATCCCTTTCTTGAGAGACGTACTAGGAAGGTATTTTCTAATATTTCAATTTAAACTGGTGAGAAAGCAAAAACCCAAAACACGGCTACTTTGGGAAAACCCAAGAAATACCCATATAAATAGATCTACCATGAAAACAAAACAAAAAATAGTTGGCTGCTCTCCAATTAAAAAATTATTGAGTTACACACAGCGTAAAATACACTAGTAATTTAATATTTTAAATATAATCAACATATGCTTTAAAGACTTTGCGCACTGATCTACAGGTTACATTATTTACTTAAAGGTTTTTTTGCGCTAGAAAGACTAAGAGAAGGAGTGTTAAGAAATAACTTAGCACAATTACGATTTTAACGAGTAAAAAAGCGAAATTCCTGAAATAGATAATTTTTAGAACGAAATACTTATAGACCGTAATCCAAGAGGCCGCCCTCCTAGCCAAATGTTCCAGCTTTTGAGAGCAAATTTATAGAGACTTGTAGATCTATACGAATATAAAAAAACTTTAATCATTAATATCTCGTTAACCTCTGATTTAAATGTTCAATTTTAAACTGTACGCTATAACCCACAGATTTCATTTTTTTTAATTAAACGTTTGTTGACAAAGCCACGGTAGGGGATGCTAGTTATTTTAATATTTTCACATCGCTCACCGTGAACCAAACATTTTCAAGGTATTAATTATCGGAATTAATAACAACGGAGTTATTCAATAAATGGCTCAATTTGTAACATTGTACCTTATCAATATCGATATTCACTTGAAAAACTGCTTTTTAGAAGTATCTACAAAAGCTAATAAAATATATACGTCTGCCCAAGTAAATATTGCTCAAACTAAACTGTTTTTCAAACAAAAATACCTGTGTGTGTTGAAGGTTTTGAAGCAATACGATGTAATAAAACTATTAGGAGCTCCCCGAAAAATTAAATTTCGAAAAAATAACATTTAACTTCACGTACATGTGTTGGTATCATACCACCAAACTTTATAAAATCAACACCAAAAAAGGGTCCCAAGGGTGCTACATTGTAATATAAAAATGTTAAAATATGCCTAACATGGTTTCCTTGGTAGCATATTCATACATGTATTGAAACACGACCTTATTGTTGCGTAAAGTCTCATTGTTGCGTGGAGCCTCATTAGTGTGTGATCTCATTGTTACGTGAAAGCACATTGTTGGTACGCAATAAAGTATTCAAAAAAATGGTGACGTATCAATTGTCACCTTGCTAGCCTTGGTTTTTTAACTAAATCAATTTTGATCAGATACTTATATTGATACTTAGTAACTATAATGTAATTTAGTAAAAAATAGTTCTTGTTTGATAAGGAAATCGTGATTTTTCTGTGTGTGTGTGTGTGTTTGCGTGTGTGTGTGTGTGTGTTCGCGCGCGTGCGCGCGCGTGTGTGTGTGTGTGTGTGTGTGTGTGTGTGTGTGTGTGTGTGTGTGTGTGTGTGTTGTTAGCATATTATATTTTGTCATTCTTATTAAAATATTCTACATTTTTTAACATCAACTCTAAATTCTATTTTTCTGTATTGATTAGGACTATAATACTTTGAAAAGGTTTTCTCTACTTTAACTCAAATGTTTTGTTGATATTATTTATATGTTCTGAAAGTGGTAAAGGTATAAAGTGCAGAGAACAAGTTTAATACAAAAGTTACTAACTGGGGGTTTAAGAAATGTTTTTACAAAGGCCACACAAAGCGCCGCCATTGTTTTCCTTTTTTATGTAAATTATAAAACTTTTGCATCAGTTCTATTACTTCAAACTTTCCCATTGGGCAAATCTGACCGTGAAAAATTTTTAAATACCTCAGAAACTGATTTTGTGTTACATTTCTTACTAGTGCAAAACATTTATGTAATATTCATATAGTAATAATAATACCAAAAAAATGTAGAAAACAATTTATGTTTCTCATTTTATGCAATTCTATACTTAATGATTACCTTTATTCAAATGTTTTAGAGTTTTTACTAAGGAATTATTGAGTTTAAGGGAAGTGTCAGTGACATGTTTAGATGTCATGTATAAAATCATGTAAATTTCGTGTTTAATTGTAGTGTATAGAACCGTGTAAATGTAATGTATTAAATCGTATAAATACTTGTTCAAATGACGTCTACAAAACCGTTTAAATGCCTTGTTTAAAAGTCGTATATTATTCCGCATAAAAAATCGAATATCGTATTTATACCTGGTTGAAATCACGTCTAAAAAACTGTATAAATTCGGTGTTAATTGACACGTATAAAACCATATAAATGTTGGTATTCAAATGAGGTCTACAAAACCATTTAAATGGAGTGTTTAAATTCGTGTATAAAACTGTGTAAATGCCATGCCGCGTATAAATCTATAATTATCATGTATACAACCGTATATTTATAGTGTATAAATGCATATAAATGGCTTTTATAAAACCAAGCAAAGTCTTTGCTTAAATATCGTGTATAAAATTGTATAAATGTAGTGTATTGAATCATATAAATACCGAGTTCAAATGAATTCTAAAAAATCGTGTAAATGCCGTGTGTAAATATTTTGTGTACTACTGTGTAAATGCCATTTATATAAACCTGTAAATGTCTGTATAACAGCGTATATTTGTCGTTTATACATGCGTATAAATTTCTTGTAAAAGCGGCGAAAATGCTTTGTTTAAATGTCGTGTATAAAATCGTATAAATGTGGAGAGTAAAAACCGTGTTCAAATGTATAAAAATGCATGGTAATGTCATGTTTACATGATGTGCATAAAACCAAGTGAATAACGATTTTAAATGTAGGGTCTAGTGTATAAAATCCTGTAAGTTACGTATCTGACAATTTATACGTCCAAGCACACTGTTCCAGTGTTCTTAAAAGATATGTTTTCAACAAGGCTAGTAGGGATTCTACCAATAGGTTAAACCCCAGCTCAGCTGTAATTGCCTATATCCTCGAATCCTCAAAATTAATGCACCTAAACTAGTGCGATTTATTCCATCTGCGCTTTTCACGCCTCAATTTATAAATATTTTCGTTTCGCGATATGTCTAAATATTTTATGGTAAACTTTAAATTCTGGACAATTTACTTGGTAAATCGACTCAGTGAAAAGATTTTCGCGAAACTGTAAAAGCGACGTGGGTTTCGAAATTCAATCCTCTGTATGGGCCGACAATCACAAAGAGATTGTCGCCCCGTTTGCATTCCTTTGTATTCTTGAGCCCCTAAAGCCAATGTCTACCTCTTTCAAAAGCTGCTCAGTTAGGTATTTTTATCTGTTATTGTGTAATCTGCGAATAGATTTTCTATACAGACTAAATAACTATTTCCTTCCTTGATCCAGTTCCTCCTTCTTCCATAAGTTTGGTATTTTACTTCTACTATCTAGAAATATTATTAATAGTGAGGGTAGAATATTAGTATCAATACAGTATATATATTTGTGTGTGTGCGTGTGTGTAGTGTGTGTAAAATAATATACATATTTGTGTGTGTGTGTGTGTGTGTGTGTGTGTGTGTGTGTGTGTGTGTAAAATAATCTACATATTTGTATGTGTGTGTGTGTGTGTAAAATAATATACATATTTGTGTGTGTGTTTGTGTGTGTGTGTGTGTGTGTGTGCGTGTGTGTGTGCGTGTGTGTGTGTAAAATAATGTACATATTTGTATGTGTGTGTGTGTGTAAAATAATATACATATTTTTGTGTGTGTTTGTGTGTGTGTGTGTGTGTTTGTGTGTGTGTGTGTGTGTGTGTGTGTGTGTGTGTGTGTGTGTGTGTGTGTGTACAATTGAGATATAATTTACTACACAGACAAAACACTCAGCAGTATATGCATTTAAAACGAAATATTAACTTCCGCAATGTATGTATGTAAAACGAAATAACTTCTCTCATACAAGGAATATTCATACAAGAACCGTCGCCTAGCCGTTACTATTGTTCCTGTATTGCGACTATGTATCTGTCACAGTGACAGGTTATGTGTGTTATTTACGTCAGGAAACTGCTGAGATGTACTTTACTTGTTAAACCTCTGCCCCGGTTGACCTTTGCCCCAGTTACGGCCAGACTGATTACGTTTTATAGTAATACTCTAGCTGCACTCGGGGAAACGTCTGCTGTGAAGCACATAAACTACTGAAACGATCTCATTTAAGTTTAACAACTAAATAGCGTTAGCTTTCACTTTTTGAAATAAAATATGGTGTACATTTTACGATAAAGTTTTTAATTTTATCTTATACACAGATGATGAAAATGCAGTTTTCAGAGGTATGTTTTTTTAAACTCTTTTCCCCTTTATTAGATTTAAAATCTCTACAAGTGCAAATATAAAATTTCTTACGCATATTCCATTACCTTTTTTAAATATTTAAAATTGAATAGCACAAAGTTTCACACAACATACACTTTCACACGAATACGTTTTTCATTACTAAACTTTCCTCTTGGGCGTTTCGCTTAGAAAATGCCATTGTCAACAAATGCAAAAACTAAAAATAAAAACTAGATGAATTGAATATGAATTGTCTAAACATAAGAGCTTACACGAATGAAACTTATTTATATTATCAAAATACTGCTTTTAAGGAATAACAAACTGTTGATCCGCGAGTCAAGTAATTTATTCATTCAAAGATGAGCGTCAACAACTGGTTTATTGTATTTATCAAGTCTGTTTGACTATATAAAACGTAGTCTTGACGTTTAACACTAAGATAACTAGTATAATATGCAAAGGAAAAATTTTTTTAGGTGGTATTAGTCAAGTTTAGAAGGAATGATATTTTCTCATATTAGTCATCTTGGTGATAAATTTAAGGACTGCGTTTTTTATAGTAAACAGACTTAATAAGGACATCAAACCTGTTATCATATCGTCTTTCTTGTAATAAACAGGTTTACTTGACTCACTTATAAAGCGTTTATTAATAACGTTCATAAAAACGTCCATGCGAGTGCCTAAATAAACATGAAATCAGAATATTTTTAAGAATAAATTATACTCAAATAAGTAACCGCAAAAATTTTTATTTTATTAGAATAATAATATCTGTGGATAGAGGGTTTTTATGGTTATTTATTATTACTGAACCAGAGTAAATTATTCCTAATAATTAGTGACAATTTGTAGCGTAAATTTTTTCGACCTCCGTTAAGCCATAAATAAAAGGCAAGAGAAATGTAGAAAAATACTTTATTACCAAACGTTAACTACGCCTAGGTTACTTTTTGAGATTGTCGCCTGAAGCTTTTGTTGTACCTGGGGCCAGATTTCCATATTCACGAGTTTTATTGCTTTCTTGAAGATCATCGCAAGTTTGGAAGCGTTAACCTTCTAACCATTTCTTCAGTTCAGGTCAAAAAAAGGACTCGATCGGTGCTGTATTGAGGGTGAACAAAAATACTAGGAGCTTTGGGGTTTCGTAGGTTCTGTGACGACGGGCTTTGTCATGGATTAGAACAGTTCTTACCTTGCTCTCCCTCCAAACAGGCTGCAGACGGGATGGTGTTTTCTGCCACGTTTGCAATCTCCCACACCACTCGTTCTGTTTCTACCGGTCCTGTGATGAGCTGATCTCTGACAACTCCCATCCTCGCAGGGCTTATACATTCCAACATAACTTTGAGTAATTTCAGTGGGACCTTTTAGATCAACCCTCAGGTAGTTCAACCGATAAATACAATATTTTCCTTGAGTTGGGGAATGGTATGAGGGGAGTTCTTCCGAACAAAGAGAAGGTTTAAGAAAACGTTACTATCGTTCAAATTCATAGTTGACGGTATGTCATGACCCAAACACAAGTAACCACAAGTATGGATAACATTCAATCATAAAATATGTTTTTGTATTTACCTGTCTTTTAATAATGGAACATCGTAAGTAATAAACAAACTACCTTTGTATTACTATTATTGCTTACTAAGGGAATAAGGGATTGCGTCAGATAGGATTGCGATAGGATTGCAAATAACCTACCATGTTTCGTTAGTGCTTATTAAGAGACAAAGAGTTTTGATAGAATTGGAAATAAACTACCCATGTTTTACTATTGCATGTTAAGGGGATGAAGGTTTGTTATTTTAGATAGCATTAAGGTAAGGACATAAACTACTCTTACATTGCCATTGCTTACCAAACTAATGAAAGATTGTTATTTCATATAGGATTAAGGTAAGTTGGAAATAAACTACCCTTGTATTATTGTTACTTATTAAGGGGGTGACGTATTGCTATTTAAAATAGAATTGCGGTAGGGTTGGAAATAAACTACCGTTGTATTATTATTGCTTATCAAGTGGATATATAGTTGTTATTTCAGATAGGGTTAAGGTAAGTTGAAAATAAACTACCCTTGTATTATTGCTTATTACAGATATGAAAGATTGATATTTCAGATAGGACTACGGAAAGGTTAGAAATAAACTACCCTTGTATTATTATTGCTTTCTAAGGGGATGAAGGATTGCTATTTCAGATAGGGCTACGGTAGGGCTAGATATAAACTACCCTTGTATTATTATTGCTTTCTAAGGGGATGAAGGATTGCTATTTCAGATAGGACTACGGTAGGGTTAGAAATAAACTACCCTTGTATTATTATTGCTTTCTAAGGCGATGAAGGATTGCTATTTCAGATAGGGCTACGGTAGGGCTAGATATAAACTACCCTTGTATTATTATTGCTTACTAAGGAGATGGAGGATTGCTATTTCAGATAGGGCTACGGTAGGGTTAGAAATAAACTACCCTTGTATTATTATTGCTTTCTAAGAGGATGAAGGATTGCTATTTCAGATAGGGCTACGGTAGGGCTAGATATAAACTACCCTTGTATTATTATTGCTTTCTAAGGGGATGGAGGATTGCTATTTCAGATAGGGCTACGGTAGGGCTAGATATAAACTACCCTTGTATTATTATTGCTTTCTAAGGGGATGGAGGATTGCTATTTCAGATAGGGCTACGGTAGGGCTAGATATAAACTACCCTTGTATTATTATTGCTTTCTAAGGGGATGGAGGATTGCTATTTCAGATAGGGCTACGGTAGGGCTAGATATAAACTACCCTTGTATTATTATTGCTTTCTAAGGGGATGGAGGATTGCTATTTCAGATAGGGCTACGGTAGGGCTAGATATAAACTACCCTTGTATTATTATTGCTTTC
Organism: Prosapia bicincta; assembly: GCA_036971475.1. NCBI lineage: Eukaryota > Metazoa > Arthropoda > Insecta > Hemiptera > Cercopidae > Prosapia > Prosapia bicincta. Next base: position 81,033,499 of record JBAIZL010000010.1, on the reverse strand, counting down.
TAAGGGGATGGAGGATTGCTATTTCAGATAGGGCTACGGTAGGGCTAGATATAAACTACCCTTGTATTATTATTGCTTTCTAAGGGGATGGAGGATTGCTATTTCAGATAGGGCTACGGTAGGGCTAGATATAAACTACCCTTGTATTATTATTGCTTTCTAAGGGGATGGAGGATTGCTATTTCAGATAGGGCTACGGTAGGGCTAGATATAAACTACCCTTGTATTATTATTGCTTTCTAAGGGGATGGAGGATTGCTATTTCAGATAGGGCTACGGTAGGGCTAGATATAAACTGCCCTTGCATTATTATTGCTTACTAAGGAGATGGAGGACTGCTATTTTAGAGGATATGATTACAGTGAAGACATTTTATTTTACGATGCTGCAACACGGTTTTAATAAAATATTTCTATAAATATTTTAATTAAAATATTATAAGCTTTATGATGAAATAAAAAGTTATTGAAGTTTATGAGATTTTGTTTGTTATTATTTAGTTTAATATAAGTATTATTTACTCTTTGGCTACCAGCGAAGCTCAAACTTTTGGTATTGCTGTTTGTATTATTACTGTATTATTATTGTAACGACGAGTAAGTTGCATAATTTCACCAGATTTCTTTTCCTTTCCACAGCTGTGCGCTTTGAAGAAAGAATGGCGGCCAGTCCCTTCATACACTGCCCGCGCGAGCAGCAGCAGTACAGGTCCAACAGTGGGTCAGACCACTGGATCCCTGCCCACAGGAGCCTCGAGGTCTGCTCAGGAGACTCTGGAACTGAGGAAGATCAAGAAGGTGCAGAGCTTCTTCCGCGGCTGGTTGTGTAGGAGAAGGTGGAAACAAATAGTCGAGCAGTATATCAAAAGCCCACATGCGGAGAGCATGCGCAAGAGAAACAGGTCAGAAAGTGAAAACTATAGTTTGAATATTTACAGTCAAAAATCTAAACTTTACTTTTAACTTTTATATTTGTAACGTTTACCAACCAATTTATATTACGTTATTTTTAATTTTATTACTGTAATAATAGAGCCTTAACAATAAGAGTATTATTATATTTGTAATCGTATTTTATGTCTAAACCTATATTCCATGAAGACTAAAAGATATTTTACACCTCCAACGCAGAATTGTGTGTGTTTATATATATATATATATATATATATATATTATTTTGTATTTTGATTTATATGTTGGAGTGTAGTATTCTTTATTGTATATATTTGTTAATTTTTCTATTTTGTTATTGGTGTATTTATATTTTAGGTAGATTAATAAAATACCTTAATAACACAAACCACAAAACAAATACAGAAAAAAATCACCTATCAGGAATTTACAAAATTACATGTAACGACTGCAACACATTTTACATAGGGAAAACAACCAGATCATTTAAAATAAGATTTGAAGAACATTACAGAGTATTCAAAAATAAAAATACAAAAACATCAAATGTTGCAACACACCTAATATCACATAAACATGAAATAACAAATTACGAAAATAACCTAACCATACTCGAAATAAATAATAACCCAATAGAACTAAACTCAATAGAAAAATACCACATTTATAAAAACATACACAACAATTTAATTAACCTACAGACGACATATGACATATGCAGACGACGTACTATTCAAAAACATTATACACACGGCTGAAGAAGAATATGTATTACGTCAACAAATACCAACATCACGGACCGAACATTCACACCAGAAAAATAGAGAAAAATTAATCAGTGGCTCGACAATGGTCAAGTGACCGAAAGGTACCTCATCACAAAGGTAAAATTATTGCACTTAGTGGTGGAAAAAATTATTTACAAGTAATAATAATAACTTCATATATATATATATATATATATATATATATATATATATATATTCACAAGTCTTGATATTAATAAAATACGGTTGAGTCAATAATGTTTTTTTTAAATACCGTTGATATTTCGACAGCTAGTTTGCCAACATCGTCATTAGGCTAATAATACTGAATGTAGTGTACTGCGAGTAACACACTGCACGTAATAATATTGGCCTGATGAAGAAGACAAATAAGCTGTCAAAACATCACCGTTATTTTAAAAATAAATCTCATTGACTCGTATAGCTTTTATTAAAAACTACAAAAATGGTTATTTTAAATCTAATTTTACACCATTCTAAGACTTAAAGTTAAACACAAGTTGACGAAATAGGTGAAGTAAATTTCTTCTTAATTAAAACGCATCCCAAGTAAAACGAATAGGCCTACCAAAACAACAATAAATTGAAGTTTTTTTACAGGATGATATTTATTTACGAAATCATGTCAAACGTTTCCAAGAAGAAACAAGGTCCTAAATGAAAACTTTTTATTTTCTTAAACAATGTTAAAAAGAAATATTGAATCTACGAAACTTCTTTGAAAGTTCGTTGAGAACTTCGCCTGCTCCCCACAATGATTTTCTCACGCCTCCGAGGCAAAAGGTTTCATTTTAAATCTAATTTTACACCCTTCTACGACTTAAAGCTAGACACAAGTTGACAAAATACGTGAAGTAAATTTCATATTAATTAAAACGCACCACATGTAAAACGAATAGCCCTATTCAATCCACAATAAATTGAAGTTCTTTAACAGGGTGATATTTATTTACGAAATCAAGTTAAACGTTTCCAAGAAGAAACAAGGTCCTAAATGAAAACTTTAAATTTTCACTTTCATAAACAAAACTCTATAAAGAAATATTGAGTGTACGAGACTTCGTAAAGAACTTCACTTCCCCACGGTTTTCTCATGGATGGAAACCACAGCTCGTCCATTTAGGCGCTCTTCAGATCTGTTGCTTCTCAAATATGTCCCATCGCCAAACGAGGTTGACCCAAATGTCTTTACGGACGTTGTATACGCTTGCTTATTGACTGCATAACTTTACGTCTAACGTATTTTATACGTTAACCGTCTTCATCATACTATTTGGATTTCCTTATGAGAATTTATATAAAATTTGTTGCAAAACTCCCCAATTTAAAATGTTATTTTAGCCTATATAAGATTAGAAAAGAACTTTATAGTTTTTCTGAGGAGGTATGTAATGACCCTCGCTGCACGTCTCAATCCTTTCAAATCCTTCATATTCATAGTAGGAAGATCTTCTTAAAACTACAATAAGCGTTATTTTTTCAATAAGAATTGAACAACACAGGCGCCCTTCTCATAGATGTATTAACCCTTTGCACGCCACTTACGGAATTGCAGATTTCACTTAGGCGCTGAATATTAAATGCACTGAATATTAGGCACTTATAATGATAATTTTGTTTTTAAAAATTAATAATCTTATATATTGTTTTAGTTTTATAAGATTAATATTGATCGAAAAATTCTTGTTGGAAAAAACGGCATTAGTGGCATTAACATAGCATTAGATAACTCCATAATTATGGTCAAAACAGGTTAGAAATGTTTAATATTTACAGGAGTATCCATAACTTCAGTCTAGGCCTATAGGTTTTTTTTAAATAATAAAATATAAACATAAAAAATGGAATAAGAAAACCTACACATAATACAAATTAAATACATTAGTAAATAAGTCAGCAAAAATCCTCAACTGCTTGCTGCCGCATCGACAAGCAAAAACATCCCCTTTCTGTATAGATCTACATATAGGCTTCCCAAGGTGGGTAGAATACATGCCACGTTACAGGCTTCCAACTGAATGACTGCGTTTATTACATACGTAAGCTAAACTCAACTGTTTGTCTCTGACTACAGCTGAAACGAGTCCTACAACAAACATGATTCTCAAACACTAAAGAAACATTCTAGCGCATTCTATTGACGGTTTTCTCAACTTTACTTGCTAATGCTTTCTTATAAGCAATAGGGAAATATTCCGTTTAGTAACGTTAAGTGACATTTACAATAAGGGAAATATTCCTCTTAAAACGTACGAAGGGTTAACTTGTAAAATTTAAATTTTCAGCATTTAAAAGCAGTGTTGAGATATGACAATAATTTTACCATAAAAATAAAATAGTAAAACTCCAATATAATTGCTACTTAGCCTTTGAAACATAGTCTAAGCATATATATGAAACATCCATTTTTTTACCAATCTTAGAGTAAAATATGTACGTTTTTCTTCTTTCTTAGATAAATAAGAAGTTTTTTTTTAACAATTTCAATTTTAAACTCCAGTAGTGCCAATTTACTGATATTTAAGGAAGCTTAAGAGTGGTTAAAACTGTATTAATAATAGAACACATGCACCAAGTTTTAAACAATTTCAATTTTAAACTCCAGTAGTGCCAACTTACTGAAATTTAAGGAACCTAAGAGTGGTTAAAACCGTACCAATAATAGAACACATGCACCAAATATTCAGCTAGGTTAATATTACATACACAATTGACTGCCCAGCGATCAGACAGAGATCGAAGACCCATACATTATATAGTACTAGCAGGGTAGTCTACTTCCGATGAGGTAACAACCCCCCTCCCCCACATTAGGACTTATTTTCAAGACAAGCGTTTCATTTTGTCATTTCGTTTAACTTTCATGTACTCTGTTCAATGGCAGCTGAATTTGAATGTGCCATCTTGATTTATGAACTGACAAGTCTTGATATTGATGTTTGTTTAATGAAATGCCACTTGTATTCAGGTGTTTTACAAATCGTTAAATTTGTGGAATGTGATAGGGATATTTTAAACAATATTCTATATTTTTTTATAGTTAATTTAAAAATGCTATACCTTCATAAAAAAATAAAAGAATTTTTAACTTTTAATTATTTAAACATAACTAAATATTAAAAGGAAAAAGGTTTCATTTTATAATTTATGATTCTAGATTGTAACTACATGTAAATCTACACAATGTAAATCTTGATGTTGCAGGTTGAAAATTATCTCGGCTGTTTTACTTGAATATAAATTAACAAATTTACTCCTATACACCTTAACATACTACAGTGAAAATATTGGTGAGAACACCAATACCACAAAACTAATCAAAAATAACAAATAATAAAAGTTACATAAGATAAACCCTTATGTACATTTCGATGACCATGTCATCATTATCAGAGGGTCTTATTACAAAATACAATCTAGCAAACAAGAAGTTACAAACTAGAGTGAGGTCAACCATTCTCTGTGGTTGCTATATATAGAAGTGAGGCCGCAGAGAACGGTTGGCGTCACTCTGGTTTGTACATTCTTTTTGCTAGATTGTATTTTGCAAATAGACCCTCTGATAATGATGACATAGTCATTGAAATGTACAAAAGGGTTTAATCTTAAGTAACTTTTATTATTTGTTATTTTTTATTATTTTTGGGGCTCTTTCCAATATTTTCATTGTAATGTATTGTACCGCTGTGCTCTTGATAATGTATACCTTATCATACATTAATAAATCTTAATGTGTAAGCTAGTAGCCCAAGCAGGAGATAGAATCAAATAACATTGTTATATTTTATATAAATATTAAGAATTTGTATTTATTATATCTTTGATTATTTTCTTATATTATTAATTTTTTTTTAATATAATAATTAGGTATGTTTTATATTTTTAATTAAAATATAGCTCTAATTTAAGAATTAAAATAGATGTAAAGTGTTTTATTTTTACAATGTTTAATTTGCTCAATAGTTTTTCTTTTCTTTTCAAGGTCACAATCATTATAACTGCTCCTAGGTAATCTTATGTTTTATGCCAATGTGATTGTCGACATTTAATATTTGCATGTCCTTAACTTTATAAAACAATGGAAATGTAAGGAAAAGCATTTCTTGAAGATTTTAAGTCAATCAATTTCAGAACTCGCTAAGATTAAGCCAAGTGTACAATGTAGCAAGAAGTGAGTGAATTTCATTACAGTGAACAGACAAAACAGTAAAAAAATCTGGGACACAAGACTTGAATAAACATGTTTGTCGAATGATTGTGGGATACTTTTCTTATTTTCAGGATGAACTGGGTTTTCTTGTTCTGTATTCCTTAGTTTATTGTTTATCTGCTGAGTAAATAGGCTCGAATATCCCAGACAGACTTCTGATATATACTGTTTTCAGCTAATTTTATCCTTGTCTAGTGAAATCATGAATAAGTTGAAAGAATTATTGAACTGTGGGATCCATTAAAATCATTTAAGTGATTCATAGCACACAAAGTTTGAGGGTATTCTGAAGTTACTTTTGATGAGATATTAGAAAATCTGATGGTATGGCGATGGTAGATAAAATCACTTGCTTTGTGAGTGACTTTTTGTGTAATTTTCTTCCCATGTAAAAACATTGTAATTTCTATACAAAATGTTATGTTAGGTACATTTTATTATTTAATTTTTATCTTTACTGTTGCAACTTCTCACAAAGTAATTAATAAAATTAGCTCAGAGCACTATGTCACTAAATCACAGGTGAATGTTCTCATATTAATATTTTTCTTCTATTGATCTATGTAACTTAATTTTTCAATTCGATATAATATAAGCTTAATGTAACTTTTCCCCATCAGAGCTTCCGTCAACTTTCAAGTACAAAATTCTATCTCTAGTTTAGATATTTTTGTCAAATCATTTATGCATGCCATAAATGATTATATCGTTTTATAAGTTTTGTCATGATTAAATTCACTTTTTCCAAATAGCCTTGGTCTTACCTGCTATATACATATTTGACCAGCATATAGGCTACTTGCAATAACATTTTAAGGCTACCAGGAAAACTTATGCATGCCATAAACCAATATGTTGTATCATACAATTGACAAAGGTCGTTTTTCCCAAATAGGCATAGTCTCTATCCTGTTCTATATATTTGCCCACCATAAACTTTGAAAAGCATTATAAGACTGCAGGGAACACTTACGAACATTCATCATTACCCAATGGTTATATACTCATAATTTTAAATATTAGGTCAGGATTCCAAATATCTTGCTCATGAAAATCACCTCACATGAGACAACCTATTATGAAATTGTTTCCCACAACAAACAAATAACTCAAGTATTTTTTTAATTTCAGTCTGGTGTTCCGCATGGTGGAATCTGAGGAGGAGTACATGGAGCAAATGGAAGTCCTAGTATCCTGTTTCCTCCGCCCTTTTAAAATGGCCGCCAGCTCAAAAAAACCTCCCTGTTCGCATGAAGACGTTAATTCTATCTTCCTGAACAGTGAGACTGTACTCTTCCTGCACCAGATATTCCTCAAGGGCCTTACATCCAGGATGGAGAGCTGGCCTACTTTAGTTTTGGGTAGATATCCTAATTTGCATGAAATCAAATTAATATAGACACCAGTTTAAAATATTGATGATTTTTAAAATTTAATTTCTGTAATCTACAATTTGAAAGAAAATTATTTCTTGAAGAAAGTCTGAACTGGAAGGATCATGGAGAGCTGCACTCTACCCTCACAACAACTGGTAGACAGATTGTTTTGGCACAGCTTCAGAACTAGTTTATAAAATACAAACGATTCTATCCACAAATTTTCTCCCTTCTCCCAATACCAAAGATCATTATAAACATGAATTTTCTCAAGCTAATTTCTACCTACGCTTCCCCCTAGCCTTCTCCCACAAGGAATATATCTTATAGGGACATCTTTATGGCCTTAATAGGAAGTACGTCTACTTCAGGAATACAATTCTAAACACAGAGTGATCCTGCCCTACATCACACACCTAAGGTTTTACGCCCCTAAGACAGTCCTTTCTATCTTGTGAGTATTGCCTATCATCCAAGAGCTGTAAGACTGGCTGATCACCTTACAAAGAAACATAGACTGTGAGCCATAGGATAGAATTATACCAAGAAAGTTGGACAGTGCTTAAGAGAAGTAATCTACACTTTCCCAAGAAAACAAAGCGTTTTATACCCATAGCAGAGATATATGGAGAATGAGGTAAATTATGATAGGATCATGAATATCAACTGGAGTTTTGAAAAGGGAAAGAATTGTGGCACATGTGAGTAGGGTTATTTCTTATAGGAGAGGTGTTCTCTACCAGAGGCGTTGCCAGGTGTCAACCACACTGTAGTCATTCAAAGTGATTTCCTGGTAATCATGAAAATATATACTTAGTAAAAAAATATCTTTTCAAAGTAGATAGACTTAAAAGTGAGAGGCTTGATTAATTTTTTATCTAATTTATTCAAGTTTAATATAATACAGAATTTCTAAAATAACTTCATAGATTTGTCACTACAGTACTTAAACGTTATTTAATTTTTTTTTAATGCAAAGTTAACACATCCACATATATTTCATTCATTTTAGGTTTCACTTTATCTTTCTTTGAACATAGGGCTATAGCCGGTAGTCACATATAAACTAATTGCAGGAAGTTTACTTTTATGTGTGACTGAGCCCTTATGATGGCATAACTTTTTTAAATTTCAGGCCAAAAGGTTTCATGTCACGACCCTAATTGTATCCAATATTCACAATATTTAACTGGTACACAATATGTTCATTGGTGGCAAATAACTACAACCAAAACAGCCAATATGTTCAAAACCAAATAACTACAACAATAATAATTTAGTAGCTTCAGAGTGCCTCTGAAGATTGTTATTTGTCACCTGAAATGTACATAAAGTATTGGGTTTATAGTGAATATATATATATATATATATATATATATATATATATATATATATATATATTTGTTATTGGATTTTTACTGTGATTGATTAAAAACATTTTATTTAACAAACAAAAACTTTCACTTCTAAAAGCTAATTATAATTTCACTGAGTTATATCACTGATTTCTTTTCCTTATAATAGAACTTTCATAACTACCTTGGCAACTAGTACACTCATTCTGGCAGTTTATAATAATTGTATTTACTTTACACAGTGTTTAATTATGTTTGTAAAATAGTTTTACAAAATAATTGTTAAAAGTTAGCATTAAAAAAATAATAATAAAACCTGAAAAATAAACTTTTTAAAAAACTTTGACTTTATGTTTTAATATAAATAAAGATAAAGTTTTCATCTTTTAATACTTACTATCTAGAAAGTAAAGATGATGCTTACTTAACAGTCAAGTGTTGAGAAATGTTTATCTATCCAAGATACGGTATTTAGTAATACATGTTTTATCATTTTTTCTTCAAGCAGTCAAGTACCCTTTTTCGAAGACAACTTATGGAAGTTTATAATGTAGAAAGTATTCACTTTTCCTGGCAAAGACAAATTGACACTCACATCACACTTACCATCATACCTTATTTAAAGCTGTCAGGTTAAAGGAAGACACTCATTCATTATTTTCTAAAACCTCCCTTATCTCTCACTTACACTTCTGCTTTAAGTTTCTCTGAGCTCATAAATCACTTTCCTTTCCCATAAAGTTATTTTGTAGATTAATTTTTTCAAGCTATTGAAAAGCCCATAGAATTTCTTTAAAAGCTTTGGAAATTTTATTTGATGGATAATTACATAAAGCGTAATGTTAATTTACAGGTTTAAAGTGAAATTTAAACAATAAAAATTTTAACAGATTTCATATATTATTTTTTTACAGTAAGGAACAAGAATCACTCTTTATAGGGCACAAATTATTTAATAGTCTAAGACAGGCTACTTGTGATAAAAAAATGTTTTATAATGAAAATAAATTGATTAGGCTTGTTATCTTTAAAATTCTGTTGTAGTTTTGTGTTGTATTAAAAACATCATGGGGTTATATTATTGTTTGTAATGCTTTTTAAACGTTTTCATAGAATGCAGTTTCTTTATAAACTTTTCAATAATTTAATGAAACACTAGACTTGTGAAATATAAATTTTACCAAATAAGATTACTTTTATTATAATAAAATAGCAGAATTTAAGACAGATTTTTCCATTTGAATAAAGATTCATTGTTTGACTTATTGTGGATATGGTCTTAATCATCTCATGATTGACACATCGTCTACCAGCTTTCACAGAAAATTAAATTGTATGACAAATCTCTAATTATATAAAGTTTGAAAATATTTTACATTATTTTTTCAATTCCTTCATTTAGTTCACACTCTTATATATATATATATATATATATATATATATATATATATATATATATATATATATATATATATATATATATATATCTTGTACAAATTAAAAATTGTTATACTTTTTATACATCCACTCAAGTTCAAATACATTTTTTTTTAACTTGCAGTGGATTGCACTTATTTTTAACCATAGAGGACTCGCGCTAATTCCCGTTACACCAGAGTTCGCGCGGGGTAATTTTTTACCCCAACTAGTTTTCAGGTCAATATCAGTAAAATATTTAATGTTATAAATAAAAAAATTATTTAAACATATTTTGTTATACTATAAAAGATATGAACAAACTCATGCAATTTATTTCCTTCTTTATACGTCAAAACAATCTTCACATACTTCAACTAAATGGTCTTTACAAACACTTTTCCCACAATTATCACAGCATTTATTGTTTTTGTCTAAGCTCTTAGGGAAAAAATCACACCTGTCATTAAAATGTTTGTTTGTAATATTGCCAAAAACTATAAAACTATAGCCTATATTGTAAATAAACTTTTTTTGTTACAATAATCATGAAAACAAAATATTTTATAAACAAGAATAGTTTACAAACACAATATATATCAAAATGTAATACTTGCAAGAGCAAATAGAATTTGTGTCTTGACATTGTACACGTTACTATAAGCAAACCAGTTCTGTCTGTTGTATTTTTGTACGAATACATCATTGCTCCACAAATATACAATGCTCCCCAAACAATGCTTTAATTCCTTTAAAAAAAGTTTTATTTGAGTCTCTCTTTTGAAAAGTTACAAATATAAAATTTGTGTTCTCTATTATCGCCATGACAAAATATATACGTAGATAATTTAAAATAGATTATTAAATTTATAAATTAAAACTAACTTCAGTGATAAATTCCTCACAAAATACGAAACATAGTAAAATTCACTCACAGCAATCTTGCAAAAAAAATGAAAATAAATTTATGTGATAAAAAAGTTGCAAAACACAATTCGAAATAACCTTCACTTATAAAAACTTCGTAAAATACAAATTAACATAGACTACAATTATAAAAACCTCGCAAAATACAAATAGAAATAGACATCACTTAGAGGGACCAGTATTGTAGCGTGAAGACTCGCGCAGGGTAAAAACTTTCCCAGCTGTTGCAACAATTTCTTCAAACCGTTATAAGTAAACAAAAACTGTCAAACTACCTGATGTAGGAACAGAAATAGATACAGGGCGAGCCAATTAGAAGGTATGTAAGGGGTGGAAGAATTTCAGGATTTGCAACTGTTTTATAATCTTTGTTGAAAACTCACTGGGAGAATAATTACCCCGTGCAAGTCCTCTAGGGTTAATACAGTTTTTTCAAATACTAATTCATCAGGTCCTACTATTTGTTTACACTCTCCCTATATATCTTTATATATCATGTTTAAATTTTCAATCACTAACAATTATTCATCCACTCAAGTTCTAATACATTTTTTAAACTTGTACTGGATGACATTTGATGATTTTTTAAATATTAATCAATTCAATTAATTCATTTTAATAATTTATTTTGCATTCTAATTAGCCCCTTTATATTGTGGTTCTGTTATATGTACGAGTATATACATATTTATATTAATTTTAATATTTAATAAAAACTAAAATAAAATTTTTTTTTCAGCCAAGTACAAATTGACCTTAGTTTTTTTGTTACTCGTTTTAAATTTAAGTAGTTTTAACTTATACTTCTTTGGTTACACAATGAGTCAAGACGAATTTACATTTTCACTTCATTTACACAAGGGTGAAGTTATACGTAATTCTTTACATCAACTTACTTACTTACTAGCCAACGCCCACCCTTGGCTGTTGAGCTATTTGGTTGCGCGCTGACCAGTATAGTCGAACCAGTGGGTCATCGTCATCTCCGGAATGGTTGAGCGCGCTGCACTTCATCAGATGATCCACATCCATCGTATCGTGTCCACAGAGAGGGCATTCCGGTGTTGGGAGCACACTGATGCGATGTAGATGGGTAGCCAGGTCATAGTCATGGCAGGTTTGCATTCTGAACTTGGCAACGCCTACAGCTCGTGGAAGTCTGTGGTCGATGGGCCCTGTGCTGACTAGGTTTTCCCATCAACATCACCCCCTCTTTACATCAACTCATTCAGAAATAAACACGATGTTTTTATTTTTTGTTCATTTAAAAACAATTAAAGTTATATTTAACTATACAAAACTTATACTTATTTTTCCATTCAGTTACAGTTTAATTTTTATAACTAATTAATATTTTTTTTCTAGTCAAATAAAAAAGTTATAATTTCTCTATTTTTTAAAATTACGTATTTAGGTGACTGATATTAGTGTCCCTTTTGTTATCTGAATATCAAGTTTATTATAATATCACCAGATTTAATATAATTTTTTTCTCTGTTTACACAAATAAAAGTGATATACTAGTATTTAATTATATTTACCAACCTATACTTATACTTTTGATGATACTCTTTTAGTTTTTTATATACTGTATTCTTAAATAACCATATATTTCACTTTTTTCTGCATAAAGACATTCTTTATAGGCATACTTTTTGATTTTTTGTAATAAAATTATAGAGTTTGATTATAATTTTTTAAAGTTAACTGAATTTTCTCGAGGTTCTGATTTTGTCCAGGAGATTTGTTTGATATGTTGCTGCCGATGCTGAGCATTTACCAAGAGTATGTTCGGAACCACCACTACAGCCTGCAAGTACTGACTGAGTGTAAGCAATCGCCACCATTTGCAGCTCTACTGTCTAGATTGGAGAACAAGCCTGCATGTCAAGGAAGATCCTTGGAAATATTCCTTACCTACCCAATGCACCAGGTGAATAGATTGTCATATATATAGAATAGTGGGACTGCAATTACGAATGTGACTACAACTGATACAGTCAAATTTAATTTTAACCATATTATATAATAAAAAAACTTTATTTGTCCCAATTAAATAAAAAATACAGTGTGCAATTTTAGAGTGTTTACCAATTTTTAACTCAGTCTATGAAAGAAATCAGTTATAAGCTAATTACATTATGTTACAAACAAGATTATGCTGTAATATAGTGGCTATCATCAGAAACATTTAAGAAATAAACTACCTATTTTTAGTCTTCTGCATTCAAACAAAGACAAATGCATATCTTATGCTTTAGTTTGGCCTACTAAATAAAATCTTTAATTCATAAATAAATAAAAACTATAAACAAAACCAAACAATCTCATTACAAAAGATACTCTGCAGCTATGAGAACTTGAAGCTTTGCTAAATAATAGACAGAAATATAACACTTTATATTAAGCAGTATTTGTTATTTCTCTTGAGTAAAACAGACAAATCACCTCTTATAACTAAGATTTTATATGAGTGATTAATAAAAAATGAAAGGAAAGAAGATTGTTGATTTTTAAGATATAGGTTTCAAATTCCATGAGGGATAGTCTATCTGGATCATTTATTTGATAGCTATGATTTGCTTCTTTGATGTTTAATTCTTATATACATTTTTTAAAAGAACTATTTACTGTTACATACATTATGTGAATTGCCTTGTTTTACCAACAATAAATACTCAGAAAACATCATTTACTGGTATAGATATGTTGACAATATTATAACATTATACAAAGGCAACACACGCCAAGCACACATATTTTTAAAGCATCTTAATTCGATATACCCAGAACTAACATACACTATAAAAAAAGCTCTTTCGACTTCCTGGATCTTACAATCAAACATACAAACAATCAAACACATAAATTCAACATACACCGAAAACCCACCAACACCAATAGTACCATTCACAACTCTTCAAACCACAATTCTACACCAACATAAACTAGCCGCTTATAACACCATGATATATCGCCTGCTTACAACACCATTAGACAAAGAAGAACACTACCAAGAATTAAACACCATAAAACATTAAGCACAAACTAATAAATACAACACAACAATGATTGACAAATTATACAACCGCCTAAAAAAAAACTCAATCACCCAAATACAAATACACAATACCATAAACCCATTATATACTTAACAATACTATACAAATCATCCAAAACCTACAATCTAATCAATACACTACAAAAATACAATTACAAAATAGCCTACTCCACACACAACACTCTTAATAATCAATTTAAACCCAACAACAAAATCAACGACATTTACAACGCCGCTGGAGTTTACAAACTAACTTGCAGTTCGTGCCCCAGTTTTTACATAGGCCAGACAGGGAGGTATTTTAACACACATTGCCATGAACATATAAACGCACTAACAAACAATAACTACCAATCAAACTTTGCCAAACATCTCATGTCCACAAAACATGACCACATAGACATAACATCCGACAAATTCTTCATAAACAATACGGAAACAATTGACGTTACACAATTGAACAATACGAAATATACAAACATTTCAAACTACACCCTACATACATAATCAACATCCAATTACATTATAACTCGCACACACTTTTAGACATCACAACTCCTAATGTTCACTAAATACACCATCACACCCACCATAATATCCCACCCGCACCCTATCCTACCAGAACTTTGTGATCAGTTATGGTCTGAGTTGACAATGGACACATCACCTAAAACAGCCCTCCTCAACAAATATAAGTTAGTGGTACTATAGGGAAGTTGTAAATATATTTACAAATGTTTTACTGAAACTTTCAGTCTAAAAGCTTTGTTGAGCACCAAGGTAAACCATGCACTTAAGGCCAGTTAGAGACTACATTTTTAGTCCAACATTATTCTCTTTTGTAAAGTTACTCTACCCCTAATTCCTATTCTTACTTATAAAAAAGTGGCCTAGACACAAATAATTTTTCAATTACAACTAAAATTTTTAAGGCCAATCTTTTTTCCATCTATTAGTTTTTCCCCTCTTTTATTCTACACCAATTTTAAGTTGATTTCATATTTTTTATAAAAAAAATTATTAAAACATTATTTTTATAAAGTAGTCTATATTATGTATAGTTTGACAAATATCAGTACTAAATCTTTCTATAAAAAAATATTAAGCCATAAATTTAACGAATCAACAAAAAGGTATAAGTAAAGTTGCAATGGTATTACGAAGAAGAGAATAAAATGAATATTGGGAAGAATATTTTAGGTACATAGATCTGTTGCCTTCTTAACTATGATATCTTCATTGCAGTTGACAGGTATTGAATTTCCTACATTCAGAGACAGTTAATTGTGTCAGATAAAGAGCAACAGAAATGTGTCAATTTCCAAGGCGATGATACCACTATAAAAGACATATTATTACTACGTATAACATAAACAAATCTCAAGAGAAATGTAAAATATTATGAAAGTAATATTACAAGAAAGATAAAACTATCAAGAATACCAACTATCTATTATCATAATAAATTGGCTTAGATAAACTTTACTTAAAATTGATTTCTCTCTAATTCAATAGCAAATAGAGCAGAGTGCTTAAGACCTTTACTGTTTTCAAACCCTAAAATTATAGTTGATTGTTGTAATCAATTCACTGATTAAACTATAATTACATGTTAAGTAACTAAGTGAATACCTAAGAGCTTACTTCCTGTCAGCAAGTAAGCTCTTAAGTATTCACTTAGTTACTTATTTAATTATAGTTCAAAATTATATTTATAATAAATTTTAATTTGTTTTAAATTTGAAAATAATGCCTGTCATGGTGAAATGTTGTCAGATCCCAAGATACATCATTACACTTCATGAACTCTTAGCGCACACACCCCATGACCATGTGGAGAGGAAAAGTCTTCAGAATGCTCGCCAACAACTCGAAGACCTTTCTCGACAAATGCATGATGAGGTAAATATTAGTAATTAAAATTTGATATCACACATTCCTAAATATCTCATCAAATATTTACTACTCAAATCTTTATTTTGATAACTAGACCTCACATGTTTTAATTATTATTTTTTTTAACAAAATAAATATAAACGATAAAAATAATAGGCTTCAAATTTCCAAAAATTAAAAAACAAACCTTGTTATATCCACACAAGATTTAGAATATAAATCTGTTGACTGCAGCAGTGTGCTTGGATTTGGGTGTCGTATTTTAACTTAAGGTATAACTCGTGAAATGCAACATTTTTTCCATGGTATTGCTGCAAATTTGTTTATCTTAGCTTTCACACAGTGAAGTTTTTTTCTAGAAATCGTTGCTGGAAGCTGACAAATAACACCCCAAGCAAAACAAAAATCTTACAATTCTTTATCAATAAATTGCATTTTTTGTATAAAGTATTAGTTATATCCTTAAATGAATTAATATTTACAAGTTGTACTCAAAATTATTAAAACCGGATTTGTTCAGTGATTTAGAATATTAATGTTCAATTTAACTGTTACACATTGGCTGTAGAGGGGTTGAATATAAACCTAGAGTAATGAGGACAAAATGCCGCTGCAACAATTTTAATTTTTGCTTCTCATATACCAGTTGTCAAGATAAGTAAGTTATATTGAGTATATAATATGTATCTGGGATCCATCTGTTTGCAGGTTATCTACAGTGAATCCAGAAAACCCACTCTTATCTTATGTCCACATCAATTCTCAGAAATGCTGTGGTTAATTAAAACAAACTAGCACTACCCGGCACACATTGCTGTGCCCAAAATCAAAATTTTTGTAAGAAAAGCAAATCAAACATCTAAATAATTATATTTCGTGTACTGCAATGCTAGAGAATAGACAATGTTTTTCTTCATTTCATTAGGCGTATAAACATAAAAATTCTAGGTGTCCCATCCCATAAGAACAAAACATATAATCCGTGGTAAAAGCTCCAAAGTTCGAAATTTAATCCAGCAATGGTCAATGATTGTCCTTGTGCCTTGTTTATGGTTACTGTGAATGCAAGTTGCAAAGGAAGTTGTAATCATTTGAAATCAATAGGTAGATCTTTTGAAATCATCGGTATTCAAAGAATTAAGACCATCTCTCCATTGAACTTGCCACCTCTGATTTCTGCCCGGATCAAGTTAAGTGTCAGTTTTTTTGTTGTTCTTGTTCCGTTGCACAGCTTTGGTTGATTCAAATTTTGCAAGAATATTATTGGCGATCCTACTTTTAATATCAGTAAGTGTGATAGCAATGATTGTACATAGAATTTAGCCATTTTAAACAGTTTAAAGTAATTAATAATGTATTTTTATACTTAGATAATGTTTATATTACTTTTAAATTAATTTTAGTAACGCTAGTATAGATATACATGTTAGTATTAGACTTATGGAAGGCTGTACACTGAACCATCCTAAGCCTCTGGGGTGGAGCTCTGTTAATGGATCTACACCAAACCTCACACGAAATATCCTGGCAATATGTTAAACAATCCCTCTATATTTTATAAATTTCTGTTCAGCGGTTTAGGCCTCCATAAGATATATACATACTCACATACTTACATCAGTTTTTGAACCATCCTAAGCCTCGGGGGCGGAGACTTGTGGATGGATCTGAACCAAACTTCACATGGACCACCCTGGGAATATGTTTGAAAAAAATCTTTCCAAATTTTATTAACTTCTGTTCAGCAGTTTAGGCGTCCTTAAGATACATACATACTCACATACATACAACAGTCTAAGCCTCTGGAGCAGAGCCCTGTGGATTTATCAAACTTCCCACAAATATGTCAAACAATCCCTCTAAATTTCAATAACTTCTGTTCAGCAGTTTAGGTGCCCATAAGATACATACATACACACATACATTTGTACATCGATTTTTGAACCATTCTAAGCTTATGGAGCTGTGCCCTGTAAATGGATCTACACCAAACTTCATAGGAACCATCCTGGGAATATGTTAAACAAACCTCCAAATTTCATCAACTTCTGTTCAACGGTTTAGGCATCTATAGCATACATACACAAACATATACAAACGTTCATTTTTATAGATATAGATTTATTCACTATCATACTAAACTTGATACATGTAAATACCCCATCCTAATGATAAATTAAATTGGTGTTTTGGTTTTATCATTCCTAGCCAGCTCAGCTGAGTGGTATATGTCCAAGATAACTATAGGACCTAACTCTGCCTTTCACGACCAAGTACCTCAGTTATTTTCATTGTTTTGTCAATGAAAAAAAATATATTACCTGTTTAAAAGTCGTCACCTATTACAAAAATGAAATTTAATAAATCGTTAGTTATTATTTACAACATTTAAACATTTTTTTAAATAAGGATTAATGATTTCATTAAAGTTTTATATATATGCAACAACTTTCACCACAGTTGTAGATCATCATTCTATTTTTTAGCATTTAATAATTTTTTCAGCTTAGTAACAGAAATTTTTACTCTTTAAAGTTCACAATTCAGCAAGTCTTTATTTTATTAAGTTCAAATGTAAAAGTTTCACCGATCATCAACCATAATAAAATTCAAGATTTTTATCCTTCAGACGAAGTTTAAGAAGTATTCGCTTTATTAATATAAAATTTCATCTTACATTCGTTCATCAATTGTAAGTCAAATTTGTATTTTCAACTTTTGAAGGCTTATAACTTTAATTTCAATTTAGGTTCTATAAGTTAGTTAGATATAATTGTACTTGTATTAACTAGAAGATTATTAACAATTTATTTTAAATATGAACTTTTAAAAATTATTTAAATAGTTTAAAAGTTTACACCACTGAACAATTCTTGAAAATTGAATTTGTCAATAATTTTATTACCAATTCTACAGAAAAATAAGAAAGTAAGTTATTTATAAATGGTATTTTTGGCCAGTAATGCAGCAAATTTTTTACGTATTATCAAAAAATTTTTAAAAGTACCTGCTTCAAAAAACAAAATAAAAAACTACTTTTAGTATCACTTGGCAAAAAAATCACTACTGGCTGATATTTCTCAGAAAACGCATTTCATGCTAGATCAGTGCATTGTTCAATGCTGTGAGTCATGTGCCAAAAACATTAAAAAGTAAAAAGAATTTAATTCTGAACAAACATAGTTTACTCCAAACAAGCAATAATATTTTTTGTATTTTTTGTAGTTGGGAATTTTAAACTATTGTGTATAGTGCTAAAATCAAGAAAACTGAAAAAATGTTAACTAAAATACAAATTACCTATAAAAAAAAAAATCAAAAGAACCTCAGAAAACAAGTTGCTATTCTCGAATTATCATGAATGAAATTTGAAACTAAAATGATATGAAATTGTAACTTAATGCCGTTATGACACTCAAATTACAGACTACCAGGTTAAAATTATACACAGTGAAGTAAGGAAAACTAAAATGAAAGACAGGGATAGTAATCAAATGTGACTCGTTCTCTCGAAAAGTGAAACAATCCTTTCAATAGCAATGAATATATGTAGATACAGCTATAAAATTAGAGGAAAAAAATCTTTGCCATATCTGTAAACCTGAAACAATTATTACACTTTTGCTATTACTTGCGACCAGACTTTTTGTTAAATGAAGTTTGTTAAATTGTTAACTTACACTTGGAGGAAACGTTTTCGTCTTACGACTACTTCAGCCTCGTATTTTTGCCGCTAGAAATGCTGCAGTTGTGCTTCCTTAGTACCATTTTTGAAAGTTAGAAGTGATGTGATCGAAGAGTATGTGTGATCTATGCCGTGTTTGTTCATTTAGGATGTCATTTTTATGTGTGTTGCTATGTCCATATATTTCATACTGTTCTAGTGTGTTTAATATATGGCCTATGTTGCATGTGTGGAGGATGCTCATGTTATTTTCCATATTTTTGCATGAGTGTTTAGTGTCCATGAGGTGATTTGTGAAGGTGGATTCAATAGTAGTGTGCAATGCGCTTTTGTATTCTTTATATCTTTCGGCAAAAGATCTGCCTGATTGTCCAATATAGAACTTATTGCAGTTATTGCATTTTAGTTTGTATACTCCTGGATTATTATATGTGTTGGTATTGTTATTAATGCTGTATCTGATGGCTGTTTGGCTTTTATTTGTTGTTCTGTAAGCTACATTGTATCCTGCTTTTTTGAATTGGTGTGCTATTTTATTTGTGAGTCTGTTTATGTATGCGAGGGTGATGAATTTGTTTGTGTTCATGTTTTTGTTGTTTGTGTTGTTGTTACTGTTCTTGTTAAGTATTTTTCTATGTAGTTTGTCTAATAAAAAATTGTCATATCCATTTTTGTGAGCTAAATATTTGATTGTGTTTAGTTCCTCTGTGTAGGTAGTTGTGGACATAAGTATTTTATTTAGTCTGTATAATAAATGTTTGAATGCTGCGTGTTTATGATATAATGGGTGATTCGATGTATTGTGTATCAGTGTGTCTGTCATGGTTGGCTTGTGGTATATGTTGAATTCATGTTTGTTTTGATTTTTTGTTATGGTGATGTCTAAGAAATTCAATATTTTGTTGTTTTCCTCCAAGTGTAAGTTAACAATTTAACAACCTTTAGGTATCAAAATTTCTGGTCGCAAGTAATAGCAAAAGTGTAATAAGTAATTAACAACCAGCTCGCCATGAACAGCACCAAGATTTCTGAAACAATTGCTGAAGACATACACAATAGAGAGTAAACTTCAAGAAGTTATTTGGAAATCCAAAATTAAAAAAGTTTAACTAAATATGTTCATAAAGGCGAACAATCGAGAGGTAAATATAAACTAAATATATAGAATTATCAATATTGTGGATAGCAAAATTGAAGTAATTTCAATTACTCGTACCTAGATCTCAGAAGTGTAAAACTAATATGAACATACTCCAGTGGCAAAGGAACCTGTACTACTTGAAGAATCTAAGAATTTTGATACTTGCCTTAAATTTTTTTTAAATCAAGTCTTTGCAGCGCTCTTTTCTCCCTTCAAGTAGGTTAATGGTGCAATCCTTGAAGTTCTGGTAATTTAACAATTCATGCTATAGAAATTTCTCTGACCCAAGTGTATTTAAGATATTTGTTCTATTGTTTGGCATTAAATTTCTCAGAAGGTTTTTGTGGATTTTAATGCACTCATGTGTCTTTTACTTGTGAACATAATGTCATTGGAAATGTGAGAACCAAAGATGTTTATCTGTAAGCCTTGCCCAGGCCATTACCCAACAAAACTTTAGTAATATTTGTGTAAGCAGATGTTTTTACTTTATCAGAGTACATATTGAGATCATTTCTCAGCTGTTCATTTTCAAAAAGGTGATAATTTTTATGAGTTGTTTCAATTTAGTTGTGGAAAAATCTTTTATTTTAAGCTTTAAATTGATTGTCATCCAATAATTCAACAAAGTGGAAAATTTCCAAGTCACTCAACTGAGTTTTCACTATACCACTGTGAAATTAATTATTTCATATGCTATAACTTTAAATATTAGCACTACAAATGATTCTTTTGTAAATATGTTGTTGAGCTTTTTGCTCTATGCATTCACTATTTCTTCATTTGTCCGAACAACCTCGCCTTGCTCTCTAGACCAAGAAACCACTCATAAGATACTGTAATAATCCCTAACATGGAAAACTAAAATTCATGAATCACAGAGGAAAACATTAAGTCAATGAAACATATATTAGATCGGAAATTTAAAGAAGAGTCAAGAATTGACCTACTAGAAACGTTTTGGAAAGAACGAGCTGTATGGTGACATATTAAGGGTTTGAGGAGTAAACATTTTTTTGCTTGAATGGATAAAATTAACTGGTAGAAATTGCAAATAAGCCTATTTATGTTAAAAAATTTGAAAAATAATAATCACTGCAGATCCATGCCTTAATATCGTTAGAAATCTGATTTAAAAGTAAAAATATCATTAACAAAGGGTCGCTACTGACCACATACACAATTAGTTAATTAGTTAAGCTTTCTATATTTTCCAAGGCAAGTCACGCTATGTGATAAGTCAAACTTGAATTACTAGATAAAATTTGCAGATATTAAAAGAGTTGAAATTGACTCATAGAAGGAACAAATTATATTAAATTTCTCACAAAAGAAAAAGGAAGATTCATCCACACAGAATGGAAACTGTTTTTAGAAGAAAACAGTAATAGCTGCCTTCAAAAAGAAGTATAATATCCTAATTAATATTTCAAGTGAAACAATGAGCAAAGAGCTAGTATTTTAACATAATCTTAAGAGATTGGAGAAAAGTAGGGACAAATAGAACTACCAGTTCATATCAAGAACCGGCCTGATCAGTGATCCAGTGCAAGCAGATTTACATTCAACAGATGTTGCAGTAGGAAAACAGCTGTTCTCCTTGACAAAACTATGTCAAATGCTCAGCCTAGGGATTACCTATTAGCTCAGCAAAATAAAGCATTTTAATAGTAAGAAATACCAAACTGTAATTTTACTCTTTGCTCCAACATTAAACATATCATAACATCAAAATTAAAAAGTTCTAAAATAGCAATGAGCTGAATCTTTAGTAAATAAATTATAATTCACAGAGTACTTACAGAAACTAATACTAAATTATACTTTTATAAAATCTTACTAGATTACCTATTTGAATTTCTACATATGCCCTACACTTCAATCTCCCAAAATTTGTAATAAGAACATTTGACATTAAGTAATACAAGATTAGTTTTTTACTAAAAAAAGATGAGTTATAATAGTTAATTCATCCTTTTATCTGATACCTTATTTGTCTTTCTACTTTGAATTTCATGTATATCTTGAATATACTTCATGTGTTCAATAATTTTAAGACTTTCAAGATTTAAATTATGAAAGGGTGTTTCAATTTCAAATCAAAACTACACAGATATTATTATATATTTTTCTATGAAGTAATATGCTTGCTAACCATTAACTCTATATTTATTTTATTTTTTAATCACTTTTATATTAGTTTATAACTATCCGAACTTTAATTTATTTCATAAATTTGTAAAAACCCAAGAGTATTTTATTTTACATTCTGCAATGTTTCTGCAACTTATTTATTGCCTTTATCAAGCCTATGCCAAAATAAATTTCTGAAGATAATATAAAATTAATAGGACTATAGAATTGACTCATTTATCAACCATATTCTTTCACAAAAAAGACTTCATACAAGTGAATAAGTAATCATGGTACATTTTTTTTCTTTTTTCAGGTTAGCGAAACAGAAAATTTAAGAAAAAATTTAGCTGTGGAGAGAATGATTGTGGAAGGCTGTGATATTCTTCTTGACGTTAATCAAGTTTTTGTAAGACAAGGTAAGATGAAAAGATTTTTCTATTTTTATGATGAAAATTCACTAGTTAATTAACTAATATTTTTATTTCTTGTCTCTTAATAACTATTAACTTTTTATATAGGCTAATGACATATATTATATGTTTAAAAAAATTGACTTGTAAATGGATATTTATTAAGAGTTTCATAATTTGTTGATTTTATGTTTTATATAATATTATGTATTTTATAAATCGTAAGTTATGTTGTATAATTGTTTAATTAAAACTGAGCTCTTGAAAAGGAATTTTGGAAAGATATTCAAAACTATAAGTGTTTAAAAAAGCAAAATTGTCTGTGATCTGTCATTAGCATATATAAAAAATTAATAACTAAATACTTGTAAATATTTACAAACTTGCCTAGAGTAGCACTTACTTATATTTGTTGAGGGTGGCCATTTCAGGAGATGTGGCCCATTGTCAACTCAGACCGTAACTCAAGAGACTCTCTTGAGATATGGTCTGAGTTGACAATGGGACACATCTCCCGAAAAGGCCGTCCTCAACAAATATAAGTAAGTGCTACTACAGGCAAGTTTGTAATTATTTACAAGTGTTTAGTGAAAACTAGTAGCTCACATGAAGATGGAATCAACAAATATAAAAATTAATAGTTAATTAAAATAGTATAGCAAGGTTTTTAAACATTTTTGTGATAATTCAATAAATGCATGAATATTGACTGGTATTTATGTCAATTATATGAGTCTCCAAATATATTACAAACATAATAATCAGGGTGTTTTCAATCAGGGTGTTTTAGTATAATTGGTACAATTTCTTCTGACGTGTTGGTAAAATTTTTAATATGTTATAATTGGCAAGTATTTGCGTAACAAAGAGACATTTACTTCATTATTGTCATCGTTGAAAGGATATAACCTTGCTTTCTTACTTTACTCTGTTATTTTAAAATTACCGTAAATAAAGCAAAAAATTAGTTTAAATTTTGGGAGAATGGAATGAAGTAAAGCCTAGTACATTTTCCAGAACATTTCTTTATTTCTGTCAGCTCCTTTCATAATTTTTGAACAACTTCTATTCGATGCTGTTATTGCATGAAGTTCAATAGTATCTGAATGAATTATGTGACATATTTCATGTGTAGAACATTTAAAAAAATGTCATAGTATAAGCCAGTTTAAGTATATACACCTTCATTGACCATTCTGATAAAAATCACTTCTCATTGTTTTAATTTTTTTTTTAATTTACTGGTGTGTGTCTATTCTGGCTTGATTTTTTGCATTAGCATGTTCAAAGTCTTCATGACCATTTTGACAACATTTATACTGGTTTTAAATCCTAATTAAGTTTATCCTGGTTTAATTCAAACTTTGAAGGACTCATCAAAATCATCAACATTTACTTTAATGTGCATTATTCTATTATTACAAAGCAAAATGGAATGAAAATTCTATGCTTGTATTATTTTATAACTAAAATAAAGCAAATCAAAACTTATTACATCAGGCTTTCCTAACTGCTAACAATGAAGTAAACATCTGATGTTTAATCATGTACAAATACTTGAGAAACAAGTGTCCAATGAGATAAATAAATATTTTGCCAATCAGAGTAATATTTTAACTTAAGTTTTATGAACAGTGTTGGAGAAAACAAATATTTGATGATTCTATGAAAGTAATGTAGTATCATGTAAAAAAACTAAATAGATAGAACACTCCTTAATTGATAAATTAGACAAAAAATCAACACTTTGACTGCATCCAATAGTGATGGTGATGTGCTACATTTTTTTTCAATTTTCACTTATAATATGGAAATTATTATTTCCTATGAAGGTAGTAGACAAGGTGCTGTTAACTAAAAGGTGTAAATAATATTTATGTAAATCTGAAAGCCTTTTCATGCAGGCTATGTAAAACGAAGCTTCAAGAGGAATTTCCTTATATTTCAAAATTCTCTAAGGTTTTGAAAGTCTGGGAGCAGACTGTTTACAATAGATAAGTGAAAGTCATAAAATACATTTGTTTTAGTCCCATTAACCCTATTTCATTATACAGATATTGTGTGTTGGCTACGAGCATTTGTAAAACATTGACAAAGATGTTTTTGAATAATTGCAAGGTATTTCTCTCACAAGGATAATACATCATATTTATCATAAGATGCAACCCTATTGATAAAATGGGTATAATGCACTATCAGTAATGGTAAAGCTATTTTTTTTTTTTTTTTTGCTTTATATTCATAGATATGGCCATGTTATTTGTAAAATTAGTAGGAATGTATAAGAAGTTCTTGTGATCGTCCTTCCTTTTTTAACTTTGTGGACTCCACCTCTTGAGAAAATATATACTTTCTCTATATTTTCAAAGTATCTGTAAAATATGTCACTGTGGAGCAAAAGAGTGCCAGGAAGATCCAGAGGTGTTTACTAGTCCATAAAGGCTTGCTTCTTATTTTAATTCTTAAAATCATAGCAATTCTGGTCAAGCCATTTAACCCGTCATCAGTCATGCTATAAGAAATCCCACCACTATTTCTGTCTTAAGATCAATAGAACATAACTCATTTACTCTTGATTCTATTTTTTGCAATTAATTTTAGCAATTCCAATCATCGAAGATAACTTAAGATGTTTTAATCAAGGTAATAAAAATTACTAATTGGAAATATAATGTTATAATTAATGGTTTTGCTAAAATAAATCACTTATAGCAAAAATAATAATTCATAAACTAAGCAATACATTTTAATCGTTCTCTTGAATATTTTTCTGATATATGCTCTCAATGTCACAAATAAAAACAGTTTTCTAGTATATTTACTCATCTGTATCCATTCATAAAGTTTGTTATTCACCACAAACCACTGTGGCTAAAACAGGGTGCTCCTTCCATACTGTGTTGCTACATTAGTTGCAGCAGGTCTGGGTTAATCAGCTTATTCTTACAAGATAGTATTTAAAGCAAACCTTCTATCTATAGGTCTCACTTGACTTTTATCTTCTATTTCAAGGGTATTGATAGACTGTCGATAGTTGCTCATCTAAATCATTGAATAATTATAACTATTTATTGCATAACTAAGTGAATACTTTAGAACTTACTTGCTGCACGTTCCGAAACAATCGTTTTATTTACAAACCTGAGACTCTACTCAAATTTCTAAAGAATTTAGTTAGCTATGCAATAAATACTTATAGTTTAATCATTGAATTCAAGATGATTACAGCAAGGAACTTTGTTGAGTAATTGTCTTGTTGAGTAATAAAAGTTCTTCTGCTCAACATGCTTTTAGTGTTCGAGCGGAAGATTATTTGAGCTTTAATTAGACCTACATTCAATAATCCACAGAACCCAGTTAAAGGCCACTGTTAAAGGCCAACGGTTACAAAGTATTCAGATTTAATTCGATCCACATTGTCAACCACGCCTTTAGTAAGGGTATAGTCAGTAACAATCTCGGGTTTTTGTCCCTTATTAATTCCATTGTCTCATGCATAGTAGAAAGTATTCTATTTTTGTTTCTTAAATGAGGAAACAATAGTACAGCTATTAAATACTTTACAAAATACAAACAAGCTAGATGGAATGGACCTTTGTTTATTGTTTAGAAACATGGTGGTATTTGGGGCTTATTTTTTCTCAAAGTACCAATTGCGGTTGTTTGAAGATTTGTAAACAATTTGTTGAAAAGTAGAATCGAAGCAAAAAATTATCCATTTTAATGCTTTCTCCGGTATTTTCAATGGTGGTCTGAACGTCTTTTACAGTACTGTAAGCACTATTATCAAAAGCAAACAGACTGATTGGTGCTTCCCAGGGTACACATTTCCATACATTATGTACAAAGCGTATATGCATCAACGAGAGCATAAATCTTTATGCCATACTTGGCTGGTTTGTTTGGCATTTATGCTCTAAACTTGTACTTTCTGTGCAAAGGCT
This sequence comes from Prosapia bicincta, assembly GCA_036971475.1. NCBI lineage: Eukaryota > Metazoa > Arthropoda > Insecta > Hemiptera > Cercopidae > Prosapia > Prosapia bicincta. The sequence goes on along the minus strand of JBAIZL010000010.1, from coordinate 81,006,243 downwards.
TTAACATTTCATTAAGGGTTGTCAAAGCACCTAAAGAGTAACTTTCCTGACTTTTTTTACAAAACATTCAAATACCTGCATTATAGGAGCTCAATTGTCAATTAACTTCCTAGCATCCCTGGTATTTTTGTCGTCAAAATAAATAGCTCTCATGAGCATATGAAAACGTTTTTCTGACATTGTAGCTACAAAGACGTTAGGGGCAGTTCCATCTTTATGCCACATCTCATCGGTTTTCAAATCCTTTGCTTTTTTAGTACCCAATAAATAAAGTAGGCTTATGAATCCCAAAATGCCTTCAAAGTCTGTAGGGAGAACAATCTCAGTCATCACGAGAATAATTGTGTCTCATCCTGTTCAGTCACTGATTTCTGTAATATACTAAATCAAATATAATACTATCAAGAAAAATAGATTTCAGACTGTCAGTTACAGATTTTACATTTATTAGCAATAGGTTTTATCCATTGTAACTGTATACACAGGCAGGTTTTATTAGAGTTTAACACCCCCTTATGAAAATATTATCGCAGCTTAAAAAATATTTTTAATAAACGTACTTGTGACGTATGTAATAAATTTAAGTTTCTAAATTTCCTGAGCAACTCTTTTTAATAACAGGATCTGATAAAATTTTAAATTCAAACTCCCAAATATTTTCAGCGTAAGGTATATACAGGTATATATATATATATATATATTATGAATAGTTATAATCTGGAGTACATCCATTCATTCTGCAGTGCATAAAATCGCAGTTCCGACGTTTCGCTAGAATCTCATCCAGCATCAACGAGGTGAACCCAACAACATCTGAAGAGGTTGATCACTCTTGAGAGTACTCTAGTTATAGAAGATGAAAATGAACAAGAACATTTGGAATACCACATAGAGATCAGAGAAAATGAAATCGATGCCGAAGATGATCCAGCTAGTGTTCCTGATGATTCTGAGGAAATGGAAGTTGTAGAAGAAGCAGTCCTTTCTGTTCCCTTTGTCCACCCAGAGTTTTATTTGGGAAAATATTGGACACCAAGGTTAGGACCTTAAGACCTCAAGTTCCCCAGACTTCTCATACACCCAGATATAACATTATACCAGTTTTTCATCTTTCAAGACCGCAAGGATGTGCGAAAAATGCGTTCACTCCAGAAGCCGCATTACAGTGTATTATTGATGATGAAATGGTAGGGAAAATAGTTGATTATACTAACATTTACCCTCAGTTTGGCAGAGAAAGGGATGTTAGGTCCACAGAATTCCAAGAAATTCGTGCATTCTTTGGTATATTATATCTTGGAGTTTTGAAGGCTAGGACAAGAAATGTATTTGACATGTGGGATAATTCACAAGGCACAGGAGTAGAGGCTGTTGCGAAAAGAGGTTTCTATTTCTTTTACGTTTTCTGAGATTTGATAACGTACAAAACAGAGGTCAAAGACAATCTGTTGACAAACTAGCTGCATTTCGAGAAACCTTTGAGATGTTCATGCTGAATTGCAAGAATTCACACAAACAAAACGATTACCTTACTATTGATGAGCAGCTAGTTACTTTTGATTAAAAATGTGTTTAACATATTCCTGCTTAGCCCAAAACAAGAAATCATCATTGTTAAATATACATTTCATTGAGCAAAATCTCAAAAGAAAGTGGAGGACATCTGTCCTCTCTGAGCCCACTCGCATAACAACAAACCCACTGAGGTGTTAATACAAATAAACAGATTAATTGACCGCATTTAGTTTCTTGAAAGTTATTTATTTGATTTACTTCCCCAAATATTTAATAGCTCTACCCCCTAAACATATTTAGTGAAACCAATGATGATAGTCATAAATAAGATTTTTAAATATAGGAGGGTTGAAATTGTGCATAATTGCATCCTGTAGGTATACATTAACAAATTTTATGGGACAAAAATTCTGTTATAGGTATAACAAAAATTGGCTTGTAAAATTTAGTTTGAACTTTAATGCTTTTGTTAATTATTTATTTATTCCTTAGTAGATTTGCCTTAAATCTAACCCTATAATTACCAGAAATGTATACTGGGGGGGGGGGGGGGGTTAGGATCTTCTCATAAGTATTAAGAATTTCTTTTCTCAAACATTCACAGTTCACCAAATTATATATATATATATTTAACATTATCCATTGTTTTTCCGTTGCACTGACTTTATGAACTTCATATATATATATATATATATATATATATATCATAGTGTAATGAATAATAACTTTTTAAAACATTATATTAATTATTTGCAATGACGACAACTTTTTATAAATACCTTAACGCTTTCTTCCATCTTTCACATAAAAAATATTAGTCTCCTATTTTCTAATTCTAGATAAGGAGAGTGATCCCCCTTACCTACAATGAAAAGGTATTCCACCCCTACACAATTAACCTCGCTAACACTAACTTCACAAAACAAGAGAAGGATCTAAAATTTAGACAAAGGGCTAAATTATAACTCTTAATAGAAATAATAATATACAACCTATAAAATTATCACAAAAATACAAATTGTATAACTAAAAACACTTGTACGTATGGCATTATGTTACAATTGCCTATAGTAGCACTTACTTTTTTGATTATTGAGAATGCCTGTTTGGAGAGATGTTTCTCATTGTCAACATCTCCTAAAACGGATGTCCTCAATAATCAAAAGAGTAAGTGCTACTATAGGTAATTGTAACGTAATAACATTAGTTAAGAAGTAGTAACTAACATGAAGATGGAATCAAATAGTATAATGAAACAAAAATTTCACTAATAAAACTAATCACAAAATGATACTAGAACTGCCACCAAGTACAAAGCAAAATTAAACCACATCACCCTCATCAAAGGTGATATAAGCAAGACCACTATAATCAGTAACATCAATACCTTAAATGATTGAATCAATAACTATATTGCTATCAATAAAAAACGGAACTGACAACAGATCCAAGAAATAAATACTAAACAACTGAGAAAAAATTAACCAATACTGAAACATCATTATCACAAGTACAATTCTATCTGAAACAAATCCACCCTAAAGCGCCAATCCTCTGAGCTACAAACTCAATATACTTATCTGATCCACTGTAAACCACTAGGATACTCCAAAGGTATAAGCTAACCCTTAGTATAAGCTAACTCATTGATCTCAACAAAGATACATTCATATAAAACCTAACATATGTCATATAGAAATAAAAAAATGAATATACCAGTTGATTAACTCTATTTTCATTTGACATAATAAACTTTATACCAATATATCTTTAAATGAAAGCTTAAAGTCGCAAACCCATATTACTGAAATCATCCATGTCCTTCAAACTATTATAGAGCCAAAATAATTAATCTTAAACTCCAATGTTTACTCCTAACCAAATAGCCTACCAATGGGAAGTTCAATAAGAATTTGTGAAATATTTCCAAGGCACATTAAAAAAATTATCAAACACTACATATTTTTACAAAACCATAGATCTGCTCAGGCACTATACAAAGACAGTATATGTGAATGCAAGAAACTCCTACACCACATAAACAAAATACACTCTAAATTTCACATCCCCTCAGATTTTGAAACAGAACAATAGGCCTGCTTTAATTTTCTTAACCTCACAATAACATAGTTCTCTACACCAAAACACACCTTCACATCTATAGAAAACAAACAAGCTCAGACACGCTCACCTACAACACTTTAAACCGCTTACTCCAACATGCATGAAAATAAAAGCATGTGATTAAGCTTTTAAAAGCATATGCTCAAGAATATAAAGGCAGAACACTTTAGAACAATGCCATATAAAAAAGAAGTACCAGTATCTACCGAAACTAGCAATTAAACCAAATTGTGGGGTTTATTTCCCTTGACACACTTAAACTTTAAGATTTTTATTAAACTAATTAATTATAGGGCTAAACTTACAATTTAAGTAAATTTATGAGAAAATTTCTGTGAACAAAATGTTTTCAATTACACTTTCTCTGTGTCTGACAAATATCATCTAGTCCAATTAAAAATGTTTTGTCACAGAAAGTTTTTCATGAAATAAAAATATAGGTTCATGAAGCTATTAATTAGTTATAAAAATGGTTAGGAAATCGATATAAATAAATTTCTAGCGTATAGAATGTTTATATATCCAGTAACACTATAATTGATAACCTATTGCATCAAATACAAAACATGAACATAACTCATCACATGAAAAAGACATATTCCTTAATCACATGCTTAAACTAGACCTTTAAAATCGTCAAAAACGGGCTACAGAATAAACTTAAAAATAACAACATATACAATAAGATAGGATAAACACAACACAAAGAAAAAAGATAAACTAATATGAAATTTACATACATACCAAACCTCTAATTATGAACATACTTGGTATTATACCACATAAGGCTACACTCTTTGATAGCGCTGAACATTCGTTTTTAAAAAATTGACACCATTTAGCTCAACTACGGATCCTGGTGCCCGACGTTATCACTGATGATGCTTCTCATGCCTGGAGCAACTGAAAACGTTTAGTAATTGTATTTTTATTTTTTTTAAATACTTCATTTTAAATTTGTGCAAGTAGTTAATATGGCAAATTTTCATTGTAAACACAATCATTGACAGCCTAATCAGAAAAAACAAACTATAATAAAAAACGTTCTCTACAATTTTCATTTCAAACACTTAAAATCGTAGTTTAATTTTTCATTAAAAAAGTAAACAAATTGCCATGATCAAAGAGCCATGTATTTTAATAAAATAGATTAAAAACAAAATATATTATCGAAGTAAAAATGTATTGCTTTAAAATATTTTCACAGACCTTTTCCCGCGCTTTTAAAACCACCCCTTGCAATTGATTAGAACGTGCGTCAACGAGAGTGGGGAGCGCTAATAGTACAGAAAACAAAATGAACATCAATAAATGATAGTGATACCAGTTACCGCTATTAGTAATCAATTTTACGTGTTGTAAAAGTTTCAATTTCGTAGTAACAAATTTTAGATAAATATCTAAAAGTAACCCATGGTTACAGTTATTTGAAGCATAAAGTTTACATCATGCAGAAAAAACTGGCTACCATTATCAGTAATTTGACAGTAAGTCTACACGCCGGACCAACCTGTTTGTAAAAGGGTGTTTACCACACAAAGTCGATTTTTTTATTGAAGTAAGAATGTTATTAATTTTATTTCATAAATGTATGGAAAATGTGACATTTTTTGTGATTACACTTTATAGGTTATTATTTACATACTTAACTTGAAAATAAACAATTTAAAATTTGTTTTAGTCTGGAGTAAATAACTGATTTAGTAAAAATAATCAAATGTTTAACAATGATATGATCTGCTTAATTTATGACATGATTACAAATTGGCTTTGGTTTTCAAATTTTTTTGGAAATACTTATTTTAATACTATTATTATAACTATTATATAAATTCAAGCATGATAAATATAATGTTTATCCATTGTTTTATATTCATTTACTCTTTTGTTTGTTTTTAAAACAGGCCTTAGTCTAAATGATAATGAGTTTTAATGTTAAGATTAATAAAATTATACCCCTAACCTTCCCTAAAAATCTTTTTTTCTTGTCATTTAAAGTTTTTAAATATGTGTCCTGCTTTGAAAATAGAACAACGTTAGTAGAACAAGTTAGATAAAAAAAGTGAGGTAATTATTTCATATAGTTTTTATTATACTGAGTCTATTTCATTTCCTCAGTGTAAATTATGTTCCACTAAATCTATTTTTAAAAAATGTTAGCGAAGATACTTTTGAGAGATGTAGACTTCCATAATGCATCCTTTACATAGATAACATCACTTTAGAATTATATTAACTCATTGAATTAATTAAAACTCATTGAAAATATATGTCTTAGCTCAGGGTTAGAATTAACTATATTTTCAAGTCTCATTAGACAAACGAAAAATACTACTACAATAACATAAAAGCTTTGGAAAGAGAAAGTAAAATTACTAGTACTAATCTATTAATTTCCTTGTAGGCTTATAGATGAAATTAAAATAGGTATTAACTTATGTTTATTACAATATTTATAATTAGTTTTAATAAATAGGATTGTTTTTAATATAAGTTTTTATATTCCCAATTAGTGGTTATATTTCACTAAAACATTTGTATATATTTACGTTTTTTACTGTTTTAGTGAAAACTAGTAGCTTATGTGAAGATGGAATCAACAAATATGGTTATATTTGTTAAATCTTATTTATTTGTTTATTTCTTTTTACCATTGATATAACTAAGAATTTGCTTTAAAAAATAGATCATTTACTAAAGTTACACTTTTGCTATTAACTTGGAAAAAAACCACTACTTACAGATATTTTTCAGCAAACGCGTTTCACACTAGGTCAGCGCATTGTTCATGCTGTGAGTGACAGATAAGATACTTAAGCTTTTTAGCAGATACACTTCAATTTAGGTTTTTAGCTGGAGAAATAGTGAATAATACAGTAGAGAAAAAGATACTGTATTGAATTTCATTTTATGATACTTTATTAATACAATTTATGTAGTTATGAAATGATAACTTTACTGTTTGTTATATAAGTAGTTGAAGTTGAACACTGTAATTTAATAATAACAAACAATAATAACGTTTTTTATTATTATTTGCTTCAGGTAGTTTAATCCAAATTCCTGCTGATAAACCAAGAACTCCAAGAAGTCGATTAACAAATTTCAAGTCTGAAAAGGAAGCAATTAGACAGTGTTTTCTTTTCTCTAATCATCTAATTATAGCAACAAGGTAAACATAATTTTTATTCGATTATTAGTTTTAATTTAATCTAATTAACCATATTTTTTTTGTAAGAAGAATTTTCCGTTTTAATATTGTATTGCATTTTGGTAGTTAAAAACTTGTCTATTTGTTGTAAATAAATATTTTTTTTGCAAGTTTTGTCGGAAAATCTTTTATACTTGATATTTTTAAATAAAGACTGGTCAAACTTATTATTTAAATTTAAGAATAACTTGTTTAGATATAACATTTTCAATCATTTAGACAACAGAAAATATTGTCAGTATATTTTTCAAAAATTATTAAAATTAAAAATTTTATTATTAAAAATTTCAGCTAAATAATAAAATACAGTATTACTTTTTATATTCACTATTTAGTTCATGTAGTAGTGCTCCTTGGGTTTGAAGAGTATGAATTAATTTTACTTTTGGATGTTCTGGTTATTAAAAGGGTTCATTATTCATGAACCAAAGCACATAAAACACTCTAGTCTGATAAACAGGGAAGGTTCAAAGTCTCGTATATATAATATCATATGCCTACTTTAAATGGACATTGTAGGAAGATGACATAAGGAATAACTTCATAAGTGCAAGGAAACAATAGGAAAGAGGGTAAAATACAGTATTAAGAAAATGGCATAATGCTCCCATGGGTTATTAGAACCAGCATTTTGAGAACATGTCTACAAAGTGTTGAAAAAATTGTTCATTGTTGATATCAAACACCTGACTTTTTAAAAATATTTGATTAGAATGGCTATAATTTTGAGAAATAGTTATAAGTAGCTAAATCATCCTCGTAAGGATAGTGGGGAATATGAGCCATATTTTTTTAATCAAAAAATTTGTTTTTTTTCAATAAACTGTAAGCCTTGTCAACCAATTTCAGCAACCAGTTTTGTTCATTCCATATCTCAGGTTTTTTGTCTCAATTTCCATTCTTTAAACTATCAGCTCAAAAATTTTGTTTTCAATGATCGCTTCTGGCAAACATTTTCAGTGAATATTTGCTTTGATGTCGAAAGTCATGATGAGCTTTCATTATGTTGCGCTCTTGATCTACTGTGTTTTTTCAATCCCAGAGACTGTGGACTCTTTCATTATGATGGCGGATTTTTGCTTTGAAATTGCTAGTTTTAATTATCTTGATTTTACTGCTTGATCTCTTTGCTTTTAATATTATGATTTGCCAGACGAGTAATAGCTGTACATCTAGCGTTCCTCAATTAGATACAAATAATTCTAATGAAGGTCGGTGTTAAGGAAAAAGTTGTAATGAGTCGGATATATCTATAAAATGATGAGAGCAACATTGACAAGATGGAGTTGGATGAAGTATCTTTATCAAAAGATGAGAATTAGTTTGAGCTTGATGATTAGTTTGTCAAGGCAGTTACCAAATTACTATAGGCATGCTAAATATTCTATTAACTCTTGAAAATAAGTTATACCCTGTGCCTAGTAATAACAGTAAAACTGTTGTACTCTTGGGTAGTAGCCTATTGGAGCCATAGATCTCATTCTTTGGGTAACTGGAAGGAAGTAATGTTTACTTTATTCTTGCTATTTCTTACTAGTTAACATGTTTGTTACTAAAAAACACAGCAGTGGTGCACCGAAGGGAGGGGCCTGGGCTTGGGCATCTCAATTAAGAAAAAGAAATTAGGTGCGTCGTTCTTCATTAGAAAACATATAGTGCGCATGCGCCATATATAAATTTAACCAACAATATTGACCAATAAATAAGTGTTATTAATACATTTTTTAGTTTCATCTGTGCCTGAAGTATTAGGAGCATTAGTTAGTTAGCAAATTAAAATGTTATTAATATTTAGATGCACAGTAATAAAAAGCTTTAGGATTATCCCTTAATAATGCACAGTGGTTGAGCTTGCGCCCTAAAGTAAAACAAAGTATGCATTGGAGTAAATTGACTGATTTGGGGTAATATTACAACCGAGTTGATGCCCCCCTCTGTTATTGATGTCCTTGCACCGCCTTACAAAATTCTGGGTGCGCTTCTGAAACACAGAACAAATGATTTTAAGAGTTGGTAAACATAAATAGTACTTAAAATTTGTAAAATCTGGGATATAATTTTAATATACCAACACACAAAACTATAAACTCAAATTTTTAAAAATAAAACATTATGGTTTTACACTACAATATAACGTCAATATTTTACAACATAACTAGAAAGTATCAGATTTGGTTATAAAAAGATATAAAATACAGCTACAAAGTTTTTGGTTTGGTTCTAAAAGAAAATGAAATATCAACTTTTATAAATCAATCTGTCTCAATTAAAACTTCGAGCAACTGTGTTAAAATTTTTTGTTTTATATAAATAAAACCTGTTAACTACAAACACTTTGTATTTAAATCCTTATGTACATTTTGATTGCAAACCAGCCATCTTCAGAGAATATATCCTTTGAATACTAGTTTCAATAATGGATACTAATTTCCTCTGAAGATAATTGCTTTTCATTCGAAATGTAGATAAGGATTTAAATAAAAAGTTTTTGTGGCTGACATTTTTTTTAATTAAAAAAATCTGTCTCAAGTTATCATGTTAAACAAAATCAGGCTATTTAATGCAATACTGGACAAATTTATTATATATTAATTAGGAATGAACTGTTGTTCTCAAGAAAGAAAAACTTTGTAGCTTATTTCGGTTGTGGAAATACTGTAATTATTTTTAATCTTCTAATGAAATATTATGATGAACTTAAAATTTTTTGTATAATCCTGTGTGTTTAAGAAATTTAAATTATCTGTGTTCCCAATGTTGTAAGGGTAGTCCACTAAAATGTTGCAATCAATACATTTTTAATTTTATATAATCAAATCTATCCTAACTACATACTTTTTGTAGCTACATTATAAAAAAGCTGTACAGTAATACCTCGATAGGTGTGACTGAGCAAAACCGTGTAAGTCGAATTCGCGTAAATCAGGGTATAATTTTACATACAATCACATAGGAATCTTGTTTGATTGGGACCAAAGACTAAATAAAGTAACAGTTTAGAAGAAAAATGTATATGTATTAAAATCATACTACAACAAAAGACATACTCATACTAAAAGACATAATACAACAAAATGTTAAATTATAAAAATACATATTTTAAAGAAGTAAGTAAAAAGAAGTTATTTTGACACAGAAGGCATCATAAAATCTAGTAAATTCGTTTAACGAAGTGAACATTTTTTCTTACACAGAATTTCCTAGTAAATTGCTAATTTTTTTGTTTTGTGGCAAAAATGCGCTCATCGTTGGAGTCTGTGTTTTCCAAAATTTGTAAACCATGCTCAATTAAACTAAGGCCTTTTGTCAAGTTTTTAACCTTCATTTCATCTTCTACGTGAACTGGGTCTAAAGAATCTGCGTTTTCAAGGTAATGCTCTTGCTCAAGTTTTTCTATGAGCTCATCAATTGTCAGCTCCTGGTTATGTGAATTCAGCCGTTCTTGAACATCATCATTATCCACTTCTAAATTGAGTTGTTTGGAAAAACCGACAACTTCTTCAATCACATCAGCAATTTCATCAGCCTCTGACTGATTTCCCTTGAGTTTCAGTGGCAAAAAAAATAGAAACACCTTTTTCCAAACGACATTCAAAGTTTTTTGTGAAATATAATTCCAAGATTGTCCAATGATTCTCAATGCATCTAAAACATTGAATTGTTTCTAACAATCTTCAAGAGAGAGCTCGTTGTTTTGTCTCATAACTTTATGCAGTTGCGCAAATGATCTTCTTGTTTAATAAGCTCTAAATGTTTTGATGACTCCCTGATCCATCGGTTGAAGCAAACTAGTATTGTTTGGTGACAAAAATATCACTTTGATGCGTGTGTCGAAATTAGTTAAAGTAGTGGGAGGATGGCCAGGTGCATTGTCAATTAATAAGAATTACTTCAAAGGAATTTTTTGACCGACAGTAACGTTCGACTTGAGGTATGAAATGATGACCAAGCTAGTCCTCAAAAAGGAAAGCTGTCATCAAAGCTTTCTGATTTGTTTTCCAAATGATGGGCAAACTAGCTTTAGAAATATATTTTAAAGCCCTTGGATTTTTTCAGCGATAAACTATGAGACATTGCAACTCCCAATCACCAGGTGTATTTGCACCAACCATCCCTGTCAATCGGTCTTTGGCGGCCTTAAAACCTGGAAAAATTTCTCCTCATGCGCTATAAAATTTCTTTTAGGCATTTTGTTCAAGAATAAGGCAGTTTCTGCGTAACTGGGCCAGTATGATTTAAAACCACATAACTTGGGAATCGCATAAGAGGGGGTAGCGTAAGTCGAGGTATTACTGTATAGTGATGCGTTTAGATAGTCCTCTGTTTTATTAAAAAATGTTGTGTGTATACAATTCCATGTGTGTTGGTACATTTAGGTTAGATTCTGGTTTTATTAAATTTTAAACACAATTTATCTAATTTTAAAAATACTTAACTAAGTGAATATATAATTGCTTACTTGCTGACGCGTTTCAAAACATTCGTTCCTTTTAAGGAGCTAACCCTCTACTGGGGGTATCGATTAGGTGTAAAGGCTCTAACGGGAATGGATTTATGACTATGGAATGGGGTGGGTTCTTCTGGTTGTGTGTTATATAATAGAAAAGGCTGTTGGCTTCAAAGTGTGTCTGATCATTTAGTACGTTTTCTTTATCTGTTGAGTAGTGTTTGTATATTTCATATTTTTCTAAGGTTGTTAGTTTTTTACTTTGTTTTAATGTGTGTAGAAAATTTAAATTAGTGTGTATGTTGGTGTGTGTGTGTTGGGTGTATTTTAGATGTTTGTTTGTTTTTTTTGGGTAATGTGTTTATCTACATTACACAGATCCAAAAGACAAGTTATCTAGAATGCTTAAAATTATTTGTGTCATGTTCAGATAGTCTTTTTTAGTAAAATATGTGAAAATGAAAAATAATCTGAGAACCAGTATTCGGTCAATATTATCTTAGTCTTATCAATGTTTAATAATTTATATAATAATATTAAAATACTACTTTTGTTGTTTTAGCATGTCAAATCCTAAGGTAAATCCTATTCTCTACCAAAATTATGATGTCCTATTTTTGTTTACTTTTTTCAACATTTATAGTAATTTTCCTGTGGGTAAATCAAAATTAATTTTCAATATTAATTCCAGCTTCTGTCTAGGATTTGATTTTTTCATGCAGCAGCAAATGTGTTAAGATGAAATAAAACATATTTAAAAAAATGTCTTGTTAAAATAAAACTTTCTTTAAACAATGTTATACCATTTTATAAAGGTTAGGTAAATGATTGTGAATAATAAGAGTAAAGTTTTTTTCTGAATTTGTAAAAAACAAAACTTTAAAAAAGTGAAATATCCTGTATTTCAAAATTTAAATTTGAACCTATTAAAAAGTTATTTTTTTTTAGAACGTCTGGAGGACGCTTACACTTGGTGCCTGATGTTGGGAAGATACCGCTGGCTGATGCCATCCTTATAGAAGATCCCAGTGATCATGGTGTGAATGATGACGATGGTAACATAATTTCTAATTAATATAAGTGATGGAGAATACAAGATTGGTCGGGTTTGCAGGGTTCAGGTGATACCAGGTTCTGTGTAAAAATGTTTTAGGGCCTCCTGTGAAGGTGCTTTTCTAGAATTTTTGCAGACAAAAATTATAGTTATTTAAACAGTAATTTATCGATTTATGCCAACATGTTTTTACTGTAAACCCTATAAAAATATTCAAGCCTTCTATAGTTGTGTATGATGGTGACACCAAAAACCTTAATATGTTTTGGTGTATCAAAAAAAAAATGAGTTTTAAATTTTGCTATAATATAATTATCCTATTCGAAGTTAGCTTACAAACTTGCTTTGAATGGTCTGCTATCTATATATTTCCATTTCAACCGAGAATTAATTATTCGTTCAAAGGTTGTTGAGTTGTTGACTAAAGTAGTAATGTTCATGTCTAGAAAGTTAATTATAAATGTAATAATCACTAAGACTTTCAATACTAGAAGTACGAAACTGGATTAAAATAATTAGTAATAACTAATTACTACTCTAATCTAATTATTATTCTAATCGTGCATGATTAAAAAGTTTTTTACAGTGATCCCTGAACTTCGTAAATTTAATATTTTTGGCCATTTCGAACATTTTTTTCTAAATTTCCAAATTTGCTTTAATTTGATGTTCAAGTTTTGTTCCACATTGTTTGAATGACAACTCCAAACTTATTTATTTAACAATTTAATTTGGAAAACAACACTACTTACTGATATTTCTCAGCAGACACATTTTACACTTGGCCAGTACATTATTAAATGCTGCGAATCACATTCAAGTCATGTATTCTTGTACGTGATCTGCACCATTGAATTTATGCTGTAAATGTGGTTAATTTGTAATCAATGAAATAAATAACAAGAATTAACTTTGTTCAGTCAATTTTAATGTTAGCAAACTTAAGAAAGTATTTGGGCAAAATGTATTCTAAAACATTTCAAATCCAAGCAAAAAAGAATACAGTAAACATTTTTAGGATTTGTTTACTATAAGAGTTCACTTCACATTCAAGTATGGTTGATCTACCACAGTGATTGATGAATATAGTATAATAATCAAGAAATGGATAGTGATAGAGAGCACCACCTGTGTGGATTAACTTTTTGAATTTTGTATATACACCATTCAATAAAAATATGTATATATATATATATATATATATATATATATATATATATATATAAATATATAATTTAGTAAAATTTAAAGTCGTTTATAGGATCTAAATTTTAGGTAAAACGTTTAGAAAAGCATTATTTCTAGAATCGCACTTTCTAAACATTTTATAAATGGTTTATGTTTTATGTTGTAATGATTTAAAAACCTACTTTCATATTATAAAAGTATGTGATTGTTTTACCTATCCTATAACTGTTTTAAAACGCATTGTGAAAATTGCCCAGTAGTGAAATTGAGAACACTGCACCTACCTTGTCTCTTTAGTATATGTCAAAAGTGATAATTTCAATTTTATTTCATTATTGTCAAGAGGATGCATTTTATTTATAAAAACAACAAATACAAAATATAACAATGTTGGATAATATATGTAAAAACTCGTGAATTAAATTAAATAGACAACTTCGACAAATTCAAATGACACTAAAAATATGTCAAATCAATAAAACCTTATAACACCCTAACATTTCCAACATTTCATTGCTTTAAATGCATACTTCTGTCATATTTGCATTTGCCTCTGTAGAATGATAGTTGGTAGAACACATTGGGAAAGAATTAAAGCTATCCCCTATAAAGTAAAATAGTTTAAACAAGGAGTAGGATTTTGAAATACCTTGCAGCCGTTATGACAAATTACAATAAACAAAGTGCATGTTTCTTGCTGCACAATTTGCTCAAATCTAGATCTTATTCATTTTGCTTTCAAATTACCTTGTATTGTTTTTAATATTATGTATTGATTATCTTATTAAATTTAGTATTATTTTGCTTGAAGTTTTTGGGTTGTACATTGTGAGGCCTCTGAATAATATTAATTGATCATTTCATTTGGCAAAAACCACTACTTACTGATGTTTCTCAGTAGCTACATTTCACACTTGGCCATTGCATTGTTCAATGCCGAGTACCCGAAATACTGTATTTACTGCATTGAACAAATCACTAATCAAGTAAGTAATGCATCTGCTGAAACATCAGTAGATAGTAGATTTTGTCAAGTGAATTAATAAATAAATGTGATTGTATTATTTTTAGAAAATCAAAGACATACATAGCTGTTAAAATATGGTAAATTTTCTGTTTATAACGAATGATTATGGGATTTTCTGTCGTCAACCAACAATTCTTGTATTTTCTTTCATCCACAGATGATAATCTTTTCACATAAGATTGCCAGATAGAAATTATTATAAAATTTGTAAATATTAATGACATGAATTAAACCATATTTAATGATAAATTTGTCAGGAAACTCATACATGCTGTTTTGGTAAATTATTTATAAATCAGACCTTATGGCTTTCTAAGTTTTACTTATTGCAGCCTCAATATAAGGGTAATTATTTAGCACTTTATAAGCAAAGTGACATATATATGAGATACTACTTCATTTTTGTGCATTCTATACCCCTTTTTGCCTTACTTACTTAATTAATTACTTCTTCCAGCAGGCATCCAGCTTCAATTAGCTGATGTCCATGATAAATTGCCATCACAGAGTTCCAATAATTTTTTTTAAACAGTAAGGTATTGATGCCCAAACCCTCTGTCCTTACAAGGTCCCTGGCCAAATGTGGATAGCAACATTTAATGAGGATGTATTCCAGGTTTTCTGCTCCACTTTGGCATAGAGGTCATTCTGCTGATGCCTCTAAATTGAACCGGTAAAAGTAGGCTTGGGTTATAATGTTTCTAGCTCAAGCTCTGGCTGCGAAAGTACATAGATTTCTCTTCGATTCCTCTATACATGTCTTTATTTGCCGGTAACATAAATGTTGACGATTATAGGGATCGGTCAACAGGACATCGTCACCACTCCTCAGTCCAGTATCTTCTGAAAAATCGCTCTGCTGACTTTTGGCAATATAAGAGGGAGTATATCTCTTGGTCAACAGGTTGCATTGCTGTGGCCAATTTTGCTACTTCATCAGCTTCTTCATTCCCTCTCAAACCGCAATGGGTAGGGACTCACTGGAAGATTAACCTCTTGCCTTCATCGTACAACATTACAATTAACCTCCTCAATTCAACAACTCCAGAGGAGTATGACATAGTGTATGGCAACGCCAGAACTTGGAGTGCTGATTTTGAGTCAGTGAGAACACAAATATTCAATTTGCAGATAGATTGATAGCTTAATAGTGTGGCATTAATTGATAGCAATTCAGTATCCATGCTAGACTGGGTGTTGGCTGGTGCGAAAAAACATTCTCCAGTTTCCAGGTCCAAGTAGTTCACTCCTGATTTTCCCTTCTCCTAGTCAACTGATCCGTCCATGAAGATTTTTACATGCTCATAATATTTCTGGCAGAGCATTGCTTGGCATCAGCGCAGAGGTGTTCAGGGTGAATCTTTTGTCAATTTATTGGGTAAATCTGTTTCAATCGAGACTCCATCTGTGAGTAAATTCATCATACACTATAGGGATGTGTTCTGGGCTATTGATAGGTAATTGAGATAAAATTTTTCTCACTTGATAACTGAAAGAGCTCCCGATTGGGCACGCTTTTGATTGGATTGCTCTTAAGGGATGACAGCTAGTCAATGCCATAATCTTCAGATGCTTATTCCACATTTGTCTTGCTATATATATTTCAATAGGTCCAATGCCAAGTTCAATCTCCATTGCTGCTATCGGCGTGGTCTTCATACAGCCCAAACAGAGTCTGAGCGCTGCCAGTTGCAGCCGTCTTATCTTTAGGTGAGTTGCAGCATCTCCACCCCACACTTCACAGGAATAAGTCACCTTGGGTCGCACAAATATTAAATAGAACTTTTTTATCGTTGTTGTGTCAGCACCCATTGTTCGGCTGGAAACAGCTTTTAGTATATCTATTCTACCCATACAGGTTTCGAGAATGGGATCAACATGAGCTGTCCATCTAAGTTTTGAGTCTAACACTATGCCCAGAAGCTTAGGGTTTCGGTTGTGCTTTAAGGATTTTCCATCGACCTTCAGGCTTGGAGTGAAATTGTCTAGAGGGTTCCTTCTTGGGAAAAATGAACATTCTGTTTTTTCAGCAGACATTTTAAGATTCCAATTTTTGCACCAATTTGCCATCCAATCAAGCGCTGTCTGAAATAACTCCACTGCCTTTTGAATCAGTGGCTTATATGATGTTGTCGTCTGCATAGGTGCTCAGGTAAGGATTTTGTGAGATTATGCAATTCAATATTGAAGAGCGTCGGACAGACAATGCCTCCTTGTGGTATACCATTAGTAACAACGTAAGAAGATGATTCGGTTTCAGTAACAGATATTTGGATAGCTCGGTCTCAGAGGAAGTTATTAATGTATTGGAGCAGCATCCTCTTAATAACCAGTTTCATGCATTGACGAATCACAGTTGTATGTGGCTATTTGTCAAATACCGTTTCAAAGTCTATCAATAGCGCAATTGTTGATGGTTTTCTTTCCAATCCTTTATAAACGCAATCTGTGAAGTGTAGCAAGTCATCGGTAGTATTTCTTTGTTTTCAAAATCCAAATTTTAATGCATCTAACAGATGGTTCTTCTCGAGCCTCCATGATAATCAGGTTTTTACTAGATGCTCTAGAAGCTTTCCAAGACACAATGTTAGCGCAATAGGTCTGTACGACTCCACTTAGACTCATCCTTTCCCGAGCTTCGTAAAGGAATAATTTGTGCAGTTTTCCATTTTTGTGGAATATTTCAATTTTTCCAAATCCCTTTAAAAAGGACTGTTATTTTTGTTTTTATTTCTAGAGAGCAATGTTTCAGCATTTCACTATGTATATTATCCTAACCCGGGGCAGAGCTTTTCAGTTTTGATATACAGATATTTAGTTCATTAGGCGAGAAAGGTGCATTATCTGGGTGCCCCTGGAGATACAGATATTCCAATTAGCAGATGAACCTTTGCTCTTCTTTGTTCAAGTACATTGACAATGGAATCCTCTTTCCCAATTTTTTGGACAGGCAGTGTCCAAAAGCTTCTGCCTTTTCCTTGTCAGTTACTAGCAATTTCCCATCCAACATTCTTATCTTGGTAATTTGCTTTGATGTTTCTCCACTTGTTTCCCGGAACTTCTTCCACATTGTGCTAGCAGGAGTGTTCACACTCATATAGTTCACAAACTCCCTCCAAAGCATATTCTTTGCTTCCAATATAGCTCTATGCAATATGGGTTTGCATCTAATGTAGGTAGATCGATTTGTCGGAGTTCTAAACTTTTTCTATGCTTTCCAGTTGTATGATCTTTTCTGAGTGGTTTGATTTCATCATTCCACCAGTTGTTTGTACGGTTTTGTGTGTATTTACTCGATTGTATTGGGAATACGTTTTTCAGTTGCTTTCAAAATATCACGTTCTATATCATATTTCTTGTCATCCGTGAGATGCTGAGGGATGCGTGTCATTCTTTAAACTTGGTCCAATCAGCTTTGTTCAACCTAAATTTGCTGTGCCCTACAGTATGGTTTCTATTTTGGATGCTGCCCATGTTAATGTGAATGAAAATAGGAAAATGATCACTACCCACATCGTCACCGACATACCATTTTATCACTTTTCTTTGAATGTTAGGAGTTGCCAACGAGATGTCAATAGTACTAAAAGTACTTGTCAAAGCAGATTGATATCTTTTTTCGTTTAGTAGCAACAGGTCACTGGTTAATAACCAGTTGCTCACCATGGTGTCATTTCCATTGCTGGGACTGCCGTCCCAAGTGCAGTGTTTACTGTTTAAATCTTCAACAATTAATGTTTTTTCATCTATATTAGATAAAATTTGTAGGTCGTCACATTTAAGGCCTTGATTGGGGTTGTAAGTATTAAGAATAGCAAAGTTAGTGTCATTGTCATCCCTTATCTTGAGTTTTGAGACTTCAATCCTCTCCGTCATTGATTTAACATAATTCTCCACAATTAAATGATCTTGAATTAATGTCAACAAGCCTCCTCCATTGCCTGATTCACGGGACACGTTATACATTTTGTAGCCAGAAAAGTTTGGGTGATACTTTTCGTCTTGTCGTAGTGACGCTTCATGTATGCAGGCAATTGTGACATTTTTCTCCTCTAACATTCAGTTCCTCCAATTACTAGGTGATTTTCTGACTTAGTTTTCGGATTGCTTTGAGTATCGATTCGAGTTCGAACTTTCTAACTCTCCCTGTAGGTCGTACCTATTGAAACGTGCCCTAGTTCTTGGTTAGCATTCCTTAGAACCTCCGAATGTAGATTTTTTGCAAAGGTTCTGCTGGTGCTCCTCTTCTTCTCAATATAATTTTTTTGTCACGTTATGAGTCCTGCGTATCAACTGGATACTGTGTCCTTGAGTCTTCTAAAATAAGACTTTCAGTCTGTTAGGATGTTCTCATCTTTGAATAGAGACACAGTTGGAATTCTATTAACAAGCATCATTGATCGTGGGTTGCAGCAGACTGCGAGCTGTGCGGAATTTCCGTTGTCACAAGGTTTGGTGTACCATTATTGTTCTATTTTCGGATTCACTGCACTGTGGAAGTTTTTAAGTTTGTCTTGGGGTTAATTTTATCTATTAGGTTGAATAATTTATCGTTTTTTAAATTTTATTTGTATTTGTTCGTTTATGATATTATTTTTATGTTTATACATTTGTAGTTGTTCCCAGATTGTCATTTTGAGGCCTTTTTGTACTTTTTTAATTAAGTGTATGTTTTCTAATATGAGGAATGTGTGTTTGTTTTTGACGGTGTGTGTAGCTAAGTTTGAGTGGTAGGTTTGAGGTATGCATTGAGGTGTTCTTGATATCTGTCTTTTAATTTCTTGTTTGTTTGGCCTATGTATATTTTATTACAGTCTGGGCATTCGATTTTGTATATTCTGTTATTAAGTGAGGGACATATTTTTTTCCGGTTGGTTTGTTTTATTGATTATGTTTCATGTGTTTTTGTATGCTATGTTAATATTAAACTAATTTTAAAAATACTTAACTAAGTCAATACGTAATTGCTTACTTGCTGACGCGTTTCAAAACATTCGTTCCTTTTACGAAGCTAACTCCCTTCACTTTTTAAAATTAGTTTAATCAGTGAATTCAAGATGATTACATCAAGCAACTTTATGCTAATATTATTATTTTTTAGTATTTTAGTTATTCCTTTTATGTTGTACCCTGTGTTTGTGAATGTGGCCCATTTTATTGTTGTTTGTAGTTCGATTTTAGGTTGTTTTAATTTATTTCATATTTTAAATTCTAATTTATCTATAGTATCAATTCTTTTTATTGTATCAATTTTTTTGGGTTATTTGATATAGCAAAATTAATCCCAAGACAAACTTAAAAAACTCCCACAGTGCAGTGAATCCGAAAATAGAACAATAACGGTACACACACCTTGTGGCAACGGAAATTCCACACAGCTTGTAGTCTACTACAACCCCTAGTCAGTGATGCTCGATAATGGAGATACTACCAATCTTTGAAAGTTAACTCGCATAAATACCTAGTAAGATTCTTGTTTAAGTACATATAGTGAAAGTGATATAAGTATCTACACACAATGTGTGTGGCTGGGTATATGTGTGTTTTGGTTTAGGTTTTCAAATACTAAAGGTGCATAAAAAATAGGAATGTAAGGGTTATGGTGAAATTTTAAAAAAATCTGCTGTAAGGGTGGGGGAAAACCACTCCCAAATGATACTTTTTAGCCTTTAACACATGATTTGTGTTCCTATCCGGAGTTCCTATATATTAAATGATAATACCCCCACTTGGCTACAATATAGATTCAAAGACAAGACTTGGCACTTTTAAATTACCAGTTGGCCAGGTCACAAATTCTCTAATCAGTGTTGTTTTATAGAGGTTTTATTTTGTTCCAGTTGTTTGATCTATCAGTGCAATATGAAAAATTGAACTCTTCACAAATTTCTGTATTACCTATAAATTTCTATTAAAACTCTTCATCTTGTAGAAGAAGTGAGCATGTTTATGTAGTGTGTATGTTAAATGTAGTAGTTTACCTAATGAGTAATGAATGTTTTTTCTATAATATTTTTGTAGAATTTTACATAGTGAAATGTAGTTTTAAAATAGTACATAAAATAGTTTAGTTTTTGGTATACAATAGAGAGTTTTATTAGCTTAAAAAATTTATGTAATACTTTTTAGAGTAAAATTTCTATTATTTTTGGCTTAGTGTTAAGTACAAAATTAGGATGCAATTAATTAATTACATCTGTAATATAAATAAACATCAGGGTAATATCTTATTTATTCAATGTGTAATCCGAAATTTCATTGTCTGATGCAAAATATTAAAAATGAAAATTGTTACATTTGAGAGCTTAGAGGTTGTTTAATAAATGTAGAGCATGTAGAGTTTGTTTTACATTTGTCTATTTAAGTTGGCTGTTGTGTTTTGTCCTGTGTTTAAAGCACTTACTTTATAAGTGGTTTATACTTAACCATTATTTAGTTTATTATCTTTTGGTTTTGATATTCTTATGTTTCTCTTAGTAATAGTTTTTGTTTCAAAAACTAATTATTGCTAAAACCATAATTGACAAATTTTAGAAACAAATATTGTATTTCATTTTATCTGATTTTAGTCTTTAATAAATCTGACTTATAGACAATGGTTCATGCAATATTAGATGAACAGTCCTCAAGCATAATCCATGATTAATTTTAACATAAATAGAATAAAGGTGAGCTTAGAGATGACAAACGAAAAAGAAGAAATTTGACATCTACAAAAATAAAAAAACATTGCAGATGTTAGTACAATCAAGTTCATGTATGCTCTGGGTTATCTTGTTTAGGGTTGATGAAAGTGCGTAATCCAAAGGGATTACAAGCATTAATGGTTCACTTATATGTTTGACTTATAAATGAGGAAAAACTAATAACCTTGGTTTTTATTATCAAAGGTAAAAAAATTGTGATAGTAAAAGCCTACAAATAAGTATTTTTTATTATTAGACTTTTTCTTTTTGTTATAAAATTTTCAGAACAGAATGCTTTACTCTTTATATAAGGTCCATGTCTATAATGTACATTAGCTTCATGAAAACAACAATATTTCTATCCTCATGAAGTGTATATTAATTGTATTTAAAAATCAATGCAATTGCTTGAATAATGATAATTTTAAAATATTAATTTTAAAAATAATGTTTAAAAACTTTAGTTCTCTAATTTTCAACTAAAAGTTTACTTTGTAACATGTTCCAGAATCTTCAGTCTGCTCAATGTCAAGTCAGTCTAGTGGCATCAGCGAAAACTCTGCCGGGAGTTGTCATCTTCAAAATAGAGATTTCAAAATGATTTTAGATGTAAAGAGTGGCAGTTCACAGCCTCAGGTCTCTGTACATCTAGTAGCTCCTACAATTCAAGAGAAAGCAGCTTGGATCAGTGATATCAGTCAGGTATTTATTGTTGTAGATGGTTTAAGCTTATTTACATTTATTACAATAAGACTAGTTGAACATGTAATATGCAAATGTAAATAGTATACAGTGGACTATTCGGGGGTTTGGTATTCACAGTTTCACTTATTCAGGTTGCCAAAATTACAGCATTTGTATCATATTCTAAAACAAAGATAAGAAAGACAGAATAGTTACTGTGCAGGATGGAGTATAATGTGTTCACCCCTTATCTATTTTATACAGTATTGTATTACAATGAAAATATTGGAAAGAACCTCAATATCACAAAAATAATCTAAAATAACAAATAAAACAAGTTACTTAAGATTAAACCCTTATGTACGTAAATTCATGATGACCATGTCATCATCATCAGAGGGTCTTATTACAGAATTACAATCTAACAAACAAGAAGTTACAAACTAGAGTCACTCTAGTTTAAGTTAAAAAACTAGGGTCACTCTAGTTAGTAACTTCTTGTTTGCTAGATTGTAATTTTGTAATAAGACACTCTGATGATGATGACATGGTCATCGAAATGTACATAAGAGTTTAATCTTGAGTAACTTGTTTTAATTGTTAATTTTGATTATATTTGTGGTATTGTGGTTCTTTTCAATATTTTCATTGTAATATATTTTACCAAATATATTGTACCACTCTGGTCTTGATATTGTATACAGTATTGTAGTTATTTACCACAAAGAAATCTGTCTATTCTCCAAAATACTACTGGTATTACTTAGTAAAACCAAAGGTATTTTTTTACTAATACTAATTCTATAGAACTAAAAAAATACAACTTCAATTTATTTCTTAAAAAATTAATACAATCAAGAGCTTAAGTGAAATTTGCAATTTCTTATGTCATGTGAGTAGGGTTAAAAGCAACTGGATTTGTTGTGTTCAGTGTTTGCTGTTAATAATGTAATAGTTTTGATTTATATTATATAAAGGGGAAAACAAGTAGTTGGTTTTTGTATTCAATAAAATTGATTGTGGGAACCTTTTATTTTTTATATAAATTAATGTTTGTGTTTGTTATAATAACACATATGTCTTGTTTTAAAGGAGTAATGCTTTCTAGTTTTTTGTTGCATTAGTAGTATTTTGACATAAACATGAATTACTGTCTTGTATACTATGCTACATACATACAAGGCATCAATTAAAATCCATAGTATACTATAACAAAATCCCTTATGTTACGAGAAATATTGTTAAAATATATTTAAACCTTATGAGATCAAAGGAAACTGTCACAAACTTTCAAAGGGCAGTCACTTGTAAATCTTTCGGCTTAAAGGGTTACTGATCACACCTGATATACCATAAATAATAACCTTCGAAAGGTTTCATTGTATGTATACCAAGACGTGACTCGATCACTGGAGACGAGAGGTTGAGTTAGTTATTTACGATGTAATGGAACAGGGTGTTGGATTCAAAGTGTGTGTGTTAATATATTTTCTTTACATTTGTTGATTCCATCTTTGCGTGAGCTACTAGTAATCACTAAACACTTTTAAATGTTTTAAACTTGCCTATAGTAGCACTTACTTTGCTTGTTGAGGACGGCCGTTTCGGGAGATATGTCCCTTTGTCAACTCAGACCGTAACGGTCTCTACCTTGAGATCAGTTACGGTCTGAGTTGACAAAGGGATACATCTCCCGAAACGGCCATCCTCAACAAGCAAAGTAAGTGCTACTATAGGCAAGTTTAAAACATTTAAAAGTGTTTAGCGATATTTTCCTTATCTGTTGCCTGATGTATATTTCATATTTTTCTATAGTTGTTAGTTGTTTACTATAGTTTAATATGTGAAAAATATTTAAATTTATATGTATGCCCGTGTATGTGTGTTGCGTAGTTGTATTTTGGATTTAGGTTGTTTATGTCGGTGTGTACATTGAAGCGTATGTTGAATGATCTACTGGTGTGGCTGATATAATAGCTGGGACACTAGTTACATGTTATATTCTTTATACCGAATAGATTGTTTTTGTCTGTTTGTTGTTGAAATGGTTGTATGTCTTGTCTTTTAAGTTTTCGTTGCTTTGTATGATATTTGGTAATTATGTTTTCTGAATGTGAAAGTAATTTTGTGTGTGTGTTTGTTGTGGTATATGAGGGATATGTATTTGTTGTTCTTCGTGTGGTTCTCGGTCTGGTAGTTTGGTGATGTTGTTAATGTTTAATTTCATGAGTATGTTGCCTATAAGTTTATGTTCATAGCCATTTTGTTGAGCGATGTATTTTATTGTAATAGGTTGTCAGAAGAAAAATGAACAAAGATAACAGAAGTTGAGGCTCTGGTGTTCTCTTGATTTAGTGTGACAATTCCCATGTCAATAATTCTGAGCGGCTGCAATCTGTGGGGATGTCTAGTTTTTTTAGTGATATAATAGTCATCAAAAACATGATGTTGGGTTGAGCAGTGTTGAACTGTTAGCCTATTTATGACTCTTAACATCATGTCTATGGTCATTTATCCAGATATGATATGGTCATCTGTGGTTGGCCTAACACAGATTGTGTATTGAGTTGGGCAAGATTTACATTGTAGCTGGCATATGAGATCTTTCTTATATAGAGGTATGATGAGTTATAATTCAGTAAACCATTAGCCTTGTTAGGTTTTTAAAATTATTTCTCATGAAGTGTTTTGGATATGTAAGGAATCATATGAAATTTGTAATATTTTCTTGAATTCTTGAATAGATAAGTTCTGCGAGAAAGTCTTGTTGTGTTACAGACAAAATCATAGATTATATTATTTTCATAATTTTTTTGACACTAAATAAATTTGTAGTTGGCTTTAAGGTGTTCTTTAAATATGTCTTTTATCATTGTTATTATTATTATTATTATTATTATTATTTTGGTCAATGCATAATATAGGGTAATCTGGGAATTCTGTTTTATAAATTCTGTTGCTAGGGGTATCAAAATGTTGACTGATTGGTTTTTTTATTTAATATGTTTTTCTTGTTTTTTAAAGTTATATTAGTATTGTTATTTTTGGATTTCACTCATTTCTTTTATATCATATCCCACAAATGTTAAAAAACTTCATTTTTTTTATATGATGTTTGTAGTTAAATTTTTGTGAATATTATTATTAATGTGCAGTGTTTTAGTTACTATTTTATATTCTAATTTATCTATGATTTTTATTATATTGATGTTTTTTTAAAATTTTGTATATGATGTGTTTTGTATTTTGTTGTTCTTCATTTGTCAATAGAATTTGTTGCAGACTATATAAGTTACTTATAAACAGCTATTTTTGTTGTAGTGAATGATAACAATGGTTTGGTCGTAGTATAATTCTGGTTATATAGGTTTTATGTAAATTGACTATTCAATGTTATTTATTTTTTTGGTGATTTTTGGATCTAAGTAATTAATTTGATTGCCTATTTCTTCTGCCATTGAAAATTTTATCTTTGGCTCTAGGTAAGTTGTTAATTTCTTTCGTGATAATGTTTGTGTTAAAAGCTTTGTTTTGGGAGATCTATAACCCATAATCAAAAGATAAAATAAAATATTTATTTTATTTTCAAATATATTCCAAGTGATGATATCTTTCTGTAATTAAATAGAATAATTTTGATTTCAGTGCATGGATAATGTACACTTTAATGATCTTCTCCATAGTTCCATGTCAGATACTTCTTCTGTTACAATGCCTCAATCGATAAAAAATGACCCAAAACTGTTCAAAGACGATGTAGACATTAGGTTTAGCAGAACACTTAATTCTTGTAAGGTAAGAATTCCTGTTTCATAGAATTCAATTTTAATGCAATGTTCTAAATAGAGGTTGGTTGGTAAAAGTAGTTTTATCTAAGATAAAGTAACAATTTATAACAAAATAAAGCCAAATTAAAATCAGGAAAACATATATAAATTGTAATAACTTGCTGTTTTTTTAATGTAAATTATTTTGATTTTGATGAAAATATTTATCAATCAACATTATAATAATTTTAAATGTAAGTTTAAAGTTGATGGGTAAATCATCATAAATATTTTACAAGCCCTTTAGTTCTAACAAATTTTTGGTTTCACATGCATAAAACTTAGTTACTTTCTAGAAAAACAGTTCATTGTTAGTTTTTGTAACTATTAATATTGCTTGCAGTAGTTAACATAAATAAAAAAAAAACATTTTTTGTTACTATTACTGTACATACATATTTTAGGTTTTACCAGATTAGTTGATTACTACACAGTAGTGTATTAATATTCAGGTAATTTTTTCAATACATATTTAACCGATTGAGGATTAAATTACATGCAATCCGAGCAATCTAGTAGCACGATGTATTCCTCTCGCAAGTGATCCCAGCAACAGAATTGTGTTGTGCTAATTTATTACTTTAATTGATTATTTGTATTCATTCTCATTAAAAAAGAATAAATATGAAATGATTTTGTAAAATAACAAATATATTTGAAAAATTAATAAAATGCTAAGTATGCTTTAGAGCTTAGTTGGTTACCTTAATATTTGTGCAAATAACTATTCGCTTTACATTTTTTTTAAAACTTTATAGCTAAAATAACATTAAAAAATTTTCACACACATATTAACAACAATATAATAATATTAATATATCATATTATATTATATAATTTGTTAATATAACATATTAACAACAATTAATGTTGTTATTATTTTATAACATCATGGAAAGGCAACGGTACACAGATCCTAGTATCATTATACTCATCCACTTACTGCAGTGTCTAACTCACAACCGAATGATAAAGTGATACAAAGACTAGTGTAATAGAATAACCTTTCTTTAATATTTAAAGTACACATTTTTTTTTTTACAAACGCTACTAAGCAAGTACACAAATTGCTAAATAACAAAATTTAATGAGATGTCAGAAGAGTAATAAAATTAATATTGTGTGGCAATAAGATTCAATAATAATATTTGTGAATATTATGAGTTTATAATAGTAATAGTCTACTTATGTATATTTCTGTATAACCTTTCCAGCTGTGTTACTGTATATCAAGAGAAACATTAACATTCCGGTGTAAAATTTAAATAATAAATCAATTTATATAAATATCACCAGAGTAATGTTTAATTTGACTGTTGTATTAATTTTATCACCTCCTTTGAAGTCCCTGACAGACAATGTAAACTATTTAAAGCAATCACTGATAATACATTTACTGGTGCACTAAAATTTCTAACTTTGTACACTGAATGAGTTGTAACGTTAGTAAAAGATTTCACTTCATTTCTACTCACCTACATTTTATAAATTAAAAAAAAAAAAAAACAATATCTAACTAGTAACATTACATAGATTAAGGAAACAACCTCCTTACCTAATTATAAGCTTACAAGGTTTTTGTATTTTCAAAAGTTCTAAAAAACACTATTTTTTTATTTGGGTTGATGTGTTTTTCACAGACCTATATTGGTGTCACAAATAAGACATTCACATATAAACGTGACTCGTCTGGAAGCTATGTGATTCAGCAACGCCCTGCAGTGAGTGGCATTTTCTAAACCAATCAGATGTGTCCCTCAAATATAGTCAGTAAATGTTAATACCTGTGTGCATACAAGACCAGTTACCAGAGAATGTAATGGGAAATGTAAAATTTATAAGTAATTCTTCAAAAGTGCAGTAAATTGTTGAAAATTTTCTTAGTTATAACAATGAAAAATATAATTAATTTTTGCAAAATTATTTTTTTTTTCAAGTAATGTTTAAATATATGTTACAAGTCTTTAACATGTTGACTGCCATGACGATCACCCGTGACGACACTGTATTTTTGCATAAGGCCGCATCGACTGTCGGGGAACCCCGCTTAGCGTTTACTCGTATGTTGGGGGTCACCCGCCATGATTTTCAAATGCCTATAACTCGTCTCCGGCAAAGGCCTCAACATTCATTGTTTTAACGTTTGGTGCTACACTCTATTGACAATAATTTCAACTAAGTTGAAAATGTCTACGAATATGTGAGATCACACAATCTAGGTCGCCGCTACATTGTAAGCTGCAAGTAGGTAACAGTTTTGCAGGTTATTTGTTTATTCGTAGTTTGCCATGGCTTCAGGTGCAATTAGTGATTCTGAAATTCCTGATCTTTTACTTTATCCTGCTTTATCAGAATGTAGTTCAGTTTTATAAACAAAATAACTAAACCAACAGTTATTTGTAAATATAACCAGTTTATGCAGATTTATCTGATCACTATAATGAACCATACAGTTTTACGAGACGAACAAATAGATGGTGGAGGAAAATGTTTTTCTGGCTATTAGATGTAACTGTAGTAAACAGTTTTATTATCTATAAAATCATATACATACCATATTAGTAAATAAAAATAGCTTAGTTTAGTAAAATAATGGGAGATAACACAAAGTTTCACATAAACAATAATGCAACTTGCAGTTGAGGAATTTGTCTCAATTTAATTACAAGTGGAAAAGCAAAGGATGTTAAAAAAATCCGAGTGCTAAGGGTTATTATAAATTGTTAAATTGTTAAGTTATAGTGGGAGGAAATGTTTTCGTCTTACAATTTCAATTTCAAAGTGTAATAAGTAATAACTCTAATTATAAAAGCCTCCCTTCAATTCATAAGATCATATAAAATTTGTAAAAACAGCTCAATTTAAAACATATTTGTATTGAAATAATATAAACATAAATGTAAAAATAATGTTGAGATTATTTTTAGATTTTAGTTATTCAAGAAAAAATATTTAAAAAAATACAGTTATGCTGAAAATTAAAAAAAAAATCTAGTAGCTATATTTATTGTTTAAAAATATCTATAAAATTGTGTATATTATAGTATATATGTATACTTGAATTTATATTGAAAAAATACAATAGAAATATTAACATTTTACATTCATTCGGAAGATCGGCCTTGAATGGGGAATGCGTAGTAAGCCCGACAACTTGACCGACGTGGCACCTCATAGTATAAATATTTACTCGGGCCGTGACCGTCACCGGTGTCTGACATTATAAAATAAACCAGTTTGAATTAATAAACACACTAGAAGACAAAATGTTATTATTGTGTTTGAAGGTTATCTGAAAACTGGTTGGCAGTCAATGTGTTTTACCTGGGGAAGCAAATTCCAAAAATCTTAAATACTATTATTTCATTAATAAATATTAACAGCTAATCGCCAGTTAAATAGATTATAAATCTACAAACATTAAAATTTGAATCGAAAGGAATATTTATTTTCTTATATCACACTATTATTTGGAGAAACGAGGCCTCTGTTATGACTCTTCTCATTTTAAAGATATGATCAAGGTATTGCGATTTTAATTTTGACCTGCTATTAACATTTTAATCAAGGACAACTGTTACTGAAATTTATTCACTTAAAAGAGTTCTATCAGTCAATGTAATCATGACTGATACGAGGTCTGTTCAAAAAATTCGCGGACTGAGATCATAAGAAAAAATGTACTTTATTTGGAAGTTACACGTCTGGGTCTCCTTCAAAGTACCCTCCTTCCCAACGGTGTTTCCACTTGTTAAAACAGTCCTGGTACGCTTCTTTTGTAATGGCGTTCAGCTCCTTCGTCGCATTTGGCTTAATATCCGAAATCGTTTCAAATCTTCTTCTTTTGAGGGGTTTTGTGAGATTTGGGAATAAGAAAAAGTCACAAGGAGCAAGGTCAGGTGAGTAGGGGGGGGGGGGAAGGAACAGTGATCGAGTGTTTGGCCAAAAACTCACGAGTTCTGAGTGAGCTGGAGCGTTGTCGTGGTGGAAAAACCAGTTATCACTTCTCCACAGTTCTGGCCATTTGCGTAGGATGGCGTCCCTCAGATGTTTCAGTATTTCAATGTAGGTAATCTGGTTGACTGTAGAGCCTTCACGGAGGTACTCGTAGTGAACAACACCCTTAGCATAAAAAAAAACTGTCGGCATCACCTTCACATTCGACCGAACTTGGCGAGCTCTTTTAGGTCTTTTGGACGTTTGACCCACCCA
Source organism: Prosapia bicincta (assembly GCA_036971475.1). Lineage (NCBI taxonomy): Eukaryota > Metazoa > Arthropoda > Insecta > Hemiptera > Cercopidae > Prosapia > Prosapia bicincta. The sequence goes on along the minus strand of JBAIZL010000010.1, from coordinate 80,976,268 downwards.
TTGGGATGATTGGACCTTCGTTTCAATGTCATCACCGGTTATAATTCTTGACAAAATGTTCTCATCTTCATTTGAACGATCAAGCAGTTCCCGACAAGAGATTGGCTTTTTGGTCGTCGGTCATCAGGTGTGGCACAAATTTCGCAGCAACGTGGTGCATCTTCAATTTTTTGGGTTAAAATCTTGTAACAAGATCCAACTGATGTCCCTCACTCTTCGGAAAGCTCCCTAATGGTCAGACATCGATTTTCGCGCACCAGGGTGTTGATTTCACTCATCGTCATCAATCGACTGTCGGCCACCCTTGAAACATTCATGCCACTTGAAACATGCAATACGCTTCATGGTAACATCGCCATAGGGCGTGTAAAACATGGCAAATGTTTCTGTTGCAAATTTCCCTAGTTTTATACAAAATTTCAGAGCAATTCGTTGCTCTTTCAAGCTGTCCATTTTACAATCCGACAAACGAAAAAAAAACACTCTTTACTAAACTGCGTGTAACTCATCAACAAATGAAGATATCTGCGACTGAAATACCGCATTTTAATCAGCTGATTTATATGAACCTAGCAACACCAAACAGATTCTCCTGAAACTAACTTGAGCCACGAAATTCAAACAGTCCGTGTATTTTTTGAACAGAGCTCGTAAGTTTTTATAAAAGCCTGATGACCTGCACTTTTCATTTCTTGTTGGTCATCATATTTGTATCACTATTTGATAGTATTGTTTTTATATACTTTCTAATATCAAGCACAAAACTAGATTACAAGGACTTGCTGTACTAACACACTTGAGATAGTAAATGACAGATATCATATATTTTAAATTTTCAGGTATTGCTTGTAAAGTATCGAAGTTTACAGCTTGTATTCTTCAATATCTGCAAAAAAAAAGATTTCGAAAATTTTTGTTTGTAGACGTTCTTTTAAATAATTTTGAAACACGTCCTTTATCAAAATTTGTATTTGATATGTATGTATCAAACATAGAAATTAATTAATTTTTTATATTCAGTGATAACAATTTTGTAATGTGCATATTAGTCTTTGGTGGCTGGTCTTTAAGTAAGTGTTAATTTTTCTAGGTAATACATGTGCATCTATTTTTAATAGGTCTGTGTATGTATCTCTTCTTGCATTCCTCTCCTACTTTTCCAGAGTAATAACATTTTATTGAATGCTAATTAAGACATTGAAATCTAACAGAACTAACCATCTGGTCAGATCCTTAAAGTTAATTTAGTAATAACTTATTCTATGAAAATTTCATATTTTTTTCATATTAAAGAAACTTTATTATAACAAAAACTAGGATCATTTAAATAAATTCAAAGTATCTATGTAACTCAGTAGAGTTATATCTTCTTTTATTTTCTAATGTATTTTTTTCCAGGCATAATCTTTAGCATTATAACTGATAGAGATGTTAAATTAATGCCTTTTCATTGCTTTATAACCTTAATTTCTACTTTAAAATAATTTAATTTCCATAAAACTGTTTAAATTATTTTAAGTTTGTATAGATTTTAGATTTGACACTGAAAATTTATGCTTTTATTTAAAATTGAAAATTTTAATTTAAATTTAAAAGCTGAACTATATATATTAAACTTTGCTATTAATATATAAAATTATTAATTGTTTATTGCATCACTTAATTGTTTGTTGTTGTGTTGTTTGTTGTAACTCTGGTAGTTTAATGTGATAATTGGTACATTTTTACTTATGACTTAGAACAATATAATTTTTACATTTGGAGAAAAACAAAAATATTTAAAAAGGATAAAAGTTTAAATATAACAAGCATCATATTCCTTAAATTACTAAGTTGTATTTACGAAGGAATGTTGTGGTGAGTATTGCAGCAAAAATTAGAATTAATACCAGTTTATAAATAGAGAACAGTGCCGTAAAGTAAAACGGCTGAATTATTTAAAGGTGAATGAAGACACATATGGAAATATTGGCGATAAATAAGTATCCTGAAATGAACTAGATATCCTTTAATATGCTAATAGATAAGTCTAAGGCTACAATGCTGTTAGTAAATTTCTAACTTTTGTAAAAAAATCAACTAATCTTTGGAGACGATTTGGTTTTGTTACATCTTTAATTTTCATTAACTTCATTCCATTTCTTTCTATTTGTCTAGGATTTGCATTCAGTTCATCTAAGCTTACACGAGTGTAGCATTTTATACTTTTTTATTTTTTATGACGGATAGCCTCTATTTTACATCTTCCCTGTTTTGTATTTACACATTTGTAGTATGTGGCAGCTTTTTCCCAGGCATTCCATTTCTGCCTAATTTACTTTACATTCAACGTCTATGTTCCTGCGCTATACTTTATTGTACCTCTCATGAGTTATATGTTCACATTTCACAAAATATTTATCTCTTATAAATATTCTACAGCTTACATTTATTACTATAAAAAACTAACAGCATACATTGTGAAGAAGAAAATTCTACTATAGAAGTGTGCTATATGAAATAAATACCATCTTACAATTAAAAGTCAGTGTTTTAATTAATAGTCAAATTAATACTGAATTTTTAACTACACCATTTTGTATCCTTCAGAACTTTGTTCAACAGAGGTAGTCAGTCCTAAAGAGATTTTTGTAATATTTTATAACAGCTATTATTCCCACACAAGCCATGAATTTCCCTTATTTTTACAAAGATTGATGATTCATGTCCCTCCCTTAATCCTATTTACAATTTACTTATCTCTATCTATCAAGTGATAATAATGTAATAGTAGTTGAAATAAAAAGTCTAAATTTTAGATTATGTAAAATTAATTTTCTAAACGCTTCATAATGTTAAACTGAAATGTTTAAATATTCTATAGTAGGTTTATTATTACATAAACAATTTATATTAATTTGTCAGTGTTGATTAAATGATGGTCGCTTTTGTATCTTGTAGCTATATTTTGCTCTTAAGTGTTTCAACTATAAAATTAAGGTTTTTTGAAAAAACTATTTGAAGAAGATGAAAACATTGAAGAAAATAGTAAATTATGTTTAATGCAATATTCATCTTCCGAGACATAGCAAGATACCTGTAGTGCCGATGTGTCTCATAGTCCTGGCTATGAAGTTTTTTATGTTTTATTATAGTCACTACAGGAGGCATATTAATTGCACACAACAGTTACCCTTAAATATATATATATATATATATATATATATATATATATATGAAATAGTTTTTGACATTTTGTAAATATTTAGCCTTTTGGATCATGTAGTTAGTAACCATGTTTGTTGCATTTTCAAAGGAAATTATATCATCCACATTATTTTGTTCATAAAACTATACATATCTGATTTATCTGAATGATTTAAATGATTACTCAATGGACCCCCTGTACAAAGGACTTGTAAATATACCATGGTATGATATTATAGTAGTTATGACAAAATTCTTAAAAATAACACAACTTTATATAGTTTAGTAGTGTTTCATTAAAGCTCTAAAATTTATCTCAGTTTTGTGGTCACTATTTTGTATATATACAGTCAGGACAGAATCTGAGAGATATTTTGTGATGTCTTGGGCCATCATATAACAAAAAGACCAGCAATACAATGAATAAAATGCATGTCAATTACATTGAAATTTCCTCATCTTAAAAATTATGGATAATTATTTGCATTGAATAATCTCTTTGTATGATTTTAAAATAATAAATATTTTATATTCTTAATGTATTTTATGAAAAATACAGTGTAGATTTTATTATTAATAGGTGGACATTAATATTATTGTACGTTGTTGAGTAAATGATTGTGTCTAACTTCTAAATAACTCTCCAGGTTCCTCAAATTAGATACGCAACTCCGGAAAGACTGCTGGAACGGTTGACGGACTTGCGCTTCCTATCAATTGACTTCCTAAACACGTTTCTGCTTACTTATCGAGTCTTCACAGATGGTGTTACTGTACTTGAAGCACTTAAGAAAGTATTCTATAATGCAGATCCCCCAGAATCAGGTTTCCCTGTGGGGTCATTTATGTAAGTAATCATTTTTTCAGTCAATTTCAGTTTCAGTTTTGCTCAAAGAGAAATATAATTGTAGAGTGAAACACAGATTATTTGAACCAATTAAAACTACCGCAGTTCTGATAATCGTTGTAACAGTTCAGATGATTGAGAGCATGCTCTATGCATTAATAATTCAGTTTAATGTATTCCAGAGAGCAGTTAGAAAGTCAGCAGTAGAGTATTTGAAAAACTTTATACTTAATAGATCAACACTTTGAGGACTCATGACAGGCTATGCCTGTTAATTACATTGCGGACACACAACAGGCGTAGCAATACCTGTACTTAGGTTTACATGTATTTAAATGAACTAATACGTGCTCTGGTCATAGTCATATATGGAGAGCATATTAGGTATCGTAGTGCACATTTTCGTCGCAAGATAGCATATGTTCTTCATGTGATGTTGATTTGTGCGTTCCGGAATCTTTTGAAATATTACACAAAAGCTAATTATTTGTAAATATTTATTCATAAACCTTTTTTATAGACATTTAGACTCCTTGAAACACATTTTTTTTGTAATTTGTTAGAATTAGAATACAATGTTGTAGTTCAAGAATTAGTGTTGGTGAAAAAAGGCGTGTATTATTATTATTATTCACCAAAAAACATATATATATATATATATATATATATATATATATATATATATATATATATATATGAAGTTAATATATTACTTATGTGAGTAATTTTATCCACCATTAAGTGCAATAATTTTACCTTGAGTGATGAGGCACCTTTCGGTCGTAGACCATTCTGAATGGTCTACGACCGAAAGGTGCCTCATCACTCAAGGTAAAATTATTGCACTTAATGGTGGATAAAATTACTCACATAAGTAATATATTAACTTCATAAAGTCAGTGCAACGGAAAAACAATGGATAATGTTAAATATCAAGAATATATATATATATATATATATATATATATATATATATATATATATATATTAGGTTAGTTTTGGTTGGACAGTGTCACAAACAAGAACAAGTCAAATTATCTGAATTACTAACCTCAACTGCCAAATTAATTACCTCCAATTTTCCATATCTAATACAACAAATGGAAGATACTCTCAATAAAGCATACATACTGCAAGACAATCTTGCAAAGAATAAAATACATAAACTTTCAAAATTCTGCATTCAAGAAATAAATCTTTTTGGCCAAATCAAAAAATATGATAATCCAGTTTCACCTGCCGACAAACCACCTCTTGTTTGTGACAAACCTAGCCTAAGTTCTCTCTTCAAGATACCAGTACCCTGTGGACAACTCCCTAAACTGCCAACCCAATCATTATTGCTAAATAACAAAAATAATAATAATAACAGTCCCGATATAAGAAATAACCCTTCACCAAAAACAGTTGCCGTGCACAATATTTCCAACCACACACTCTCGGAACATGAACTACAAGTAATTTCTAAGGGCCTGTCATTCACAACAACTAAGGAAATAGACCAATTCAAGTTAGGAAAAGATGTTTTCAGCTTTGCCAGAAAACTTAGGATAAAAAATTATATAGCTCAGACACCAACTTTCAAAACGGATACAAACATAGACGTATGTCTTGCAAAATTCAAACCACCCTCCAACTGGGATCCACCTCCACTACCACCTGATCACCCCATTGAACTTTACATCAACTTTATCATGCAAAGCATCACCGATATAAATTTCACTAAAAATCTTAAGACTAAACCTAACCTTACCAAATTAGAAAAAGCGGCAATATTTTCGTTGAAAAACAATAAAGATATTATGATTCTTCCAGCAGATAAAGGTTCAACCACTGTCATCATGAACAAAGAAGACTACATCAAAGAAGCAAATAAGCAACTGTCAGACATCACAACATACAAAATACTTACAGATAACCCTACTACAGAATTCAACAATTTACTCTCGGACCTACTCAAATATACAGCTCCTGAACAAAATATTTCGGAAACATCTTTAAAATTATTATATAATGAAAACCCCTCTACTCCTCAATTCTATATATTACCAAAGATCCACAAAAACATAATCCCTCCACCTGGTAGACCAATAATTGCTGGCTGCAATTCAGTAACGGAAAGAATTTCAGCTTTCCTCAACTCAAACCTTCAACCCTTAGTAAAGAACCTTCCATCACATACCCAGGACACCAATCACTTCATAGATCGACTCTCACAAATATCTGTACCTCTACCCCCGGTAACTATTTTGGTCACCATAGATGTCACCTCTCTCTATATCAACATCCCTCATGCACATGGCCTATCTGAAATAGAGAATTTTCTAAACAAACGCCCAGGCAAGCCTTCTCCCACTACACCTTTTCTTGTGAACCTGACCAGGTTCATCCTCGAGAAGTACAACTTTCAGTTTGAGGGAAGGAACTACCTTCAAATAAAGGGAACAGCAATGGGTACCAGAATGGCACCATCGTACGCAAATCTGTACATGGGATTGTTGGAAGAAAGTTTTCTAAAGACACAAACACACCAGCCATTATGTTGGTATAGATATATAGATGACATCTTCCTAATTTGGACACAGGGTGCTTCAACACTTGAGACATTTTTAGACAGCCTGACACAATTCTCCACACTTCAATTTACCTGGGAGAAATCTACATCAGCTATCACCTTTTTGGATGTAGAGGTAACACCCCAGAATGGAAATATCAACACAGGAATTCACATCAAACCTACAAACCACCTACAATATCTCCATTTCGACAGCAACCCCCCAATAAACATAAAACGATCCATTCCATACAGTCAAGCAATCAGGGGTAAGAGAATCTGTTCGAATGATAGGGAATTGGAAGATTTTAATAGAAAGATATAAACAGCCTTCCAGAGAAGAGGATACCCAAAAAAACTCATTAAAAACCAAATTCATTCAGCACAATCCTCGGTTCACCATAAACCACAAACAGAACAAAATAAACTGTCTTTAATAACAGACTACCATCCTGGTCTACATAAACTCAACAAGATATTGAGAGATGGCTTCAAAATTTTTCAAGCTTCTGTCCACACCAAAAATCTTTTCACCGATCCACCGCAAATTTGGTACAAGCAACCTCCCAAGTTGAAAAACATCCTAGTACATCCTAAACTACCAGACCCTGATGCAGAGAAACCACACAAACTTCCTCATGGCTCCTTCCCATGTAATAGACCTAGATGCAAGACGTGTCCAATACACCCCTCAGCAAATAGTTTCAACAGCCAAACAACAAAAATGGTCTTCAAAATACAGGGTCATCATAATTGTACATCGAAAAATGTCATATACCAGCTACAATGTAAACTTTGCTCAGCACAGTACATAGGCCTGACCACGGATGGTCTGAATATCAGAATGAATGGCCACAGACATAATGTTAAAATTATGAATATGGATAGACCAACAGCTCAACATGCTGCGAGTCACAACATCACAACTTTTGATGACTGCTATACCACAAAAATAATTAAATCACTCCCCCCTGATTGCAATCCCTCAGAACTGAGAAGGTGGGAACTATCATACCAGTGGTATACCAAGTCCAGAGAATCCCCTAACCTCAACATCAGATAAATCCATTCATTTTTTTTTTTTTTTTTTTTTTTAATTCTAATAGCCTTAGACTTCTCCAATCTCTTTTCCCCTGACAGACTTATATAAACTATAATCACTCATATGCTCATGGAAACAATATATATATCTTTAATCTGTGCATCTGTGACATCTGATTTCTACTCTACACAATCTGTGATTACAATTTATAATTATTTCATTCTCTCATATTTCTTCTTGTGTTTTCTCTTCGATTGATAAAGACCACTGTGTGGTTGAAATATATCATTGTTTAAGTGCTTTTATGTGTTTCTATTTCAAGACTACAGAGTGGACTCTTACCAAGGTAAGTCTGTCAGTCTCCTAGTCCAAAAAATCTATATATATACATTTATATATATATATATATATATATATATATATATATATATATATATATATATAGAGAGAGAGAGAGAGAGAGAGAGAGAGAGAGAGAGATAGAGATGGAGATGTTTAGATAAAAATACAGTGTTTAAATTGGCGTAAGAATTTTGTTGTTGTTATTATTGTAGCTGTTGCAGTATATGTTTGAAAATGTTGATAATCCCTGGTCTCCAGGCAAAAATCACATTTGTTTTACAGTAATCCTCAAAGTGTTAATAAGGACTAATATGATCTATATTTAAAACAAAACTGTATTACAATACTGTAAGATAAAAACAGAGTAACAATAAATTTAAATGTTGGCTAACATTGGAAGTTACATATTATATAGTACTACCCAAACTGATGCTGGTAACCTGGTAAATGCTTACTGTATAAATGGGGGAATACTTTAAAATTGTCTAAAAATATCTTCACAGTCCTACGCATTTATAGTTCATCACTGTTATTTAAGTAATTTTATTATCACATTCAGGTCTCTGGACGGTTATACTCGAGATGATTTACATAACACCCTCCAACTTTATGACAGCGACAGACGACGAAGCAGTGTATCTCCTCGTCGAACCAGTGGAGCTAGTTCCGTATCAGGTATACATTTATTTTTTAAAAATACTTTCTTAACTATTAGTGAACATAGTCACAACCTAAAGCACTTTTAGCCCTTATGATACCCATCAGAACATTTTCTGTTGAACATTAGGTAATGAATTTTTACCTAATTAAAATTATGTGAATATTTGTTAGACTTCCAATGCTATATCAAAATTTTCCTATGAATCGTCAACTGTTTAATTTTAACATCCAAAAAGAGGCCTTGCTAAGTGTTTTATAGGTTTACTGAAATAATCTAAACATTTATTACTGTTGCACTGTAAGGGGGTTAAATTGAGAATTTAAGCGTTACAACGGAAATTTTAAATTTAAAAATAAAATTTATAAGGTAAAGCCATTTTTTACTGATTTGAAGGAAATAAAAAAAATAGAAGAAAAGTCAAAATTCACGTAGAACGTTCATCGACATTGGAAAATGTGCAGAAAAAAAATTATGAAAAGCATCAAGAATAAGAAAATAAATGCAATCCAAAATTTAAAAAGTTATGAGCAAATATAAAATTTGTACTAAAATGAGTTGAAATTTATTTGATAATGAATTTTTGATACAATTCAACACCCTGGTCATTAATCTCAGATGCCTAAAAAGAATTCATTTCCTGGGAAACAGTACCCAAAGGGTTAAATCTCTGCGAGTTAGGTTTTTTAAAAAATAAAGTGCAGTGACTGAGAGATAGGTTTTTTTAAAAAATAAAGTCCAATGACTAGTTCTCTGGCAGATTTTGGCAAGCGTTAGCACAGGGCTGACCACGGTCGGCGATGCTTGTTCAAAATTTTTATTTGTGTGACGGCGAAGACCGTCGCAGCAGGTCAATAAATCTAATCTTACACTAATTGTTAAAAATCCAAATTATAAAATAATTTGAAATATGGGGGTTTGGTATGGCTAAGGTTGTCTTCAGCAAACTTTGATTAGAGTTTGCCTATACTGTAAAACAGTATAACTGTAAAAAAAAGCGGCGAATGGTACGGAACAATTTATCTAATTAAATTAGCTTATTAACAAAGTATTAGGTTGTCAGACACAATTTGTTAAAGTAATATTTGAAATCAACTACAAATACAAACTATATTGCTATAAGCTTTACTCTAAAAATAATTTGTCAGTCAGGTGATTAAATTTCATTATTTTGAAGTAAAAAAAAACATTCAAATACTAAAATATGTGGTTAAAAAAGTACTTTGCATATTAAATAGAAGTGCTAGGCACATGATTTCTGCAGGCCCTATTAATTTATCTTTTATAAAAGTAATATGGTTATTGCACCAAATTAATACTCTTGAATTAAATTAAAGTTATTTCGTAATAATTACAAATGTTTCTAACTTTTTTTTCTATATAAATTTGTAATATTTTATTTTGACAAGTGGGAATCAATTTAAATTAAAAATTATTAATCTATTTTGGAACAATCACTTCTCTTTAAGTAGGAATTAAAAGTTAATTGGTATATGCATGTATTAAATAAACATAAATTTCCCAAGCCAAATATGTCTAAAAAATGTTCCATTAAATTTTAAATCGATAAATGTACTATAAATTTTATTTAAAAAAAATTCTTATGATAAATTGTCATTTTAATTTTTTGTTGTATTTTCTAATGTTTTATATTTTACATCTTTTTAAATGTTATGCTAAAAAATTTAAAGTCTTTTTGATATTTCATGGTTTTAGTCAATGGATAGTTTAAATTTTTTCTGCCCAAAGTAACTATACCACACATAGTATTGGATATGCTTAATTTGTTGGCTGTACTAACATAAACAACCGTATTTGCATCACATTACACAATAAAAACGACTCATTACATTAAAATGTTTTTATTACCTTACAAAATACTGAATGAACACTTTAAATAAACTTATTTTCTGTATCCAAAATTTTAATTTTGCCTACAAAGTTAGGTCTAAAATATGCTAAGATCTGTAGAAATGAGCTCTGAATTAACCCTTTGACCAGTAACATTCCAAATATCCAACATCCCCCAAAAGTGAGTGAGTTAAAAAAAATTCATTGAATAACTTTTTCATTTATTTAATACTTTATGTACATTTCAATTGTACATCAATAATCCTCAGAGGTAATTTACAAAACAAATAACTCAGAGGTAGTATGTTTATTGAGGATGATTGCTAGACAATTGAAATGTACATAAATTTTTAAATAAATGAAAAAGTTATTTGTGGTATAAAGGTTTTATTTATTTAGATTAAACATTACACCACAGTTGATTTATACAGTTGATACTTTATATTGTGTTGGTTAAAAAATTATAACGTTTTGTGAGAAAATTTTCATTGAGCTCGTTTTTTAATAAAAACAAACATCTTTTTAAAAACCCCAATTTTTGTAGTAATTAGTAAGAAAAGAAAGAAATTTTGTATTTCAAAAGATGGCAGTGGTGTTTACTAACAAAAATAAGTAGGTAACAACATATACCTTGAAACTGCTCAAAAATAAATATAAAAAGGCTACAGAGATGTTGTTACTGCGAGTTGCTTGTAGCACAACGACGTGATAGTTGTGCGGTTACTGTTCAAAGAGTTAATGAGGCTCTTATACTATGACATATCTAATTATTAAAATGTCTAGTCTATAATGCCTCATATTTGTAAATACAATTCACATTACAATCTAGTACCTTCATTTAATTAGAATGTCCCCAAATTTCACATGAATATATGCACCAGGTTCAGAGTACAAGTAAAGTAAAAATATTATAAAGAATGAAAGAAAATAATTTGTTGCCATTTCTCTTTTTCATAAATTAACCTATTGCGGATTAAATTATTTGCAGTACAGTTTGATTTTGAAATCAGTGGTTGTAGTAACTGGATTACGGTGCCCTAGTTTTTTTTTAAAATTGATATTGTAACTTTTATTATTAAAAATTAATTATTAATTAAAATAATAAATATGTAAACAAAATTAATAAATACAAAATAAAATGCTACTTAAGGGTTGTTACTTAGTGGTTGATCATACGGGAGGGACACTGGTGTAGGAATAATGCCTGAATCATTGTATTTCCATAGTCACCATCATCTTTAATTTCATAAGTAAACCTATGTGGATAGAATCACACTATACCTACATTTGTCACTATAAATGTCACTGCACTCTTACTATCCAATCTTATCATCCGATCAAAATTTGATGATCTCAACGTATCTATTGCGGCCTAACTGAACAGTAGAGGATTATAGAATAGACTGAGAGGTTGACCTAGATTGGCAGCTGATTAGTTAGTTATAAGCATTAGGAAGGGAGTAAAAATCCTACTTCATTGGTCCTATCATTCAGAGAACGTATTCAGATGACTATCTTTATGATGACAGTTTTTGTAGGGGCAAAAACTTCTCCTTACTCATGATAAACATGTAGAATGTGCTAATCTGAAGCATGGGCTTAATAACACAATAACAAGGGTCATGAAGAGTTAACATTCAACAACAACAAAAACCGGTGTAGTTAATCCACTTACTATGATCGTCAACATACATTCGTTGAATGATGTTCACTGCTCGCCATTAATCAGCAATGGGTTGAACATCTAATCAATATAGAAAGCCTAATAGTAAATGTAGTATAAATAAATCTTATATTACACACATTTAATTAATGTGTTTTTAGGTTATGGTTCAGAAATGAGCGATTCTCGAGATAGAAGCCACAGTTATGATTCTCAAGCATTTCCAAAACCTCCTAGGCGCTGCAGTTTCAGAAATAGTAAGTTTTTAAACATTAAATTTTTGTTTTAGTGTTAGATGCATTAAAGCTATTATTACAGTGCAGTGGCAGCCTCTATTATTATATATATATATTTTTTGACAATGTTTGTTAACGTCGATATTCATATTTTAAAAGCTGAATGGTGTGCATAATATTTAAAAATATAGCACAACATAGCAAATGCAAGGTACATAGTCAGTTTTCCAATTCCCACTGTCTGTTTACTATAGTCATTCAAATCCTTAGATTGTTTTTGCGTTAAAATATTAGGGTACAAAATATAACAGTGACTCAGTAGTAGAGAACACTGTAATTAAATTAGTTTGAAGGGGTGATGATTTAGTTTTGTTCTATAATATTTAGGTGCAACTAGAAAGTAACCAAACCGATAACCAAAAAGAAATTTAATAACCCAATTTTAAAAATTTTAAATGTTACACTTAATTTGAACAAATGTGAATTTATACTGCTATTATTAATTATTAATAATAAATGCCGCTTTATATTAAATACTAATAATCAGAGTAATGTAAATAGTTAAAGAACAACTACATTGGGGACTTTGAAGATGGTGTCACTCAAGATTTAAACCAATTAAAATAAATAAAATCTCTATACCACAAATAATTTTTTCCTTTATTTAATACCTTATGTACATTTCAATTGCATAGCAATCATTCTCAGAGCTAATTTACAAAACAAACTACTACTAGGTAAATTACCTACTATGGATGATTTCCTCTGAGGATGATGGCTGTGCAATTGAAATATACATAAGGTATTAACACGTTGAGTGCGGCAATGTTTTATAGTTGCTCATCAGAATAGCTGAAAAAATATTATTGATTACTTGCATTGAAAATGTTGTTGATGGACCCAATGTGTCATCTGAAGTTGGCTAGGCATTCATTTTCATTAGTTTTGGTGACGTCATTTCCGGTACGTCATGTACGTACTTCGGTGGTAGTGCCGGTTCTCATATCTCAGGTGATGGTTGTCAACTGTCTAACTGTTGGGTCTCTCCCAATTGTTACTGGATACCGACAAACCTTTTTTCCAGTCACAACACTTAACTATATTTATAGAAAAAGAACCACAAAAAATTTAAGTACCTGCAACCCTTCCTGCTGTCATTTACAATGTTTTTCAATGATAAAAATAATTTTACACACAATGTCAATAAGTAATTCATAACGAAATAGCTGTAACACAGTGTTTATAATACTTTCTAATAAATACCCCACCCCTGCCATTTTAATTCTCCGTTTAGATATACTTATCCTTACTAAAAAGTAAATTATAACGTATATTCCTTAAAAAGTAAATTACTAACTTTAAAAACTTTTGCTTGTTATGAAATCTTGTGTAGTATTTATTGGACCTGAAGCATTACTTATCAGACAGAGAATATGTTTACACTTCTGTTCTATGTACAAAATATTTATAAACTTACAAATCAATCACAAGTGACACGTTTACATCTCTTTATGATAAGCGACAAAACACTTTACTTGCCTGTCAGCCCTATTATGTGGGTAAATGGAACATGAAAATGTGGTTTTACTGATTATTGTTTACACACAAAACAAAAAATATTAAGTGTGTTGCAGAGATAAGAAAATATAAATACCTCAAAAACCAATGTCAAATTGACCCGACAGAGTTTATTTAGGTGTCATTTACGCTATAAAAAAACTGTCAGGCCAAAGGTGTTTATATATATATATATATATATATATATATATATATATATAGAGAGAGAGAGAGAGAGAGAGATAGATAGATAGATTTTTTGGACTAGGAGACTGACAGACTTACCTTGGTAATAGTCCACTCTGTAGTCTTGAAATAGAAACACATAAAAGGACTTAACCAAAGAAATATTTCAACCACACAGTGGTCTTTTTCAATCAAAGAGAAAACACCTGGTGTTGATTGAAAAAGACTACTGTGTGGTTGAAATATTTCATTGGGCTTTTATGTGTTTCTATTTCAAGACTACAGAGTGGACTATTACCAAGGTAAGTCTGCCAGTCTCCTAGTTCAAAAAATCTAAATAATCTTTACCAACCAAAACTAACCTATATATATATATTATGATAAGAACCATATTTTCATACTTAGATATGATAGGGGAACAAGAAATAAGTACACATTATTCAAAAATAGGCTTCAAATATTTTGGCAATTCTCTGGGAAAACGCAGATATTGTGGCCATGTTGAAGATCCTATCCAGACCTATCCTCGGAGCCATTTTCGTTGTCAGAGTAGACATTCTCCAATACTCAATCTCATTAACCATATTCATTGTATAAAATATAATAAACACAACTATAACACACTTCAAGTAACGCTAATACGATAAGCAACCGATAGCAACGGTGGAACAAAAAACAAAACGCACCGAAATGTTCACAAAGACTGGCACAATAACCGATAAGCGATACAATGTTTCCCAGCAATGGCTAACCTCACACTGAACCAATGAATTGAGAGTGGACGTGGGGAGTACATGAAAGCCTATCGCCACTGGCGTCAGTAGGGCAAGGGCATTCATGCACGCCCACCGCACTCATTGTGTTAAATAAAGAAAATAGTTATCTTTGGTGTAGAGGTTTTCTTTATTTAAATTAAACATTATGCCACCGTTGATGTATACAGTTAGATGTAAACACATGTTTTGAAGAATCATTTTAAAAGCAATGTAATAAAAGCAGTGTAGATTGAAAAATAGTTGTCTATTTACTTCTAAATCTTTTTTTATGGAGAATATTTTTTATTGCTGATATAAACTTGTATGCTGTAATATTTTGGAAACTTTTTACATTATAACAGATAAAATTTTGTTATTCAACATTTTTTTGTTCTTCAAGTAGTATTTAAAAAGCAACAGTTTTTGAATGTACTATTTTGAAAGAACTCTACTGTAAGTATTTGTAAATATTTGTAAATGTTTTTAGTTGAAGAAGAACAAATTTTACTGGTGAAAGAGAAACTGGTGATAGTGAAAGATAGTCCCAGTCCATCACAAACCCAGTCTCCTCGGAGGAAAGTCAGTATAAGAGTGGAAGAGGTAGACAGTACTTTGTTGACAATACCAACCACAATGGCAGTAAGCTCTAGCTCTGAAACTCTGACAGGTAAAAATGTTAATATCATTTATTTAATCTTTTATACAAAAATAGTAAAGATAGAATAGTAAGAAATTCCAGAATTTTAACAATAACATGTTAAATTCTATACCCAAGTGAGAGTGAAGGATTCAATATTGAAATTTGACATGATCACCACTATTTAATTTGATTTAATCAACTTGTATAAGTTATTACGACTACAAATTCTATGGTATCATTATCTAGAATGTTATTTGCTCCCAAACAAATTCTTGAACAAGACCAACACAAAATTGCAAATTTCATATTCTGTGGTGTTCAGCTTCAGCTTTCGCTGTTCTCTTTTTGTTCCCTAACAAAGTATATAGTTTTTTGCACAAAAGCTGATGAAATTAAATATTTTATAATTAAATTCTTATTTAAACTGAATCAGAAGTTTAATGATGTTATTGATTGAAGCAAAGATAATTTATAATTTTTATTCAGATAAATTATTTGATTATTATCAGTAATTAAAAATAACATAAAACAAGTTCTTATTGTTTACATGGCTTTTTGATAATTAATTATTCTCTTGAAAAACTTGGAATACGACTTAACTAGACACAATAAATGAAAACCTAATGACTCAACGTACTTCTGGTTGCCTTGTAATTGGGTGTATTTATTGTTAAGTGTGAGTTTTAATAGTTTACTTAGTATAAAAACACATTTTGTAGATGGATATTATACACTGCAATACAAGACTATTTTTAATATTTTTTTATAAACATTCGCTTAAGTGTAACAAAAAAGAAACAAAAGTATTTCAATCAAAGTTTTCTTCTTATTTTATGAATACAATGGAACAAAAA
Organism: Prosapia bicincta; assembly: GCA_036971475.1. NCBI lineage: Eukaryota > Metazoa > Arthropoda > Insecta > Hemiptera > Cercopidae > Prosapia > Prosapia bicincta. The sequence goes on along the minus strand of JBAIZL010000010.1, from coordinate 80,959,897 downwards.
CCTGTGAATATTTTTTAAGAATGTTCAGTTACAAAGAACATTTTTGATTAGAAAAGAATAGTTAATTGAATATACTTCACTAACCTTGTAAATGTCAAAATGGGCATGGAATTTCATAACAGGAGGAAATAGCAAGCAGTTCATAGCAAAACCCTTCAATCATTGATTCCTAGAGATAACATCATCAATTCTACCTATGCATATTCTTTTTTTTTTGTAATGAATCTAAAAAATATGTTTTCTTATGTTTTATGTTTTCTTGTGTTTTATGTTTTTGTGTATTTATTTTATTTTTTTCATATTAAAAAAAAGTAATTAAGTATTTTAATAAATAAAAGAATAAATACTAAGGCTTTTTGAAAAACTTATAGTTGTTTTGGCAAACAAATTGTTTGTTGATACTGTTTATTACCTGTTTATTACTTTGCATTTATAAATTTCAATTATTTCATATTTAGATTTGTTTACAATAAATTGTTTCTTTTCATATAGTTATTTTTTTAACAGAGTGAGTTAGGCAAGTTCTCATAAGGGAATGTTCCTGTCTAAGGGAATCATTAATAGATCCTGAGCCTGCAGTCCTTGTTAAGATTTCAGTCTCCATTGTGTTTACCCACAGTTCACAATGACCTTCATTTATACTATACCAGCATCAAATTTTGTGTACAATATTTTCTATTACTTGAAGAAGTTTCACACATAAATGATTTTTTTAAAACTTATCTTATGAATTATAATGAATCACTGGTAGTTTTTATCATTTTTGTTGTTCTTTGTCAAAAATTAAAAACAACTTATTTTCATTTTTTGTACAAAGAAAATAATGATATGTTAAACATTTTGTATTAACAACAATTGTATATGGCTTAAAAATTTAGTAGTAACTACAACAGTATAAAGTTTCCCTAAACATTTTGTAGTAAATATACAAGAAATTGTAGTTAAGTAAAACATTTAATTTAAATGTAGCAATTAAGCAAACAGCAATCTATTTCTTTCTTATGTTGCACAGATAACACTGTGATAAGTGCTCCTTCATCGCCAAGCAATCTGAGCACAGTGACTCTTGTAGGTTCTTCTAATGGCTCTGACCCCAGTCCTCAAGAACCTGTAAATTCTTCTCAAGATAGTAAAGCTGGTAGAGCTTCACCAACATCAACATCTAAAACCACATCCCCTTCAAAAGCAACATCTCCTTCAAAGTCAACTTCACCCTCCAAATCCACATCACCTTCAAAATCTACTTCACCTTCCAGAGTGATATCACCAGGTCAAGAACAAGTTACGGCAGAACGGTATGAACAACTTATCTAAATTAATAAATGTGTAAGATATTTTATATATAGGTTTTAATATTTGGTTAGAGCAAATATAGTTGAGTACAGTATGAGTTATTTACTTATCAAGTGTTGAATATGACTTAAAGTATTGTTGTTTGCATCTGTTATATAGTAATACCCCGTACTTCCGCGATAGATGGGACCAAGCGATAGCCGTGTAAGTCGAATTCGCGTAAGTCAGGGTATAATTTAACATATTATTAGGAATTACACTTTTGCTAATAGCAAAATTTGTAATTTACAACTAGCTCGTCATGAACAGCAACAAGATTTCGATATTATTAGATATGAATCATGTTTAATTGGGACCAAAGACTAAATAAACTAATAATTTAAAAGAAAAATGTGTATGTATTAAAGTCCTAAATACATAATACAACAAAAAATTATATTATATATACATACTGCAAAGAAGTAAGTAAAAAGAAGTTATTTTGACATAGAAGGCTTCATAAAATCTAGTAAATTTGTTTGAAGAATTGAAGATTTTTTTCTTCTCACACAGAATTTTCTCGTAACTCGCTAATTTGTTTGATTTGTGGTAGAAATACGCTCATCACAAAACATTTTTTGTTTTCTATGTTTTCCAAAATTTTTAACCTTGTTCAATTAAAATAAGGCTGTTTGTCAAGTTTCTAACCGTCATTTCATCTTTTAGGTCAACTGGGGCTAAAGAATCTACGTTTTTAAGGTCTTGCTCTTGCTCACACATTTCTAATCTCATCAATTAATTGTCAGCTCCTGGTTGTGTAAATCCAGCAGTTCTTGAACGTCAGCATTATGAACGTCTAAGTTTAGTTGTCTGGCTAAACCGACACCTTCTTCAGCAATTTCATAAGTTTTTGGCACTGATTCCACTTGAGTTTCAGTGGCAAAATAAGAGACACACCTTTTTCTAAACACCATTCAAAGTTTTTTGTGAAATTTTATTCCAAGATTGTCTTATGATTTTCAAAGCATTTAAAACATTGAATTGTTGCCAAAAATCTTCAACAGAGATCTCGTTGTTCTGTCTCATAGCTTCATGCAGATGCGCAAATGATCTTCTTGTGTAATAAGCTTTAAATTTGATGACGCTCTGATGCATCGGTTGAAGCAAATTAATATTTTTATGGCAAAAATATCACTTTCACGCATGTGTCGAAATTAGTTATACCTTTTCTAAACCATATGATCTGTTTTGCAAGGAGGCCTAATGGAACTACTGACTTATCTCTTTTAACATCTTTCCTCTACTCTGTCCACCTGTGTAACTTACTGAAAGATAGGAAGATTTGGATTGTTAAGTAGTAGGAGGATGGCGAGGTGCATTGTCAATTAATAGGAATTACTTTAAAAGGAATTTGTTTAGACCGACAATAACGTTTATTTTGAGGTATGAAATGATGACCAAACTAATCCTCAAAAAAAGCTGTCACCCAAGCCTTCCGATTCGATTTCCAAATCTCCGACAAGCTAGCTTTAGAAATATTTCTTAACGCCCTTTGATTTTCGGAGCTGTAAACTATGAGAGATTAAAACTTACAATCAACAGCTGTATTTGCCACAAATATCACTGTCAGTTGGTCTTTGGCTGCCTTAAAACCTGAAAATATTTTCTCTTCATGAGCTATAAAAGTTCTCATAAACATTTTCTTCCAGAACAAGCCAGTTTCTGCGTAACTCGGACAGCATGATTTAAACCCGCGTAACTTGGGAATGCCGTAAGGCGGGGCAGCGTAAGTCGAGGTATTACTGTATTCTAAATACAGTCTTAGGGTATTTACAAGTCTTAGGGTAGTGCATTAAAAAGTTTTTGGTACCATGTCCTTCTTTTTGAAAAAAAACCTCCCATGCCCCTTCCACTTTGCACTATAGATAAATGGTATGGGCATTTGAAAATGAAACAAATTTAATATACATGTGTATATACAGTCGGCGCCGCTTATTGTGATCATATTTGTCAGAAGCATATTTGATAACAATAACCGAACGCTTAATCACGATATAGTCTACAGCCGTACTGCATTGAACTCACTGTATTATTGCCACAACTGTTTGTTCTGAACGATATGTAAGCCTATCATTACGTTAAGTAATTCTAATTCTGTAACACTATAATCAAACTGTACTTACCAAATTTTGATGCTATTCCGGACAGTTTTATGTACAGTAGTAGAATTTCTGTAATTTAGTTTTCTACTTATTAAAATTAGTGGGCATATTTCATGTCAGTTTATTTTATTCCACTGTAGATTTTTTTAAAACACTGAATCTAGCATAATTGAAAAAATATATATAGAACTACGGAAAACACTTGATCAAAACATTTTAACACATAAAACTTCATTATAAAACACTTCAATCTTATTTACACTTCAAATTTACATTTACTTTTTCTCGAAGAATTCCTCTATATGTGACTGTCTGTAGTCTTCTCGTAAAATATTGTTTATAAATTGTTCATATTCATAATGTTTGTTGACATTTTCTGGTTTTTGTTGAACAAACTGCCTTAGAATCTCAAGACCTTGGTGAACTTCCTGCTTAGATCTTTGCGGTACACATTTATCATTTTCGTCATCATCGGTGCCATCTTCTTCTTCAGTAACTTTTGATGTTGAAGCAACTACCTCACAAATATCGTCTTCAGTCATTTCCGCTGCTGTTTCAATACTATCATCAACTTCCATCCACTCAGTATATTCTTTTAAGGACAAATCGAAGGGCTTCAAGTTCTCTTCAGAGTCTTCCTCAGATGTAGCTTGCTCTTGATTTTCTTCAACAAAAAACCCACCTTTTCTAAAGCAATTTTTCACAGTTTTTTCAGAAACTTCATTCCAAGATTTTGCTATCAGATGAATAGCATCGAGTAAAGAAGTTTTTTAGCCAATTCATTTGAGGTAAGGGTTTGAAATTCATCAATATTTTCTATAATTCTAGCACGCATCTCTCGTCGATAAAAACTTTTGAGATTTTTAATTATGCCTTGGTCACATGGCTGAATGATTCATGTAGTATTGGCCGGAAGGTAAATCACTTTGATGTGTTTTAGCGTAGTGCTTATGTCATGTGCAGTGCAGTTGTCTAGTAGAAGGACAATGTTGCGTTTGAGGCTGGTATCCCATTTAGCCAGCCATTCATTAAAAATTTTTGATGTCATCCAAGCATTGGAGTTTGAATGATATTCAACCAGTAGCTTTTTGATACCTTGAAAACAACGTGGATTTTTAGATTTACCGATAATTAAGAGTTTTTCTTTATGACCAAGCATGTTAACACAACACAAAACAGTTATTCTTTGTTTACATATTTTACAGCCGTTAGCAATTTCATTTTTAAATAAGTAAGTATGTTCGGGTAAAGCACGATAACAAAGTCCTGTTTCATCTGCATTGTATATGTAGCTAGGAGAATACTCGGCCGAAATCTTTGGCCATTCGTATTGTAACCAGTCCTCAGCTCCAATAAAATCAGCATTTCTTTTTTCACCACACGTTTTCTTGTAAACAGTGTTTTCCCTTTTCTTCCATCGATTGAACCATCCATCTGTGGGTTTAAAATCCTGTTTTCCTATTTTTTTGGCAAGATCCTCAGCTTTTAGACGCATTAGTGGGCCGTCAACTCTAGCATCTTTTTCGCGAACATTTTTAAACCACAATTTCAAAGCTGATTCCACTTGCGGATCCTTCCCAGAACGATGTCTTTTGTTGTCAACATTTGCATTACACTTTGATAATGACAAGATTTTTTCTTTGTTGTTCAATATTTTACATAAAGTGGTTGAGAAACGCCAAGTTGAGAAGCAGCGTTTCTTTGACTCATTTTTGGTAATTTACTGTACCTATCTAGAATATCAAGTTTTTGTTTAAGACTTAAAACGCGTCGTTTCTTTTGAGATTCGGACATCTTGCTATACTGTCCTTTGAAACTTCAAGTGACACTAAACTCTACAAAACAAACGAAAAAGATCTTTAAAAATTAAGTTATGTAAAATCCCACTGAAATACTGTAATAAAAGTTCATAAAAATTCACTGTTAAAAATACAGTAGGACTGTACTGTAAATGGTTCAGTAGTAACATCAACTAATGTTAACAAACAACTAAAGTCGACTCAGCGAGGCTACGGTTTTTGCGTAAACAAAGAGTAAGGGAGACATTCTGAGAACTGTGCTAAGTGCTGAAACCGTTATAAAGTATTTCTGTCATTCTAAAAATAAACATTCTATGAATTGGGCATCATTGTGTGTTGCACGTGCTGTTTACACTACTTTGTAGACATTTTTACTTGGTCTATGCTAGTATAGGTTGACGCATATGATTTTGCATGGCAAATTAAATGATAATAATAAGCGAACAGATGATTACAATAAGCGACCTAATTACAATGTATTAATATACGTCCGTGTTTGTTTTTCAATGAAACGATAACAATAACCGAATGATAACATTAACTGTGATCACAATAAGCGGCGCCCACTGTATATATATTATATATAGTGAGATGGATGAGCTAGAAGATAGTGAGATGGACGTTTTTCACTAGTATGCCTATTTGAGGTTGTATTTTAGTAGTTATTAGCAACATCAAGTTTGTTCCTAAATTTTGTTTTAATTTTAAAAAGTGGTGATAATGTTTTTTTGCACAAGTAGGTGTTTGAAAAAAGCAAGTATAATCGAACAGCTGTCTGTGAAATACTTTTAATTGTTTTATCCAAAATGAAGATTTGTGCATCACCTGCACACAACGTAATCGAGTAGAACCAGTGACAGTGACAAATCAATCAATAGCAGCCATGGTAAAATATCAGTAACTTTTCAGTCGCGACAGCAACATTTTGCCCAATCACAAAAGGGACAATCTCTCTCTCTCTCTCTCCCCCCTTCAGTCAATGACACTGCAATATAATCATTGCCGTGAGCCGAGCGGTGAGAGCAGCGACAGTGACAGCGACAATGACAGCCGTTTCATCCAGTAACAGCAACAAAGCAACTAATAGAAGCTGTTTCATCCAGTGACTGTGACGTTTTGCACAATCGCAACAGAGGCAATGTTCAATCGATATATTGTCACTGGAACTGGCATATTTGATATTTTGTCACTGGTACCACCAGAAAATAACGACCATCCCTAGTACTGAGATATTTCTTGACATGCTGTATTGATTTTTCCAGTTACTTTCCGTAACTGCACTGATGTAGCATTTTTATTGCTACTTGCATGCTGGTCAACATTCATTTTTGACAAATTACATTTATTTTCCTTCACTTTTCATACCAATAACTTCTTGTACAACAAATAACTAACTACTGGTATAAATCAATCACAAGCAAACTTTAAGAAAAGACTTTTGTAAGTGGCTAATTTTTTACTACGAAAGTATAGCTGCTGTAGGTAGGAACGAACTGGTCAAATGTTTACTCTCCTCCACAGCGCAAGTGATTAGTCTTCATATATTTTACCAATAGTACAAATATTTTACAATTTTCATTAAAAATCATTGTTTGAGGGTGGGTGTGTATGTAGTTTTTTTAATACAATTTATAACTTATAAATAATATATTATATATTTGAATATAGTTGTCTGCCTTTCCTAACATTATAATATTCTCCTTTGTTTACAATTATTCTTAACAGAACTGAAGATGAGAATATTAAGAATGTCAATTAAATTGTTATCAGACATAGGACTGGATTGTATTGAATTGTTTTCTTATGTCAATGTATACCTTTTTTTAGATTATGTTTGCATAAGTTAGTTCTATTACATTTTGATGTAAACAATTATTATTTATTGTAATTAATTTTAATGCCTTGCAATAGATCATTGAGTCTTCTTGGATAATTGAAATCTTGATTTGTTAATAAATTGGGTTAATAGTATTGTTTTTCTTTAAAAGCACTTACAAGTATTAGTATCCAAGACATTAGTTGTAAATATTGATACTAAGATGAAGTCTTTATAACAATTCCACACTATCAAAGGTTTTTCAGAATATTTTGTTCAAAATGTCAAATAACCACTATTGTTATGACTTGTTATTAATCATAATAAATACAATAATAAATCCTTTTTCTTGTTTATAAAGGCTGGGCTTGGAGAGACAACCCAGATCACTGCATATGAAACGTTGTAGCTGGGAAGGTGTCACTTCACATGCCGGAAGTCGTAAGAGCAGTGCTGCAGGAGAAATGGATGATAGAGGAGGAACTGATTGGGCAGATGAAGGTGACATAGCACACCCTCCTGTTCCCTATAGTGCAACATCATCCAGATCTGCATCAATCGTCAACTCATCTGTAATGCAGGTAGTTGTTTTAAGCTTTTAAGATATTTTACTATTGGCCATATTTATAAGCAATCATAAATTTATTATATTAGCATATTGAAGTTGTATCTGGTCGTCATCTAAACACCCTTGTCATATAATGTTTGTTTTTAGACTTGGTTTTCATATCAGATTAAAAGCTCACATCAACACTATATTACTTTTATTTTACTAAGTAATATCAGATTAATAAAAATATATTGTTAAAATCATTTCTATCTATAAGAATTTAGACTATATTTTTCTATCTACCATATTTTTTACTTTGTAGACTGGACTTTCTAATAAAAGTAAAAGATTAAAGTTTATAAAATACTAACCTTATCCTTTTAAACCTAGATTGTCAAAGTCATTATTTTATAGTTAAAATGAATATGTTTGTTTTTGTTAAAGTGGTTGAGTACATAAATAAATACAGGTGGACTTAATAATAACTAAGCTTTTATTTGAGTTTTTTCTAATCTTGTCTTTCAAGTTTTTTTTTAAAATTATTGTTATTAGTTATACCACAATGTTTAAATTTTATTATTATTTTTTAAGTTTAGAATATACAGTTGGATCCTTTTTAAAGGAAAGTTTTATTTTTTGTTCATCTAGTTTTTCTTATTCCAGTTTACAGGGATTATTTATAAATTTATCTACACTGAAAGCAGCTAATCTTAGTTACTATTTTATAATATTTTAATGTCTTAGTTGTTAAAAACAAATTAAATTCAATGAATATATTGCATTACTAAATTTATCATTCTTCATTTTGTATACTGCAATGAGCTAGTTTAAAACCTGTGCTAAATGTGATCGAGCTCACAGATCCATGGTTTGGGTTTGAAACCTCTAATTCTATGGGCGAAATCTGCCAATGGGAAAATCTCCTGGATTTTAACAAAATAATTAGCTACTCAACCAGCCTCCTTTGTTTATCCCTTAGGCATGGGCTCTATGGTCCTGCCACATAACCACCTTTTAACCTCAATCTAATGACAATTTTTCAAAAATATTAATAAATATTTTTAGGGCTAGACAGTTTCTAACATTCTTGAATTTTGTAGTCCATTACATTCGTTGAATCTTAATAATCACTTAAAAAATAGTTTACGACTATCCAAACTTTAAATTTGATAAATTTGTTAAACTTATTGAGACAGAACGTTTTCGATCGCTATGTGGCGATCTTCATGAGTGTCTTCTGCCGCAGAAGTGTCTCTTGCGGCAGAAGATACTGTAGTGTAACATGTTACACTACATAAATGGTATTAACATTCATTACACAATCACAACAGGCAAACCAACAGTAACAAATGTGTGCAGTACAAAATTATAGTTAAACCATCTTTTTTTATATTAGGGAAACAATAGATAATGCTCAGTCATTCTAATTATTTTTTCAAAATATCATGCTTGAATGTTACCTATAGTGATTTAAGTTAAGAAATAGGAAAATTACAAAAATTATTCATAAACTTCAAACCCTTTAATGCAGTCAAAATATACATTTTTGTAAAGCCTACTTAACACATTGCTAAGCTTGAAAAAAATGTATTAGTAATCATGCTTACACTCAGAGATTATTATTAAATGAAAGCAGTGACTTGCGAGTCTTGCCTATTTATTTATAAGGGCAACGCTTTAATATCAGATATGCCTGAATACGAAAACGTATCCGTTATTGAAAGGTTGCCTGTATAAATAAATAGTTGTACTTGACTCGCAAGTCAACCACTTTTAATTAACAAAAAGTATTAGTGTGTCAGATATTTTGATTAAAAGTTTATGCTTGGTTTTGTAATTATTATTAGAGAATTACAGTTGGGTAGGTCGAAGTATAACAGAATCCGAAAAACCAAACTACGGTAATAAGTAAAAGTCAACATCTGTAATTCTTAAAAAATAAAGTTGCTTGATGTAATCATCTTGAATTCACTGATTAAACTCTAATTAAAAGATTCTTAACTAAGTGAATATATAATAGGCTTACTTACTGAAACGTTTCGAAACAATCGTTCGCAAAAAAAAACCATCCAGAAGTTTGGATGAAGTAAAGATATGGGAAATGATGAAACTGTATTATGTTACTTTCAAATGGCTCTATTTATAAAAATACTGATTACAAAGTCATTTTAAAAGCTTGAAAATGCTGTGTAATAAATATAGCGGTTAAGGTACAAAACCTACATTATTATCTAAAATTTAAATGCAATATTATAATTACATAACATTTCAAACACAAATTGGAAATTATGATAACAAATAAATTAGTGAAGCAATAAATTCAACAGCCTAAGCAAATGAACTTGGAGATCATGATATAAAGGATAAAAAAGATAAAACTGTTTTGAAAGTAATAAACAAAATATTATTTAAAATTGTTAGCGTTACTAGAAATGTACTAAACATGTTTAACCCTCCGCCGGGCTTTGACCTGTCAGTCACCTTTCAGATTTTTCCTCTTTCCCCTTTGGGCCCTTGAGCTCCTAGGCACTAGTAGCTTCCTAACTTGTGATGATGATTATAACATGCCGGTAGTTTGAAGAAGGTTGTCCAATTATGCACGCAAAAAGTGCAACAATGGAGTGTGCCTGTCCTACAAGGATTATGGCCAGTGTACCTCAAAATGAACATAAGACCTGTGTTTCTGATTGAAACTAATTTTAATTGTATCTTAAGTGTCCTATTATCCAAATTTTTTACTTAATTTTATTCTTTTGTAATTTTTATGTAAATTTAAGACATAATTTATTTTATGTCCTAATACAATTAATAAATTTTGTTTTTTGGAGTAAAATTGCTTAGCGTAGATTTTATTTTCTAAAATGAGCCTCTGAGGCACACCGTGCCTGAACTAAAGAGGGTTTGAAGGGTACCTGACAAAGGGTTAAAAATGTACTAGGTATTTTTTTTCAAACAAATTGGAATCCTTTATTTGAGAATAAAACAAATTTACACCCAGAAAGAAAATGACAGAATAAAGTTACAGATTTGTTTGAAATAAAATTTTGGAAAAGTTCCAGTATAAATAAAAATTAGTGAATCATAATTTTAGTTATAGTTTTTATTTTATAGTAGTCAGTAACAAACTTTTATAATCTTGACTAGACTTTTCTAAATCTGTCTAATTTTTGATAGACTTACTCTATCTATCTAGTCTTACTCTTCTATCTGTCTTGACTAGATTTACTAATTTTTTTTCCTATTTTAATATGCAATACTGTATTTCAACTTTATTTACCCATTTTTTAATTACATAAGACCTGATCATAACAATATTATGAACATTTCTGGCGGCTTGTGCATATTGTTAAATTAGACACACCAACAAAAGTAGTGTTTTATTTGTTTAATGATGTTAGTGTCAGAAGGTTAAAATTTTTAAACAGAAATAAAACAATATATTTTAACACTTTTTGTTCAGAATTATTATGTTGCTCGGAGGTCAATTGTTGGAATGGATAATGAAGGTGGTGCGGGAAGTGTATCACAGAGAACTAGCTTTCAACATGACTCTCCACAGAACTCCAGCAAAGCAGGAGTGGTTATCACATCATTCCGTCAGTCTCATAGGAGGTTAGTATAATGTTGAGAAATATAGTTAATTTTATAACTGATATACGTATAGTGTTGTTTGTCACTTTAAAATAATAGTTTTAGAATAATATAAAATATTAATAGAACATGTGTGATTCTAATTGCATGACATTTTGTCAGAATTAGACTGTGTGCTTTGAAACACATTTTAGATGCATTTCATCAAAATCATTCGATTCATCATTTTTCAAAAATTAACTGGCTTTGGGAATTTTGTTTTATATATTCACTCAGTAGAATATAGATATACAAGAGACACACACACACATGCTTGTTTTTATGGAGTCCTAAAAATTGTTTTCATTTTATTAAAAAGATACATATGTTCACTGAAGCAAATACCACACCCCCACCAAAATATTTCTGCACATCCAGTGCTAATTCGTTGTAAATTAGTAATTATGTTTAGGAAATTGTAAACATGAATTATTAAGGTGTTTTTCTTTTGAAGTGACCATAAGGCAATAGCTGTATTCGTTATTTTTAATAGAGGGCTTTTATATCATTTCTGCTTGAGATCTTGAGATAATTATAATTAATCACTTTAAAATTAGTTTAAAATTAATAGACTATCTGATCTTTAAATTTTGTAAATTTGTAAAAACTTACTGAGATAGAACGTTTTCGATCACTATGTATCTTCTTCCACATAATGATCAAAAATGTTCTGTCTCAGTAAGTTTTTACAAATTTACAAAATTTAAAGTTCGGATAGTCTTAAACCAATGTTAAATTGATTAATTAAGTTTCATCGAATGTAATGGACTACAAAATTCAAGATATTAATATTTTTTTCTGGCCTAATAGATAATTTGACAACATATGTTAAATTTAGTTCTCAATTTACTTCCTCTTTTGATTGTCTCTGTTGTAGTTCAAATCTCTCTTTGTTGCGAGAGAACTCAACTAGGTTGTTAAATATTTCAATCTTGATTTTACGAGCTGTGTTCAAAAAATACCAGGAATGTTTAAATTTCGCGAGTTTGAAGAGTTCGATTGTCAAAATTTTGTTTTATTGTGTTGATATACATGTCCCGAAGTATGGCACAATTTTCAGCTGTATTCATTGTTTACTTTATCTGTGGCAGCCGCTAAGGTTAGACGTGTTTTCATGAGCTCGGCAATTTTCGATTGTTAAAAAAATGGATCAAAGAATTTGTATTAAGTTTTGCGTAAAAATGAAATAAAGTGTAACAAAGTGTGACGATCCAGCACATCAACAACCGAAGAAAACGTGAAAAAAGTGGAAGCAATGGTTATGAATGATCGCCGAATCACAATCAGAGAAGTCGCTGATGATGTTGGCATATCGATTGGCTCATGCCATGACATTTTTGCAAACATTTTGGGTATGCAACACGTGGCAGCAAAATTTGTCCCAAAATTGTTGAATTTTGAACAAAAACAGCACCGAATGGAAGTTGTTCAGGAATCACTAAATGAAGTCAGCGACAATGCAGAATTACTGAAACGTATTATAACAGGTAACGAAACATGGCTTTACAGATATGAAGGCTCAATCGTCCCAGTGGAAGCATTCTGGCTCTCCAAGACCGAAAAAGGCTCGGCAAGTACGGTTGAACGTCAAAGTTATGCTTACTGTGTTCTTTGATTTTAATGGCATAGTGCATCATGAATATTTGCCACAAGGTCAAATGATCAATAAAGTGTACTAGCTACAAGTTCAATGCCCTTTGCATGAAGTAGTGCAAAGAAAACGTCCGGATTTGTGGCAAAACAATTCGTGGCTTATGCATGACGATAATGCACTGGCTCACACATCGTTGCTTGTTCGTGATTTTTTGGCTGTAATGATGCCCCAACCTCCATATTCACCAGACATGGCCCCTTGTGACTTTTCCTTTTTCCAAAAATAAAAGGGTTGTCGTTTCACAAGCATAGATGACATTAAAAGTGCATCGCTGAAAGAGCTCAAAGCTATCCCAAAGATCGAGTTTCAGAAGTGTTTTGAGAATTGGAAAAAGTGCTGGCATAAATGCATAATATCTAGTGGGACTACTTTGAAGGGGACATATCAATATAGGTGAATAAATAAATATTTTTTTTAAAATACCAAAATTCCGGGTATTTTTTGAACACACTTCGTATATATAAGATGTGAAAAAAGTAAAGTTACTTTTAAAATTTTGCAGGCAGCGTACATTCGATTTTCTTTTTTTGTTGTATAGGTACACATGTCTCAAACATATGTTTATAGTTTCAACAATATAGCACATTTCCTTTGTTTTTGACAGATAAAAAGGTTAACTGTGTTTTGGTGTGTTCGGCTATTTGCTGCTATAAAAAAAATGGATTAAAATATTTGCAAATCTTCATCCTTTCATAGGTTTCTTCAGTTTTGAGAACAGAAAAGAGTCACAGGAGGCCAAATATGGTGGCTGAAGCATGGGTTGTGGTGTTGTTTTTGGCCAAAAAATCTCTCAAGCAGCGATAAGTGAGCAGGTGCATTATCGTGATGCAAAAGATATGAAATTCTGGATGTTTTTTCGTATTGCTTCACTTACGCCTAACTTAGCCATCTTCAGCAACATCTCTAATAATGATACGATGATTTTCCAAAACAATTTTCTTCAACATTTTCATCTGTTGTTGACTTTCTGGGACGTCCAGAACAAGATTCGTCATTGGAATCTTCTCAACCATTTTAGAAGAGCTTGAACTACTTACAAACATTTTTAAACTCAGAGTAGACCTACCATAAGCCACTGTCAACATTTCAATTATTTTTGAGCACTTAGTTCCATTTTTTACCCAATATTTGATGTAAATTCTTGGGTCCTTTTTTTTATAATAAAGAACAGCTGAATACACCAAAAAGTGTCTAACCTTTGTATCTGTTAAAAAGAAACAAAATATACTATATTGCTGAAACTGTAAACATATGTTCGGTTTAATGTCTAGAATGTGTTTGTTTTGCTTTAAAGCAGCCACTATGATTTTATTTGGATGTGGAATATAATTTACACAAATTTCTCCTAATGTTTCCTACACACTTTCTACAAACAGTTTCGTTCATTCAACAGTCAGTTTTCAACATAGTATGCTGGTGTAAGGTGCACTATTTTTTATTTTGTGTGTATATGCGTAAGATTGTTGACTTCGATGTTATATATTTCCCTTACTTATGGGATGTCTTATCCTAAAAACTGATTAAATCATCAATAATAATATTAAAGTGTTGGAGTTATGGTATTGCAGATGTATATTGAGAATTTTGTGGATGAATTGAACAACAAATAGCGAAGTATTGAGAAGAAAGAATAACGTTTGTAAAATTATTGCCACCACAAATTGCTGCAAACTTGTACATCCAGGCCATATAATGTAAAATGAACAGCTTGTTGCAACTCATTCTGTGGTTAAAGTATAAGAGAAAAGGAGAAAGTGAAACAAAAATATGTCTTAGCTAGAAAATTTCAAACTATTGGGCTCCTTGATCACCATATTGTTTTGAAGAAAATGTAGCTTGAAGAGTAAATGCATTGATAGAATCACACATATGAAGCCCATCCAGGATTCAATAGAAACATCCTATAAATGTACAGTAATACCTCGACTTATGCTACCCTGTCTTACGTGATTCCCAAATTACGCGGTTTTAAATCATGCTGTCCGAGTTATGCAAAAACTGGCTATTCTGGAAGAAAATGCTTATGAGAACTTTTATAGCTCATGAAGAGAAAATATTTTCGGGTTTTAAGGCCGCCAAAGACCGATTTACAGTGATATTTGGTGCAAATACAGCTGTTGACTGTAAGTTTTAATCTCTCATAGTTTATCGCTCAGAAAATGAAAGGGCGTTAAAAAATATTTCTAAAGCTAGCTTGCCGGAGATTTGGAAATCGAATCGGAAGGCTTGGGTGACAGCTTTTTTTTTTGAGGACTTGTTTGGTCATCATTTTATACCTCGAAAAGAATGTTATTGGTGGTTTAGACAAATTCCTTTTAACGTAATTCCTATTAATTGACAATGCACCAGGCCATCCTCCTACTACTTTAACTATTCGACATACACTTGAAAGTGATATTTTTGCCTCCAAACACAACTAGTTTGCTTCAACCGAGGGATCAGGGAATCATCAAAATATTTAAAGCATACTACACAAGAAGATCATTTTCGCATCTGCACGAAGCATTGAGACGGAACAACGAGCTCACTGTTAAAGATTTTTGGAATCTATTCAATGTTGCAAATGCTTTAAGAATCATTGGACAATCTTTGAATGAAATTTCACAATAAACTTTGAATTTCGTTTGGAAAAAGGTGTTTCTTTTTCTTCGCCACTGAACCTCAAGCCTAATCAGTGCCAGAGTCTTATGAAATTGTTGATAAGATTGAAGAAGTTGTCGGTTCTGCCAGACAATTAAATTTAGAAGTGGATAATGATGACATTCAAGAACTACTGAATTTACACAAGCAGCAGCTGACAATTAATTGATGAGCTCAGAAATGCGTGAGCAAGACCTTGAAAATGCAGATTCTTTAGGCCCAGTTGGCGTAGAAGATGAAATGACAATTAGAAACTTGACAAATGGCCTTATTTTAATTGAACAAGGATTACAAATTTTGGAAAACATAGAGCACAACGATGAGCGTATTTCTGCCACAAAACAAAAAAAATTAGCGAGTTACTAGGAAATTCTGCGTGAGAAGAAAAAATCTTCAATTCTTCAAACGAAAATACTAGATTTTATGAAGTCATCTATATCAAAATAACTTCTTTTTACTTAATTCTTTGCAATATGTACTATATATTATAATTTTTTTTGTATTATGTATTTAGGATTTTAATACATACACATTTTTAAAAACAAATTAATTATTTATTTAGTCTTTGGTCCCAATTAAACATGATTCCTATGTGATTGTATGTAAAATTATACCCCGACTTACACGAATTCGACTTACACGGTTATCGCTCGGTTACACCTATCACGTAAGTACGGGGTATTACTGTACTATAAAACAATCTCACACTCAGATAAAATGTCAGGGAGAATTAAATTAATAGTTGAAATTTCTCTCTCAATCATTCTTAAAGTTTCTATGTTTCATTAATTTATGATTGTTCAGAATTCTTCATTACTACTGATTTGAAATTTTGAAATTAAACTCCAAACCAGATATGGAGAGTTAGGTATTGTTTAAGTAGTCACCACTGTCCCTCATTGGGTTCAAGGTTTAATTCTGGGTTCAAAACCAATAATAAGAAAATAGAGAAAAAACTAGTAACCAAGACAAAAGATATAAAGGAGGGTTGTGTAGTGCTTTTGTGTATATTTATATTTGTGTATGTGTGTGTGTGTGTGTGAGCGTGCATGCATGAGAGAGAGAGAGAGAGAGAGAGGGAGTGAATGAAAGATATTCTTATGAGAATATTCATGATTTATAGATGTATATTTCTACCATTTTTTGTAGCTTAAACTTTAACAAGGTTTAAATGTTATTTGTCTAAAGGATATTATTAAGTAAATATATTGTATTGAGTTTCATTTTACATGATCTTTTCTGAACAATTTGATATAATTACTCTCTGAACTATTTTATGCATAATAGTTTTCCTTTTGTCATTTTAAAAATAACTTTTTATCAGAATAGTTATTTAATTACACTATTGCACTTTTCAAGAAATAAAAAACACACAAGTTAAAAAATAATTTTATCATTATTTAGGGATGTATATTTGATATTAATTTTTTCTTAATTTTGATGGAATTAAAAAAGAGTAGTACATATAGAGTTGTCTGTTATAAAACAAACTTTCTTATAAAAAAATACAAAATACTAAAGTTTAAAAACATTTTGTGAATTTATTATTATTATTTATTTATTTATTTATTTTTTATAGCTTCAGATTATTTTGTTTTTATTTGTGAACTTTTAAACATAAATACTTTATGTGTGAAAAAAATAGTTTATTCTTGTTATAGTTAGTATTTTAATGTTTAAAGTAAGGTTAAACTAAGGGTAGAATATGAGCTTTGTCATTTAAGATAACGGCAAAACTGTTACTATATTTACAGCCACTGTATTTCTTTTACTAAAATATCGAACTATGCCCACAGAAGCAGTGCTTTTTTTCATCAACTGTTGACATTTCAATGTTTCCTGTAAAATAAAAACAAATTGATATTTGGTAAGGCATTCTTATTTTATAGGACGGTTAAAGTTATCCAGGTCTATGTCCACTGGTAATGGAAAATCTTTACCTTGAGCAAATTGAGAGTGACTCAAGCAGCTGATTGGAACAAAAGGTTGTCTAGCTATGCATTTACAAGTGGATGACATATACATTTTAACAATTTTTAAACAAATTGTTATAAATTGTGCACTTGTATTTTGTAATAAATGTTTCAGATAGGAACCATATAACATACACAAGTACCTTAATTTCAGTAAAGATGAAATACTGCTTGTTTTAATATTGCTTATAATTCTGTCTGCTTTTATGATAAGTGGTGTAAACAGACAAATTCTGTCTGTTTTAAAAACACTACATGTTTTTATTTTTATACTGAAACTTCTATTACAGAAATATTATTTCATAATACTGATATGTGTAAGTAGAACGTGATCAATATCACAAATGGTGTAGAATATTTCAAGACTAATGAATGAAAGAAAGTTTATGGGATACTAGAAAATATTTGAGATTTTGCCTTGAAAATCAGAAAAACTAACTTTAAAATACAAATTTCAGTCATCCAAAATTAGATAAATTTCCTATTTTTCAAAATATATTTGAAGAATATCAATAAATTTTTATAATTTGTCGTTAGTATTAGTAACAGTTTAGCCATCTTTAATATGTTATATGCTATTCCAGTAATGTATGTTTGTAATAGCTGTTTGTTGCTATTGTATGTTGCTATTTCAGTCTCAGACATGAACCCTTATGGTGAGTAAAGACATAAAGGTACCCCAGACTAACACGTAGACTCCCTTCCCAATGTAGTTATAGATTCTGATATAAGATGGTTTAGAAATAAAATTTTGTTATTTTTAACACTTAAGTAAATGGAAATTGACTTTTATTGTAATTAGTTTTGCTCAGACTTACAAATTAATTCAGTAATTTCATAAATTTAATAATGTTTTCTCTATTTTCTTGTTTGATCATATTTCAAAGATCATCTTGAAAAATCATGAATTTTAGTAATTAATTATATATACTTTGAAGATTCTGTAACATATATTGGGTAAGAACATGAACATATCTATTAGGCGAGTCATACAAGTGTATTCTTTATAAAACATGTTTATTTACTCTCCAAAATGTCACCTAATCATTTAGACATTTTCTTGAAAAGTTGACTCTGTTGTGCAGCACCCAAGTTCGGGTACATACACCCAAGCTGCACAAAACTGTTGTGCACATATACACACATTCAAGACCATGCATGTCCACATACACACAAGGTGTGGCTAGAGAATAATCAGACTGGTATTGTTACAAGGGAATTTAAATGATAAGATTAAAATTTTATGACCAACCATGTAACAACCACTCCACATTCTATTTGAATTTTGTCTGGAATCTACATTCAGTCTGCCTAAACAACTAGTTGAAAGTGGTTGGTGATCTGACTTTACCACACAAATTTATTGAAATTTATGAGAAACATTGTTGGTAACCAATTTGTTTTAAAATTTTTTATAATATTTGAAAAGTTAGGTAGGATTAAGGTAGAAACATAAAACCACCCAGTACAGGATATAAGGGGATGTATTATGACATGTTTACAGGGTCGCATCCCCGAGCTAGACCTCTTTATCAGTGACATAAAGATGAGATTACTTCTTACACTTCGTTGTAAGCATCGATACAAAGCTTTGTTGTAAGCAGGATACAAAAGAGTAGATAGAATTAGGTACGACTTACAAAAGGACCTAATAATAAAAAAGATACCATTTTCACAGTGCTTTATATCCAAAGATGTTTTTTGGCCAAGTTCAACATTCATATCTTGCAATATGAGCACCTGCTTGATTTAGCCTTTTTTGACTCTTCTTTGTTCTCTAAATTAAAGACAGCTCTGAAGGAAAAATGAGGTTGTTAAATTAGTGAAAACAAAAGTGACAGAGGTCATGAATGTACTTATTAGAATGATCTGTATCACAGCTGTGGGAGGGGTCAAAAAATAAGATGGTTCTGAATAGATAACGAGGTGGAAGTGTATACCGAGGCTTATAATGTAACAATTTTACATAAAATATAAACCTTGTAATGCCTTTTAAAACATAATTTTTGTTCAGCCTCAGTCTGGTTTTTATCCTCCCCTTATTGTAGCTTGTGTATGTATAACTGTGCATTAATTAGAGAGAAAAAATAAGTTTTCAGATTAAAAGATATTCATCTAATTTAGCCTTAAATTTTAAAAAATCATGGATATTTGTTTAAAATTATCATAGTAAATCATTTTTGAAATTTATAGTTAGTTTGTGAAAATTCTGAAATGATACCAAATATATTGTAAAGTGAGGAATTTGACAGTAATTTTCCATACATAATGTATTAAAATTACGCTACTTCATAAAAATGTTAAGGGAAATACATGTAGTTTATAACTGGTGCTATTGAGGTATGTTTAAAAAACTTATAAAAGATCATACAATCAATTTCATTTACTTCAAGGCTCTTTAAAATGAAGTGTTTTTAAAATTTCCCGAGTAAGATGAAACATTATTTGTTAGCACATTTTCTGCCTTTAACTTAAGCTGATTTCCATTGTAGGCAGGTTTTGTTTCACTGATTTTTAAATTGTTGGCCTCAATAACAGATCCTGCAAGTATGAAACCCACCAGCATTGTTGAGTGTTTAAATTCACTAAATGTTTGGCCTATAGAGGTATAGAGATTTATACCAAATTTATGGTTAAAATGCATTGAATGAAATCTCTGTGTGAAAATGGTGTGTTATGTGTAATGGAGGGAAAACAAATATGTTTGACTATAATCACAGTGTCAGGTTATTGCTCAATATGGACAAAACTTTACCTCAATTCATTGCAGAAATATTTTCAAAGCTTTACTGGATCTATCAGTAAAACATTTACGACTGCAGCAATGAACCACAACTCAAAATTAAGGTAAATTAGGGTAAATCAGCAAACAAGTATTCTCTGAAAGTTTCAGCATGTGGGATGTTGTGCAGTCATCAGTTCCTTTCTCAACAATCTCTATGTATAATACTTATAGTCTAACCCATTGCCTCCCATAGACAAAACTATCTCATCAGTACAAAATTTCTTCAGCAGACATACACACAGTGTTTCCTCGACACAATAAAAAACATTTTTTGTCTTTGCCTCAAGGAATTACATTGTTATTTTTAATGTTTAGTCTGTCTGAACCTTGTTAATGGGTTATCATCTCCATGGTTCAGTTAAGCTCTTACAGGTCATTTCTCACGACTAAGCAACTGTTTTTGTCTATCGAAACTGTCACCACAATGAAGAATATTTATGTCAGTCCTATTACATTTTTCGAACAACAGGACATATAAAATAGGGTTTTTATTGTCTTCCTAAAATTTATAACTAACTTGTTAGCTGGCCATTTGTTGGCCATTGTTAGCTCCAACCTCTTCTGCAGTTTTTTATAGTTTTATCATTCATTTGTTCGATAAACTTCAGTGAGTGTGTAGGACAGTAGCACTAGATCTAGGCTCTTTTGTTACGGTAAGTAGCATTTTATTTATTTTTGTCACATATTATTATTTTGTATATTTTAATTCATAATAAATCTTTTTTAATAATATTGATGACAAATAATCAATTAAAAAATAATAAATTACCACAACACAGTACATTTTCTGTGACTACTAAGTTTGGGATTAAGTAATAGCAAGAAGTTGTTCTAATTGACTGACTGACAAATTTGTTATAAATGTTAAGAGGCAATAAAAATCCCACTTTATATATGACCTGTCATTCTGAGAAACGATTATAATGAACATAAATACTTTCATTATATTGACATTTATGAGAGCCAAAAATGATTGCGTAGTCATGAGAAGTGTGTTACATGTGCTTATATAAACCATTGAGGCTATAACTCATTAACAAGTATAAGTAGACTAAACATTTATTAACTGATAACGATCTTTCTTTATCATATTACTTGTAAAATAGAAAACAATAGTTTGCCAGGTAGGCTCATTCTTGGTAGAATGGTGAAATGTTTTGGTCTTTAATATTCAGCTGTTGGCAAAAATACCATTAAATTATATCAGAACTCCATGTTTAAACATTGTCAATTTCCAATGTAAGTTCTTAATATAAACTATATTCATATTTATTCGAGTGTGGTGCTAGTGTAATCTGTTTGGATTTGTACAATATTGTTTACTTGCTTTTAGTATTGATGCTGATATTTTGCACTTCAAATTATGTAAGCAGAATTCACTGGAGGTATCAGCTTTAAGTAGATTTAGATATTGTAGCATAAGAATTTTTTTTTAAACCCGATACTAGTCCTTTTTTATCAACCTCTGAGTTCTTTGTGGTTATTTATATTTCTTTGTTTTTAATATTTCTTAGAAATCAAACAATATTTATATTACTAAAGCCTAATTTAAAAGAATACTCTGTATATTAAAATAGTAAAAATAATTTAGTTTAAAAAATAACATTTTAAAGTATTAAAGGAGCCTGTTCCATATATTTTGGAAATGTTCACTAAGTATTGTTTCCCATATATATGTATTAATTTTGAATACAAAAATGTAAAAAATGACATACAACATATTTTTTAAACAAACATCTTTGGTTAATGTCAGGATTTTGTATGTGTGTGTTGACGATTATTCTGGTAGTGGTTTTGAGCTGGTGTTTTTGGTATAGCAACTAAAACAAAATCTAATGAACAGGCCCTATAAATGACTTGCAATAGATTTTTATATAGAATACGCTGTTTTTCATTGTTTAATTGTATTTGTGGGATATTGATTATTCAAGCAGTAAATTTGCCTTTTTCAGGTATCAGCAGGGATTAGTTGTTAAATAAAGTCCTGTATACACCTTAGAAATAACATTTACAATGAAAATGGTGTCTTAATATTAGCATACTCCCAATATTTCACAAAGATTCAATCCACTTATAATGAATATATATTATTTGCTTGTATGTGAATATTCACATAACCAGTTTTAATAAATACAATGTGCATTACTTACAATAGTTTATGCTTATACATTTGAATGCATATTAATATGTGACTATTGTAGCACTTACTTTAATTTAGGACAGCTGTTTTGGGAGATCTATCCCATTGACAAATCAGACTATATGATATCTTTGTTATTGCAGGTTGGTGTGGGGTTAGGTTAGGATAAAAATAATAGGTGACCTTTGAAAGAGTTTTTGAGGTTATGATGCTAAAAGGTGTATATGAACTATAAAGTAATTGGGGTTATGTATGTTGGAAGTAGCTTTAAATTAGGAATGGGCCGATACTTAAAATTGACGTTCGTGATTCCTATTTCGATTCTAGAATTTGTCTTCTGATTTTCGATTTTTTCAAGTTATATAGGCCTAGATGATATTCTCTAATAATAAATTTAGTTAACGTCTTGGTCCATATCTTGAAGCCTTATAAAAGCTCTGTTTTATTGTAATAGGCTACACAATACGTTCAACCTTGATTTATGAATAGGAATTTCTGGGAGCATGACAAACATATCAGGTAAAAGTAATGATTTATTTAAAACTGCAAATGTGAACTTCAGTTTAGAAATACAACATAACTTCAGTAATAGGTATTTCAGTTTGTATGACTGGAGATATTAGAACTACAATTTTCTTGTGTTTTGTTTTGACATCTATGAACCGGTGGCAGAGTAGAGGCAGCCAGAGTTGGGGAGAGAGAGAGTGTCCAACCGAGTAAAAGTGAGACAGATAGCACAGTGAAACGAGAGGTGACCAACAATTGAACTAGAAATGTTACTGATCGTCTTTGTTCTTACATTATAAATAATAATAATATTATTTTTAAACGTTTAAAATCGGCATTTTCTTTATTCGTTTAATTCATTCAAAGCAACTAATACACAAATAAGACCAAGCTGATAAACATTTTTCCTATAAATTACACTGCACATGTATTATAGTAGTTTAAAAAAAAAACAAGAATTGGAATCAGCACTTTATTGATGGAGAATTGAGTATTGGCGATTACTTGATACCATTAAAATAGATGATTCCGAGAATGGGAATAGGCCCATCCCTACTTTAAATGTTTTTATATTTCATAGTGGTTGGTTGTATGGAGTTGGTTAGTTAATGGTGTGGAGTCGGTTATTTTGTGTAAATGTGTGGATATAAAGTGGTTGGCAAAATTTGATTGAGTGTTTTTGTTAATAAAATGGGTTTTGGTTAGTGTGTATGAAATAACCATCATGTTAGGCATATATAGAAACAAGGACAGGAATTTCAAGTTAGTTTGTGTACATCTGTGAAAATTTAAATGTCTTTGATTGTGATTTTAGGGTTAAATTGTTTGTTGAAGTTCTTGTGTATAGAGTTGGCTATTTTGTAATTATATTTATGAAATGTGTTGTTTAGTTTATGAATTTTGAATGGTCTGTGTGTGGGTTTGTCAAATGACTGTTTTGGTGTTAGGTCATTGAATTTAATAACATTTGATGTAGAATTCATTGGTATAAAATAAGGATTTTCTGGCATCATTGTTAAAGTAACTCCCTTCAAATTTGATGTTTTCTATATCAAATAAACCTTCAGTTTAAAAAGGCGTAGTTAAAATATAAAACATATAATTCTGTAAAAACACTTGTTTTTAAATTTGAGAACAAATTGCAATCACAGTAACTTATAGAAAGATTTAGAAGTAGTGTTTCTAATTCACGAATTGGCTTGCTACCTTAGCAAAAAATATACCTTGTAGAATTAAACATTGATTTTGACATTCTCTAAGTTTACAGCCATGCACAAATAGAATATCTTTACTGTAGTGGCCTTTATTTTGTATTATTTTAAATTGAAATACATTTATCACTTAGTGTAGAGTTGGTTATTAGTTGGACTATGAAATAATTTCTAGATATACAATAGTAAGTTGAATTATTAACCAGATATTAATCATTTGTTAGAATTCAAGAAAACCTTGAATGTTATCAATATAGTATTAAGAAGTTATATATTCTTTAAATTGTGTATTGTTCATTGATGTAGGTTTTACCTAGAATTTCATCCCATGACTCGCTCTAACCTAGTATTTCATCCACATGTTTTGTCTTTTAGTATTTTCTTAGATTTATACTCCTTGTGACTTAAAAAAAAATTATTTTAAACTTTTTAACTGTCTCAAATTGTTGATTTTTGAAGTGCTAGTTTTGATAAAAGGGTTACAATTTAATGAATATTTCACTCAATTACCCTTTACTAATGATTTAAAAAAAATAATAAATTAAAATTTAATCCTGTCTTTATTCCGAGTCTGTTCTTCTGAATGGCCTTATAGATTATGTTTACTTTTTTAGAATACTGGCTTACAAGCAATTTAAGTATTTTAACTACCATATTTTTGTGCTTGGATAATTTATTTACAATAATACCTTGAAACAATGATCATCCACCAATAATACATCTGTTCAGGTATCATATAAATAATATTAAAGGTTATTAAAATATATTGTTTGTATTTTAAAATTTATTTTATAACAAATGTAAATAAACAGAGATGTTTTTACCCAGAAGCTGTGGCTTGAAAGTTTTATAACCAAATGTTTTCTCTATAATTCTTTATGAATTATACTTGAGCGATGTAAAAGCTGTATCTGGAAAGTAAGTGAACTGAATTTTTGTAGGTTACAAAAAATGTTATTTAAACAAAAAAATTACATGATTACCTTAGTACATTTGTAAGCTTTTTTGCGATATAGTCGCTATTCTTCTCAAAGTAGTTTCTCACCAACCCCTTCATCCACTTCTCCACCTCCTGCTTGTCCACTTCAATCTCCTTGTAGGTTGAAAACCATTTTCCAACCATGTGGAGCTCCAGAGAGGTAAAGAGATAGTAATCCGAATGTGGAAGGTGAGAGTTGGATGGTTCGGAAAATCCCATTTAAACGAGGCATGCAGTTTCTTCATGGCGTTCTGTGTGTTTGGTCTAGCATTGTCTTGCAGTTTTCGGATACCTCGCGGAGAGTTTTGAATGTACGAAGATTTCTATGATGGATATTGTGTATTAGATATTTGTGGAAAAATTGTAGAAACTTCACCCACAGTCAATCTGCGATCGTCATAGAGCGCATTTTCGATTTTATCAGTCACAATTGTATGTTTTCCTCTTCTCTGATCGCCATGCACAAACGTACAACCATTTTAAAATTCGGAACACCACTTGTACAGCCTAGTACAGTTCATAGATTTATCACCATATTCTGTTTTTCCTTCCAAACAGGAGGTTTTCCTTTTTAAACGAAATAACAGATAAAGCCACATATTTTGCATGTGGCGGAAGATTGGATTTAAATTTTTCATAAAACATGTTGCCGCGTTGTTAGTTCTCAACCTATTGTGCTTTAACCAGTCATGTTGCGGAGGGCAAGAAGTCTTGCCATACAGTTTGTAGCCAACATGTCGAAAGTAAAATCCCTCCAGAGCCTCAGTACACTTACTTTCTGAATATGCTTCGTATTATGTACTACTTATCCTTTATCAGCTATTTGGCAAAAATAGCCAAAATGAGAATTACATCATGCCACTTATTTAAATCTTTTACATACCATGTAATTAAGTGCAATTTATTCTCATTAATATTGATCTTTGAGTTGAATCTGATGTAAAATCTTTACAGGTACCAAAGTTGAATTTATTATGATTACTTGATAGTGTATAAAGCCAAAATAATTCATTTATAGAAAACTCTAAACTGTCATAATGAATCTTCAATTTAGTTGTGTCAAAATATTTTTATTTTTTGTAAGGAAATAATTTAAAATATTATTTTAAAATATAATTGTCATTATTTGAAAGAATGCCATTACCTACCTTAAGTCTATAAATTAAGTCTTTAGTAATAATTGTATTTTAAATTTTGGTATTTATTCTATCTTTGTGTTGACATTCCTTTAACACATTTGAAGTTTTTTTCTGTAATGCATGCTTAAAATTTATTTTTTTAGCATTTTAATTTTTGTTTTAATTATAAAAAAAATATTATTTTGCTTGAAAATTGCATTTTTTTATTCGATACTATAATATTTGTTAATAATTTATCATAATATAATTTTTATTATTTAGAGTACTTTTATTTTTGTCTTTAATTATGTTTTATTTTTATATAATTATCCGTTAATAATTTTGTCACTTTCAGTCCTTATTTTATGGTTAATTTAGCTAAAGGTTCATTTGTATTCATTCGTTTGGCTTTTCTTGAGTTGATGTTCTTCTTTATTTGCTGGTTTCATTTTTTAATTTTACTCTTTTGCAAATTTGGTTGTCACAGTTTCCTTTTAAGTTGATTTATTAAATGAGTTGTTATAGTTTCAGCTTCTTGTTTCTGTTAAAAAAAGGTTTCATTTCCCCTCTTTCATTGTTCATGGTTCAGACTTTCTACTTCTTTATTGTAATAATGTTTTTGTAGTTGTTTTACCTAAAAATAAATGTTAACCACTTCTAAAGGAGCAGCACATCAACTGCTGCTGCAGCTTTTGCAATTGCCACTTCAGCTTCAAGCAATCCTCGTGATTTGTCACCTGTTTCTAAAAGTGGTCGAGGAAGTGTAGGACCAGAAACTAATGCACGTACAGGTAGCTGTCGAGACAGAAATAGAAGAAAAGAGTCTGTCATGTCAACAGCTGCAACAATGAGGGTTTTAAATGTTTTACGTCACTGGGTGTCTAAACATGCACAGGTAATTGTAAATGTACATGTGTCATCAGCTGGTACATTAGGTTTAGTTCAGCAGTAATTGTTTATGTTGCTTAGGCCATGGACCCAAGGCTCTCTAATGCAGTACATTTCTGTATTAGGAAGTTTGTATTATTAAAATGTTTCACTGTTCTATGAAAATTTAGATCTCTTCAATTTATATAGTTAGTATAGATAATTTTGCTTTTAGTAGAAGTTGAAGTTGGTTTGTTTGTAGGTAGAACATATTTTTGTCATTTGGTTTAATAATTTTTGTGAGATTAGTGTTGAAAAGTAAGTTATGTATCAGTGATAAAATGAATTTTCATTGTTTTTGGATATTTGTTTGTATTTAGACATTAATAGTTGCATTCAAGTTTTGTCTTTCTTCAAAAATGTATTAGTATTAAAACATATTAAAAGGTTTCATAATTTTTTCGAAATTGCATTTTTATTTTTAATTTGTCATTGGAAATCAGAGGATATATAATTTGTGATCAGTAAGAGCTTCAGGCAAAGTTTCGGAATGAGACATGAAACCTCAGAAAAATGGTAAGAGAGACACTGTTTTGAATAGTCGCTATAATCTTCTCTTTATTAAAGTGTACTTTTTAATGCTTATTGAAAAATGTCCATTGAAATTCAAAATAATCTACTATGAATACTTTATGCGTTTTCCATAAGTGTTAGTAATTTGAGATTGTAACATTTTACAAATATACCATTCCATTATATAAGAAGTGATTCACTAATAACATTTCAAACATATACACAAAGAGTTAATTTGATTTCCTAATTCATTGCAAGTATACACTATAGTGGATGAATATTGTATGTTAATGGTTGTTGCTGTTTTCTCTGTTTTTTCTTATGCTCATTTTTGAACAAATTGCACTTTTTGGTTATTGTCATCTATATAATTCACAAAATCTCATTAAAAAAATATTTTCTGAATTTGTTAAATATTAATTGCTTTATTGATCGTTCATCTCTTATTTTATGCACATAATTAGGACATCAAATATTCTATGGACAATGGCGCCTACAATAATATTGTTCATATACTTAAATCCAGTATCAGTTTGCACTTTCCTCTTACGTTTTGAACTTTAAATAATTTTTGAATTCGATATGTAACTGAGCAGGTAGTATTTCCTATAAATATGTAAATAATTATAGTTATTTGCTCTCAAAGGTACTAACTAATAATAATAAAAGTGTTTCAAAATTTCTATGTGACTTTAAATTAAAATATAAAAATCCCTATTTCAGTGCATGTATTTTCTAAATTATGTATAAGTCTGAAAAGTTTGGTTACTGAAAAATATATTAAACATAACTATGTATGGATGTACATACACTCACTTACTCTATGTACAAAAAAGTAGTTTAGCCTCGTTATAACATATTAAACGCTTGAACACTCTTTATTTTCTGTAGATTAACTCATCAGGATCATTCCAGGTTGTTCTATTCTACAAACATAACAAATATTAAGGATAACCTAAGTATGTAATTAAATAGAGATATTTTTTCTCTGCAGAAAATCCATGTAAACAATGCAGTTTTAAGTATTCTTTATATCATTGTAAAAATACAGTATTGTGCTTGATACGAAGCATTTAAAAAGGAAAGCAACCAATTTAGCGTACACCATATCAACCTTTCTTATCTGTTTGGTGCAGATTCTAATTCTTCTAACCTATTTGTCAAACTATTACACACGATCTACGATGCATGATCTACTGTGCACCCCACATGCCTAATCTTATACTTCTCCTCTTCTATGATGTATGTTCTATGTAACTCAAGTTAGTGCCAACTAAATTCAACAGCCATGTGACCTGGTCTACTTGCAAGTTCTAACCATTTTCCAGCAGTGTATATCAACTCCTGGATGTAGTCGTTCATCTCTTCTTTTCTTGCTCTTTTCTTCCTTTACCATTTTGTCTCTTCTGGCATGTTGTTTCATCCATCTTTTTCTTCATAATCATTGTTCGTATAAGTATTGTGATCTATTAAAAACAAAGTTATTCATTTTATAAACTTTAATTAGCTATTTAATCTCACATTGTCATTACTTTATTATTGACCGCTATTCAACAAATGTTTAACTCGTGGTAAACAAGCTAGTGAAACTTTTGTGTTATTGTTTTAGTAAACATCTTTTTTTCAAATTTCTCAATTGAAAGTGTTTAGTGAACATTATGAGAATGTGCACACCCTACACAATCACCTACATCTTTGAAGAAAATTTTATTGTAACTTAGTATTTGAGCAATAATCTTTGTCATGACCTATTTGTTAAATCATAAACTCAAGGTAACTCACAAATTTACCTTTAAATCTATCTGTGTGGTCCTGTGGAAATGTTATTAATTTGTACTGCCTTTTTCTTGGCAAACTTAAGGGCTGGTTGCCATAATATCATCAGGTCAATTTAGAGCATTAAGTAATAATATCAGATCAAAATACTAAACGCTAATGAGATGAATCATTTGGATAACTAAATCAATCTTGAAGAAGAAACTCATATGATTTTCTCCCCATAAAATGTTGACTTCGATTGAGGGAAACACTATCCCTGATCATTCTCTTAAGACACCATCTTTGAAGCTATTCAAGCCACTTGTGTACATTTTATATATGACTAAAATCTCAACAATTTTAGTCAAGTTTCATTGAACAATGTAGAGATTTTTGAAATAAATCCTTGGATTCTTACTAAGAATATTGGTCTCATTGAAATGTGTAACAAAGTACATTTTTGTATAGTTCACTGATAATTTCAAGGTCAACATGTACACAAACAAACAACATGTAGTTGAAGACTTGTAACATTCTCTTTGTCAAGGAAACGGAAGTAGCAAAAAAACGAAAAATTATTAGAATGAAGTTACATAATTTTAACATGTTTTTTCAAGTTTAAATATTTGTAATGTTTGGTAACTTTTCTCATCTTCTACACTTGAAATAAAGGAGGATTTTTTTAAAACAAATTTATTTTAACATGAAAGCCTCCACCTACTTTTCTACATAACTTAAAGCATTTTCCAAATTGGGTGACTAGCTTCTTTCTGGATACCTCCTTCACGCCTTATCTGCCTGGGGAAGTAACCACTGCTGCATGGAAATTTTGACCAGCCACGTATGGTTGAGCATTGTTGTGAGTCAATAAAATTCTGCTGTTGAGTATGCCTTATGTTTTGAATCACACAGACCAGTTGCTTCAACTTCCACAATATTATTTAGCATTTATTACCTCCCTTCTAAACAAATATCAAAAAGGAATGCTGTTGCTTGCTCTAAAAATTCAGTGCACATGATTTTCAATGCTTAAATAGTCTCCTTAAACTTTATTTTTTTGTGTAAGTGCATAGCTTTGTTCCCAAACACACTTCACTAATCTGTAGAAAGATTTCAGCTGCTTTGTATCTTTGCATATAAAAACTGTTCAGCTTTTAATAACTTCAGTTAGCTAAAAATATTTTAATCTTTTTATAATATTTTTAATCTTTTATATTAATTTTTTAATAATTTAAATATTGTAAAACATAAACAAGGACTATTGTAAATGAAATAGCATCAGTAATTAGCTAATAGATAGAGCTGCGTAGTACACACGTGTGAGATGAAAACTGTATACTGACAATGGTATTGTATAAAGGTAGCTATTTTACTTGGAATATGTAGTTGAAAAACACTTATGTTTATTTTCACATATTTTTAACTACAAATATGAATATAAAATTCTATTTTAGTAATTACCATATGACATATTTGTTTTGAAAAGCTGTGGTAAAGAGTGATTTTGAATAATTTATCTAAAGCATAACAAATTATTTTCATTAATGTAGGACTTTGAACAAGATCAGCGTCTTAAGAACCTTACAATAGAGTTTCTTGATGACATAATATACAGTCCCAACCTGCTTCCTGCTGAACACAAAGCCGCTTCACAACTTCTGAGACTCATTACAAAGGATGATCCTGAGCATTCTAAGGTTGACTTAGATCTGCTTTTAGCACCACCAATGGTGAGTTTCTTTTATTATTAGCATAGTAATGAGGTTTTATTGTACTTATTATATTCTTAAAGATTGCATTATTTTTAATACTTTTATACATATATACATTCACACACACAGACACACTCACACACAGACACACATGAGTGTGTTTGTGTGTGTGTGTGTGTGTATGTATTTATGTATTTTTACTACTTAGAACATATTAAATTAGCACTTTGACGACCAAGGATGAATTAACTTTTTTTCTGGATTGGCTCAAAACTCCATTTACCTTACTTTGCTATTTAATATAGTATAGAACAAGTATTTAATAGATTTCATTGTTAGTTTTTATAATTATAGGTGAAACTATATGAATTTTGTAGCGGCCTCAAACAACCGCTTTGGTCCTGCGCTGTAAAAACCTTTTAGGTCGGACCGTGGGAGGCCTGTACGACCGCCAGATAGAACTAGGGTTGGGTATTCGGGTGCTTCCATTGTGTCCAAGGTCATTGTAGTTATTCACTTCTCAGGAATAGTTAGTAATTTTCCTAGCTACTGTTACAGACTGATAATGTGTTTTTACAAGTTTTTTATGAATAGTTTATATCAGATATTATTTCAAATAATAAATATAGATAATACGCATATATCTTCCCGCACTAAAAGTCTTGTTGATATTGCTCGTGAAAAGGCTTATTTACTTTCAGGTAAGCAGCATTCTTTTTATATATCATAAGTAACATAAATATCACTTTTGTTATACGTGTATTTTGAATGATGCTATTTTAGTCTTGAAGTTTCAGTTTATTTTTCGTATATTTCTAGTCCGTCTTTTAATTATTGTATCTGTATCTTTGCAGATACCGACGAATAGGACTGTGATTTATTAGGAGACGATTTATCAGAAGACCCTAATTTTGAGTCATGTCAAGAATCGGAATCTGAAAATAGTGATGACTCCTACCAAAAAAAATACGAGAAAAGGTCGCCAAATAGGACTTGAGCATTGCGCAGCTGACATTGCATCTATAAGTACAGTTGAAGAAGTCAACAAACAGTTTGAAGAAAAGGCTATTTTACAAGTATCTACGCCATCATCTCCCATTGATCTGAATCTAAATGTAACTGCAGTTCAAGAATCAAATGGAAAAGTGCTAGTGATCAGTGCTTCAGTTTTGACAAAAGTTTCATTTCGTGTATGAATGATAGTGATGATCAGTGTTATGAAACCCCTTATGGTATATTTTCAAAATTTGTCGATGATGACATTATTATGATGGTTGAGCAAACTAATATTTATGCCACCCAGACTCTAAATAACAATCAGGGGCAGTCAAAGATAAAATGGGTACAGACATCTGTTGAAGAAATGAGGAACTTTTTAGGTTTGATTGTCTACATGGGGCTTGTTCGTTATCCAACTTTACGATCATACTGGAGTCAGGACCCACTGTATAAGAATAACTTGGTGTCATACATAATGAGTCGAAATAGATTTGAAATTATATTACGAATGTGGCATTTTGCAAACAAAGAAGACTGTCCTGGGAATGGCCACTTGTTCAAGATCTCAAATCTTGTTAAAAATTATAAAACAATGTTCATACCGGGAGAAACAGTTTGTGTAGATGAATCCCTAATTCCATTTAGAGGCAGATAAGTCTTCAAACAATACATTCCAAACAAGGCAAGCAATAATGGAATGAAGGTTTTCAAGTTGTGTTGTGATAATGGATATACTCACAAAATGAAAATTTATGCAGGAGGAGAAGGGAACCATAATGGTGCTGTACCCACAAACTTCGTTATGACACTTTCTGAAGATCTTTTGGACTCTGGCAGGACAATTGTAGCAGACAACTATTACTGTAACTTATGATTAGCAAATAAGCTGTTGAATAGAAAAACCCACCTCTTGGGCACATTACGGACTAAAAGGGAAGGAAATCCAAAAGTGGTCACAACAAAAAGACTCAATCGGGCCGAAGTAACAGCATTAAAAAATCTATGGAGTATTGTTGTGCTAAATTGGCATGATAAACGAGATTTGCTTATGATTTCTACAAAGCACAATTCTGACATTGATGAAGTAACAAATAAATTTGGGAAAACAACAAATAAACCAGCCATGATTGTGGAGTACAATAAATGGATATCAGCAATAGATACTTCAGACCAGATGTTATCTTATAGTATGAGTCTCAGGAGAATGGTAAAATGGTATCATAAATATGGCATTGAATGCTTGTTTGGTACTTCTTTGGTCAATGCCCTTATTTTATTCAATAAGAAACAAAATAAAAAGATGTCAATTACCAAATTCAAAGAAGAATTAGTAGAAGATTTACTGAAAAAACAGTATTTGAACAACCAGCGCTTCCAGTGACAACAAATAAGAGATGATCATCAAATAGTCACAGGTTTGATAAGAAATTAGGTAAGTTTGATAAAGTGTGGAAGTATGTAAAGGATGTTATCCAAAACATTCAGAAGGCGAAACTACAAAGAATAAAGTAAAAAAGGTTGTATCATATTGTAAAGATTGCGAGAATGAGCCTCACTATTGCTTGGACTGTTTCCATACTTTCCACAAAAATGTTTAATTTTTTTTTTTTTTTGTATTCCCCTGTGTAAACCCATAAGTATCATAATTTAGTGTTTTAGTGTTTCTTTTACATACATGTATATTGTTGGAATACAATACATGTAAAATAATATGTGTATATCATAAAATGTCAATGTGAACTAAATTTGAAATTTGTTTGTTTTTTTTTGCTACTGTGAACATGTATTATCACAATTTAGTTTAGAGTGTTTTATACGTATTTTCAATCTTATGTTACAATATAGGCTAGTATAAATAAATACATGAATTTATTATAATATGTCGCTGTAAACAGTATTTTTAAAAAATGTATACACAAGAGAATTGTTTAGTAATAAAAGGAAAACGAAAAAACTTCTAAAACAAATTTTAAAAACAAAAACTATATACCAAGTATACCATTTGAATCATGGGGACCGTAGCGGTCGTATAGCATTGAGAAAGCAGCAGATAAGCGTCATCTGGACTACAGTGAACTATTTTCTGTGCTGAGCTTGTGCGGGTGTATACGTCCGCTGCAGTCCCTGGGTACGGTCTAACAACAGGCATATATGACTGCCACAGCCGTCAAAGTGTTAAAATAAATAAAACTTACAAAAGAGTTTTAATTACATCTGCTCCTTTTTCCAACTTTAACACTTAGTTTATGCCTAACTTGCCTTCTATAACTTACCTAAAACCTAGTGAAATCGTATTAAGTAACAACAACAAAAAAAACTAGAACAAGAGATCAACAATCAGTATTTTTTCTATAAAAGTTAAATATTTAAAAGAGATATAAAAATGTTATTTATTACAAGAAAATAGGAGAGTAACCAAAATATGAAATACCAAATTATTTTGGTATTAGAAATATAAAATGCTTGCTTCAAACTGATTAATATTGGAAACCTCTGCTGTAAAACATGAAATAAGCTTTTCTACAGAGATTATGTATGCGCTTTTAAAATGTATGTGTGATTATCATTTATGTAACAATATAGTATATATACAGTATAACCTCTCATATCCGGATCAATGTGGTGACTCCGACCGGTTAACAAAAAATCCGGATAGAGGTATTATGTAATTATGTATGTCTTTACTACATAATCACAACCATCCAATTGGAAGTAGGTGTATGATCATTTCAAGTAAATAAGTTACACTTATTGAAAATTGTAATTATATTTTAATAGCAATATAGAACTGTAGATAAAATTTAGTTACATGCCTGTATGTACAGTTTTTGTCAAAAAAAGTTAGTGGTTTCCTTGGTTTGTTAATCATGTTTCTTTGATGAAATATTTCTACACTTCTGAAAGAGTAGATGATCGGCTGCTGTTGCTTTGTCTTGTTGTTCGATGTACTAGACCTCCTGGTCAATGGCAGAAAAGCTTTGCTATGCATCATGGTTTGTTTTCTTTTGTCATCTTCGGCAGGCACTTGGTTTGTACTCACTAAGTCTATGTCACAAGTAGTACACTCTTGAACTTTATCCTCTTTCATTCATTCATTCACACCAACACCGTTCATGTCCTTACAACCAGGAATGTTTCAGAGAAGATCAACAATTTCTTCTTTATTACACTAACAAGGTTTTCTGTTTGTAATTCGTTTTCAATCCCCTCATTGGCTTATGATCCAATAGTTTTTGCAGTGATTTAACTACTGTTGTGGGTCTGATTGCATCTCGTAGTGTAGCAATCCATAAGCCGACATTTTAGGCTCTTGGAAATCCTTCTTCCCGTATCAATATCCACGATTGTAACTATTAGTAACTTATATGGCGATATAAAAACAATTTTTTCTGCCATACTGTATATTGTAGATTACAAATTATAGGTAATATAACTAACTAAATTACCTAATTACACAAAATCCTGTATACATAAACTGAATGATACAGAGACTCGAACACAACTGTCTCAGTCGGAAAAGAACAAAGAACCAACTGCTAGCGTCTTGCGGAATAAAGACGCTTACTTTATTTTTATGTTACTTCCTGATATCGGATGGTTCCGGATATGAAAGGTTTTACTGTACAATGGAAAATGTAATTAAATAAGCTGCTGTTTTTTATATTAATGAATATGGAAAATATCAGCATATTGAATTTTTATAATTCAAATTTTTCCTCCAATGGAACTAGTACCAATCGAAGTGATTTTTTACTTCTATGGAAGAGTAGTAAAAAAAATGGCTGTATTTGTACTAACTAAAACATTGGTTAGAAGAAAAATAAAAAATTATGACAGTTTATTTGCAATAATTTTCAATCATCATTTTTAAAATGTTTTTATAAGATTACTCACCATTTACAATGTTATATGGTGTTTAATTTATTGCTTCTTTAAGCATTGTACACTATTGGTGTTATTATTATTATTATTGTTGTTGTTAAACATTATTATTAATAAATAGCTTTGTTACTACAGCTAAATAAAGTATTTCAGCATTTATTAACCCAAATTTCAGAACACATGCTATAATGAGAGGGTTAATGTTTGTATAGAGATTAAAAATGTCGAAATCTATACAAACATAAAGTTAAAATAAACCTGCAGTGTTGTATAAAATAATAATTTCAGTTAACTTACAAGCTTAACTTGAAAAATAATACACTCGACAAACATAAAGGAGGTTTATAATTCACTTGAGGAATAGCATTATATGTACATTTTTTCCAAAATATAAATTAGGTTTGAAATTCAGCCATTTAAGTTATTGTACTCAACCATATTATATTTGTATCCATCATTAATTTAACCATTTTCTTTTGTTTCAGTTTCCAAGCAAGGAATGCATAGAATCTCTATCTGCTCTGGAAATTGCTGAACAAATGACTTACTTGGATCATCAAATATTTGTCTCTATTTGCAGCGAGTAAGTTTGACATATTTTCCAATCTTAAGTTTAATATTTTTGGAGAACGTTTTGTAAAAATGAAAACAGTTGATAATTGCATTTGAAATTTATAAGTACTGCAACAAATTATTAATATATCTATTTTTATAAACAAATAAAAATTCTTTACTAACGTTTTATTTAAATCCAAATGTAAATTGGAAAGCAATCATCTTCAGAGGAAATGAAAGACTAACTGAGTTACAAAGGAAGGAAATGTAATGAGGAAGTGTTTATCAGGATTTAACCCATTCGCTTACAATGACGGCGATCCGCCGTCGCGACCCAGTGTGCCATTCTGTGAAGCGACGGTGAATCGCCGTCCTCCAATATAACTCATTTGTGTCGAGTTAGTTCTCAGTAAATCCAATAGATCGCATATGCATCTTATTCTACAGGCTTTGGGCTTTCCAATGGTAGTATTTTTATCTTCTTTGGACTGTCCGTTCTTTCAATATTTACGTTTTATCTGGCGACCGATCAGCTGACATTGTCTGTGATGTTGTGTTTACGTTGTAGTTGTGTGGGATATGATTATAACCTAACCAAATTGTATTTAATTTGTTATTTGTGTTCTTTTTAAGTTAAAAATGAGTGGATTTATTTTATTTGTTGATGAAAGTGAGAAGGAGTTGAAAGATTGTGAAATTGAAAGAATTATTGGAGAATGGGACAGTGATTTGTTTGAGGAAACATTTGAGAGTGATAATGAAATAAGACAGTTGGACATTGAATCTTAAATAGATGTAGATGTAAGTAATGAATAAAAAAAATCATAATAGACTGTAATATAACAGGTTCACCACATCATGCAAAATGTAATCTGCCTTGTTCTGCAATAAGTGATAAGTTGCAACTTGAGCAGCCCTCTTGTAGTTATGTTAGGCCTAGGACTCCACTAGATGTAAATAATGTAATTTCAGATATAAATGTCCAAGATAGGCCTGTATTACCATCTAATTCAGATGATGAAAGCTCACAGAATTCCAATCTAATTGAGCTATTCGATCAAATCTACCTTGATGGAATAATTGCCCCTCTGTCTCCTACTGCTAGTGAGGAGGATGATGCCCCTAGTTTTCTTGATCCTTGTCCTAGGCCTATTAGAGTTAGTACTAGAGATAGGGGTAAACCAAGAAGGGGTAGGCCTAAAGAAAAAATTCCATGTTCCAAACTACCTAAGCCCACTAAAAGGCCAAAGAACCAGTCGGTGGGAGTGTGGACTGTGCCTCGTCGCATTTCACCTACCAGAATGTTTCAAAGTATACAACACAAAAGTTAACTTTTCTTAACTCTTGTGAAATTGAAACATATTCTTTGCACCCTGAAGAATATTTTGGAGTATTTCCAAAGGTAATTTATGCTTTTACTTTAGGATAATTGAAATTAAAAAAAATAAAATTTGATATTTTTCGTTGAAACATTTTAGTTGTTTACATATTATTAAATTATAAAAGAAAAGATATTATAAATATTAGTATATATTTTGAAAGTAAATGTATTTGTGAATAAAAAAAACAATAGGTTCCATAAGAAACATAAATATGAACTAAAAAAAAGTAATCAACAAAAACCTTTAAAAATGGTCTAAAAAATTAGTTTTTTATGGCTCAGTCGGTGTAAAAAAAATTGTAAGCGAATGGGTTAAATCAAAAATTGTATGTGGTTAAAAGGTTTTATTCATTTATAATAAAAAATTGCACCATAGTTGCTCCAAGTCATTGCCATGACTTCTCAGGTAAAAGAACATAATAGGTTCCAAAAATCAAATTCCCAAGGTAAAGTATTATTAGTTTCTATATACTTTCTTAATATGTGTAAGAAATTCTCATTTCTTAAGACAAACAATTTTAAACTAAACTGAAGTACTTGTATATAAATGTAAATGTAACTATACGATGTACAGTATGTATACTATAGTTTATATTGTCATTATTCACTATGTATATATTCACTCTACGGGTATAGTATAATACAAACTGTAGTCAAATATACATGAAATCTTGTAACCAAAGTTAAAACTATTCAAGTTAAAAAAAATAGAACTTATTTTACCAAACACCATTATTTGTAAAATGTTTAATGAAGACAGAATAGTATATTTTGAAAACAGTAAAAAATTATTGTACTAAATTAAAAAAAGAAAATTGTATTTAAAAAAAAACTACCAGATCAACTATTTCACATGGAAAACCTGGAGAGGGGTCTTGCCATCTTACAGCGTAGATTCTCTGCACATATGTAGCAAACTTTCATTAGGCCTGCATAAAATACTTCCTAGTATTTTATGCAATCTACCAATTACCACAATTATCCATATGTGTTTGCTCTCCAGTAGCTCATGTGAAGATGAGCTAATATCAATTTTTTGTATTGCAAGTTTAATAATAATTTCATTTAAATTCATCTAAACTAATTTTGTCTATTATTAATTTAACCTTATACAACTACCTGAAGTTAAATTATTATTACTAATAAATAATAATACATTTATGGACTAAAATATTGAAATAAATGTGTGTACTTATGCTAAACTGAGCCAGTTTACAAAAGTAATTGCAAGTTTTCTGTTTTTGTAACTAATTTTCGTATATTAAACTTTTAAGGATTTGAATCTATTGCACATTCATTCAAGTTAAATAAAAAATTCTTAGATATTTGTTGAAGTTTGTGTTTTTTGTTTATAACTAAATAGGCTTTATTAATAATCAAAGGTAATGATTTACATTTCTTATTGATGTAAGTAAAGGAAGTTTGTAAGACCATTTACACTGAAGAGCAATATCATGACAATATAATTTTTGTGTGTAACTTTGACACAACGTTACATATGATAAAAAGTTAAGGTTATTTTTTTTATTAAAAATATGTTAAATTGTTTTTGTTTTACTAGAGAATTTTTGGGGCAAGCTTGGATGAAGACTGACAAGGCTACTCGGGCTCCTCATATAATTTTAATGACAAGAAGATTTAATGAGGTATGGTGATCAGTTTTTAATAATATTAATTTGATAGTTTGTTTTTTTAGAATGATATAACTTGATTTTATACTATACAAGTCCTTGTAATGTGTTTCCAAGAAGATTTAATGAATTATTCCTTAACCAGTTGCATTCTATGGACAAAATACGTTTGCCACGACACATTAGTGATAAAGATTATATAGTCAGTTTTTTGTCATGATTGTTGTTGTTGTTTGTTTCCTTCAAGAGATTTCATTTTGTGATGTGCAATACAAGACTGAGGGATATTTTTTTGCTGTTTAAGGGATATTTATCGCCTTTCTAAACTTGGAGTATAAATAAGGATACATATTTTATAACCTAAGTTATTTAAAATACCTTTTTCCTTTAGGTTATATTTAATTACCTTGCCTTCTATAGTCACACCTTCAGGTTTCTAAATAATTAACAATCATATAACTTTTAACATAACTTGCATTCATTCCTGACATTAATTATTACACATTATACCAAATTACCTTAATACTATCCAGTGATAAGATTGATTGCTCAACTAATGTTACAATTACTAAAAAGGTGGACTCTTGAGGCTTTAGGTTTTAATACAATCAAGTTTAATAAACACAGTGTTATTTGCTCTTTCTCTCAGGTTGTTATTATGGATCTTTTATAAATTAGAAAGTGATGAAAAAAAACTAGATTAATATTTTATACCAATGAATTTAAAATTTTTCTGAATTTACTAAGTTTATAAAGCTTTGTTGGCTAATTTTAATGTAAGAAGAAGGTACTTATTGTTGTTGATTTCCTGGAATCTTGACCGTTGGTAGCTGCTTCGCTGCACTATTTCACATAACTAACTTATTTTCCTAATTCTTTACTAAATCATTTACGTCGCACTTTTAAATTTTACACATAAAAAGACTTACAATTCCCTTAATTCTATTAAAGAAATTTACCCTTTTTTAACGTTACACTTTGCCCCCCTCCCCCAATACGTCTGCCTTCTTCTGAAGCTCCTCCAAGATTTCTCTTCCAATTACTTACTTTTGCAACCTAGCATAATCTCTCCCCCCTTACGCATTTTAGTTAACTCTGGTGATTCCCATACCTTTTACAAATAGCTTTCTCTAACGATACAGTGTTATTATATACGAGGTATTTTGGTCCTTGGAAACTCCCATCTTAAAATACTTGGATCCTTCTGTTGTTAAAGGTTCCCACAGCCCCTTTATGACTACACTTGAAATAGAACAATGGTTAAGAATTTTGTCATATTTTAGTAACTATTCTTGTCGCTTTTGCTTAATATTTCTACAGATTATTGTTCTTTTTGGATACCAACTAAATTTATTCTTTAGCCTCATACGTTTATGTTATAGAGTTCCCAAAATTTTAAAATTAATTTTTTTTTATTCTTTAATTTTAAATTTTATTATGTTTACATAATATGACATCAAAGAACAATTTGTTTTTAATTCTTACACCCAATCTTAAGTTTACTAATACATTTTATTCTTGCTATAATTAAATACTTCTTATATTCTATACTCACTACAATTTATCAAATATTACATAAATACAAAGTTATATCATACAAATTAATAATCTTCTTTAAAATTAAGTTTGAAAGTTTATGATGAATATTACCCTTCTCACTCAAATTTACAACATTCTACTGAAAGGTCTCCCTTCTTTTAATTTTGGTATGATCACCTATAATTTTCTTGTATACAATTATTTAATTAATTAATATTGGTGTGTGATATTTTTTTAACATTCTACAATTAAAATTACCTTTAACCCTACCATATTCTATGGATGTGAGTTGGTAACTGCTATTACCAAGACATTTTTTAATTTCAAATGGCCCTTCATAAATCTCAAAGAATGTACTGTATTTTCTCTCTGCCGAATTTGATACATTCAGTGTTTTTACAAGCACTAAATCTCCAACTGTATAGTTTGTAAGTTGATGCTTTTGGTTAAATCTATCGGCACATTTTTCTCTTTTGCTCTTAATTCGTAATTGTATTTCTGCTTCACTGGTTAATTTGGTATGATTGCCTGGAGGTAACCTGATTACATTTTCCCAAATCCTATGGGGTTTTCTTGCAAACTGGACTTCAAACTTGTCATTTTTATAGTGCCTTGGTGTGTTTTGTTGATAACGATCTCAATTTCCTCTAATTTCATTCCCCATTCTCGGTGGTTGTCCTTGAGTAAAATCCTGAATAACTGACTCAGTTGTCTCATTGTCCTCTCGGCGGGATTA
The DNA here is from genome assembly GCA_036971475.1 of Prosapia bicincta. NCBI lineage: Eukaryota > Metazoa > Arthropoda > Insecta > Hemiptera > Cercopidae > Prosapia > Prosapia bicincta. The sequence goes on along the minus strand of JBAIZL010000010.1, from coordinate 80,918,028 downwards.
GATTGTTGATTTTGAATGGAAGTGTGTATGTTGGTCGCGTGTAAAAGTGTCGTCTTTTGGGTTAATACTGAGAGTATCCGCGACAATATTGTCCTTACCATTACAGTGGATGATGTTTAAATTGTTCTTCTGAATGAGCAATAGCCATCAAGTATCATTCGTGCCTTCAAGAGCTTACATCAATGCTTTCATCTTAAATAGGTCAATGCCCGGTGCTCAGTTATTGTGGTCAAAGGATTTCCAAAAACAAAACACCGAAAATTTCTTTAAACTATGAACAATACTTAGAGCTTTCTGTCATAGAATAATTTATTTCACCCCCTTTAAATGTCCTGCTGGTATATGCAATTACTCCCACATGTCCCTCATCATTGTATTAAAATAATTGTCCTCAAAGGCGTAGTTACTGGCGTCACTTTGTAAATAATATTTGCGTTTGGGTATAGGATGCGATAACATAACCTTATCTAAAAATTGTTCTTTTACTGATGCAAATCCCCTCTCTTGTTTATCTCCCCATTTAAATTTCTTCCCCTTCTTTAAATATACTTGTAATAGAGCTGTAATTGTAGCATCATCCTTTAAAAATCTGTTATAAAAGTTTATGAGTCCTAAGAACGCTATCAACTGTCTAGCATTCCTTGATGCCTCTGAAATTAATTTATGGCTTCCAGTTTTGCACTGCTAGGTTGCACTCCCTCTACACTTTAGGTGTGTCCTAAGTATTCTATTTCCCGCCGGCAGAATTGTGATTTGTCCAAGTTAATCAATAAGTTAGCCCCTTTAAATATTTTAATAAGTATTTCTAACTGTTGTAAGTGCTCTTCAAAATTTCTTGACAAATCTATGTGACAAAGATAAGCAGTCATCTACCTAGATTATTAAAAACTTTTTTGCTTCCTCCGTGAGGACTGAGTCTAATCCTCGGGTCAAGCTAGCTAAACTCTTAGATAATCCAAATGGAACAGTAGTAAATCTATAGCACACCCATTATGCAAGAACGCTGTATAGTCATGATACTCCTCTTCTAAGGGTATTTGCCAAAAGCTACTGGATAAGTTACTATTTTAGTAACTATTCTTGTAGCTTTTGCTTAATATTTCTAGACTATTTTTTTTCCATTCCAACTAAATTTATTCTCTAGCCTCATATGTTTATGTTATAATTTATAGTCCATAAGATGTCCTTTTATCAAATGTTCTAGACATGATAGAGCCATTATTAGTTTTTGTTTTGTGAAGTAGACTTTCTTGCTCAACAGGCCTATAGTTGTAACTGGTATCAGTCAGTAGCTGATGTTTGTTGTATCATACTGTGTCAACATAGGAAATTAGTGTATTTTGGAGTACATCTGACATGATCAATAATAGTGAGAACCTAGAATCTATCAGAAACTTTAAACCTTTAGTAACTTTTAATTTGTTTTTAGTAATTATGATTACAAATTATAATAAATAATAAATTAAGGTATAATATATTGAATAAAGAATTGCATCCATATAAAATATATAATATTTAATGCGTTATAAGTGGAAATATTTTTGTAGTGTGCTACATCTTTACTGACACGAGGAAATAATTCACATCCATTGATCACACAGATTCCGAATAATTTATTCCTGAACAGGTTAAGAGATGTTTTAGTTGTTCCAATTAGACAAAGCAAATAAAAACTACTAATCTAATACAATAACTGTACTGGTAGAGATTGACAAAAAGAAAATATCAAACCATTTTCTTGAACAACTAAAATAGTTTCTCGAAAAAATGCCAAAACAGGTGATGAACTGTAAAACAAGTAAATCAAAGAAATCTAAGGAGACTTCCAGGCACTGTTTGAGAAAAGGCAATCCTGTCATGATGAAAAAAACATTTTTTAAGAGTCAACCTAAAAATGGTGAATGTTAAATGGTATAATGTCTAAAAAACGTTTGTGAAAACTTTTTAATATTTTCTGTGAATGGATTTGTTAAGTTTCAGAAAAATGCTTCTACTCAAAATTTGGTGTAGTTAGATAATTCTCTTCAATATTAACAAATGTTAGTTTAATTACTAGCCATCGTTACAGATTTTAATTTTTAAGGGTACATCCTAATTTTTAAGCTTAAAAGATCAAATGGTAAATTAATTCAGGTCTTTATCTTTTTTTACTCCATGTTGTAATGTTTTGTATATACAGTAGAGTCTCGAAAATCCGGGTCTATATATTTTGAGCGTCTGGTAAATTCGAGCCTGTTTCTATTTGAGCCTATTTTATCTGTTTTGTAAGAAAATGATGAGTCTGGCTTCCAAGAAATATATATATCATTAGGGTATGCAAAATCAATTAATCGGGCTTTCATGAAGTGTTTTTAGCCATACAGTAAGCAAAAGAACATAAGTCGGGCTTCCAAGAAATGTTTATATCAATACGGCATGTAAAGGAAATGAGTAGGTCTTCCAAGAAATGTTTATATCAATATGGTGTGCAAAGGAAATCATTCAGGCTTTCAAGAAATGTTAATATCAATATGGTATTTTTTAAAAAATGAGTCGGGCTTCCAACAAATGTTTATATAAAGTTTTATAATAAACTTATTTAGTGCATTTTTAATTGTAGTGTTAGGGTTAGGGTCCATTAAAACTCCTATTTTTCTAATACACAGGAACATACTTCTGTGTAATCTGAGTTTTTGGTAATCTGAAGGGGTCTCGGCCCCATTTACTTTACATTATCGAGACTCTACTGTATATATATATATATATATATATATATATATATATATATTTAATTTGTGATTATTAATTGTTTCTTTTGAGTTGATAATATTAAGGTTGATGGACATTTGTAGAAAAGGGATATTATTGTGGCATTCAGGCAGTGACTGTTGGCTGTAAAAAGAGAAGGTAGGTTGATTTTGAATTTCCTTGAAGACAGGACAGATGGATTTAAAAGTACAGATCTGTAAGCTGTCTGAAGGTATAACATAGAAAAGGGGCTATGAGTATAATAATTTAAATAAAATGTGTAAATTGATATTACATAAATGTCAATTTAAATCTATGTAAATTTAATTAAATAAAGTTACTAATTAATTGAAATTTAACTTATTACACCTTGAAATTACTTGCGACCAGACATTCTGTTAACTATAAGTTGTTAAATTGTTAACTTGTACTTGGAGGAAACATTTTAGTCTTACAACTTCTTCAACCTCAGGAGGCTGAAGAACTCGTAAGACAAAAACGTTTCCTCCAAGTCTAAGTAAACAATTTAACAACTTATAGTTAAGAGAAAGTCTGGTTGCAAGTAATTTCAAAGTGTAATAAGTGATTAACAACCAGCTCATCATGAACAACAACAAGACTTAGGAATGAATTTATCACTTATATGTTTAATGATCAAACATGGAATTGAAGCTAAAGTTGAATTGCTTTGAGTTTGTATATCTGTTGTCCAAAAGGTTTAGCATGGGGGTCCCTTGTGCAGTGTGAAAATGTTTATTAAACAAAATAATGGTTTTGAAATGTTATAAAATGAGAAATTATTAAAGGTTTCACTATCAGTTAAAATCAATTGGTAATGTTCATAAATCAAGGCCATGTGCTAACGTAATGTTCAAAACTGTAAAATAAACAAAATGGGAGTTAAACGATTATTAGAATTGAGTATACAACAAGAGATTTTAATTGAATAAGATTCTAACAGTTTTACAAAGACGATTTTATATAATAAAAATAGATGAGACGAAGGCAGCGATGAAGTCTAGTCCAACATTAACGAAAACAGAAATAAAGCTAAAGACCTTAAGATATTCTGGATGATGACATAGAAGTCACATACAGATTTAGTCAACATTTGAATAAAGTTGCATACGACATAGAATAAAGAGAGAATTACTTCCGAATGGACAATTAAGTTACATGGTAAATGTGACAGTAGTTCTAGTTTATCTTCTACTGTCAGCTTAGTAAATATACAGTGGACATCTGGCTATCGGCTACTCTTGAATCTGGATGCCTGTGCAAAGAAGTAAAAAGAAAGTGTCAGCTTAGTAATGGCAGGAACAGTTAGAAAAAGTTAGGTTCCGTGCTAAACAAATATAATATGATAAATATTATATGAAGAGGATTCAGAAAGAAACCTCTGATTAACTATAAATAAAACACTGAGGTAAACAAGTTACTTTATATACATTTAACACATACAGTCTATTTTTTTAGATAGTCACAATTCAGATTAAGACATTATCATAAGGTTTTACAAGTTTAAAGATACCATATCAAATATTGCAACCCCCACCCCCCAGTATCTTGTAATTGGGGTAGTAGTGGGGTTTAACTTATTAAAAAAAAAACTTTAATTATTTTTATCCGCTACCTTTATTTTTGTATACTTACAGAGTATTACACAATATCAAGAGCACAGTGGTACAATATATTACAATAAAAATATTGAAAAGAACCCCAATACCACAAAAATAATCAAAAATAACAAATAAAACAAGTTACTTAAGATTAAACCCTTATGTACATTTCGATGACCATGTCATCATCATCAGAGGGTCTTGTTACAAAACACAATCTAGCACACAAGAAGTTACAAACTAGAATGATACCAATCGTTCTCCGCGGTCGCTATATATAGGCGTGAGGTAAGCTCCGCCCCCTCTCCGCCCTCGACCGACAAATAACGATCGGCCATTAGGAACCCAATAGGTTATGTCAAAAATTACATTATAATAATACATATGTAATAAAAACTACAGCAATAACAATTAATAAACTAAAAGTAATTAGATTAAAACATCGTAATTTGAAGAAAGCTATTTAAGTAAACTATATAATGGTGAGTAAGGAATAGGTCCTTTATCTGCATTCATTAATTTGCAATTTGATTTGACTATAAAAACACTTTCATAACTATTAAGTAACTTTTTTGAGTTTATACATTTAGCTAAAATAACATTTTTATCTAAATCATGCTGATTACTAAGGACATGTTCTGCTACACTTGATTTTTCAGGTCTTTCATATTTAATATGGGCAAGATGTTCTTTATATCTGGTTACAATTTTTCTTTTTGTTTGACCTATATACATCTCGTTACAAGTACTACAAATTATGTTATAAATACCTGATTTTTCCAACATTGGAATTTTATCTTTCGGGTTACATAATAAATGCTTGAGTTTATTTTGAGTTTTATAGGCTATCTTAACATTTACCTTTTTAAAAATAGAGTCTAACCCTTTTGTTAAAATATTATCGAAAGGTAAACTAATAAAATTACATTGTTTAACTTCTTTTTGAAGAGTGGTAGTTGTTAGAGTGGTAGTTACAGAGACTCGCTTGGTCAATTGTTTTTCTCACTAGCAACTCAGGCAGACTGGTTGTCTGTTTAATAGTTCTAATAAAGACAGGTTACATTAAATTCTCATTTATGTTTATCAAAAAGATTTAATTTTGAAAACAATATCCATGTTTTTGTTGAAACAATTACATGTTAATTGTAATTTGCTTTTTAATAGTTTTAATTTCACAAATTAAAATACATAAGTTTACATCTATTGAAAATGTTCTCTGACAAAGCTATGTTTAATGCATGCTGGTATCCTATATTTACTGATTTGATCGAAAAAAAAAATAATATAAAATTAAATTAAGAACATACCTTGGCAAACACCTACACTTACGTGACTTTGGTTAGAACATATCTTAATTACACTAGTTCACTTTTATAAATCACATTTAAATTTTAAAAACAATAAACTGAATGTAACAAAGCCACTAATAAAATGTCCAGTTTTTAATAAATTTAGAAAATCACATTTTTATAAAAATTTTGACAATTGCTAGCCCATCTTGCTCCTCCCTCTGAGGTGTGTTGCGAGATAGTGGATATTGTCAATTTCCCACAGAAACTTAACATGTGAATTCGGAAATTCAGGAAAGGCTTGGGAACTTCCGACTAACTCTGTTGATGAAACATTTTTAAAAAAAAACTAATTTTTTTGTAAGCAAAGCCGATTATTCATGAATTAAAAAACAAATATCCATGTAACATACTTAATTGCAGTCTGAAATCAGCATGTTACAATAAATTAGCTCCTTATGAATTTCGCCACATAACAGTGCTTTCTTATCTTCAAAACATTCAGGATCAAGCCAACTTTCATGTTTAGAAACAGGTCAGTTGCTTTTAGCCAGATTAACCTAGGATGGAGAGTGGTTGAAAACATCCCATTTGAATTGGTTTATAAGTTCTTGCAAACAGCATCAATATGGAGTTCAGCACTGTGATACAAATATTTGTTGTGAGAATCTAGCATTCCATGATGTTTGTTTCTATAAAATCTACTCCCCCCCCCTCCTAGTAGACTATACATATTCCAAAAGACAGTTGTAATAATCATTTTTATACTTATGAAAGGATTTTTTTTCTGTGAAATTATGTGCTTACACTTCATTCACTGATTTGTTGTTTTTATTTTTACATATAACACCTATAATTCATCACCAGTAAAAATTGTATTGGGAAAAATTTCACCTTTGTTATCATAGCATGAAAGAAATTTTATAGCGAATTCAACATGATGTATTCTGTCACCAATTTCTGTACTCAGGAGCACAGATTTGTTGTGAACAAGTATCTATTTATCAGCCAAATTCGAGGAAATCATTTAGAATTATCTAATATCATAAACTAGTAATTTTTATGAGCTTCTATGGTAACATTCTGAATCAAATTCATGTTGACTCAAGCATTGACTTCTGTCTTCAACATAAAGATTTTATTTCTGTTTAAAATATTTGTCAACACTCTCCTACAAATCATTATATGAGGTAGATAAACACTGCTAAGTTCACGGTGAATGTCTGCTTCTTTATGTTTTTTCTTAAAGAAAACAAATAACTTTGTGTAACTATAGAAAAAGGCAGAATTTTCTATTGAGGCAGCTATTTTTAACGGCTTTTACTGATAAACAGAAAGTTGAATAATGCTAACTCAAAAAAAAAAAAAATGTACTGATTTACAGTCGAACAAGAATAGTTACAGCCTTGGACAGTGAGTCAGTATGGAACTTCTTTCAAATTATATTTTGGAGGTTACTTACCACAAAGCCATCATTATATAAATATTACGGTTTATATTATTATTTAACATATTTTTTAGTTATATTTTTAAAGTAAAAGTTTTAAATGTCACTAATAATGAATTTTGCATTTATTTTAATTTTTCATAAAGGTGTCACAGCTGGTAGTATCAGAAATTGTAAGGAGGTCAAGCATTAATTCTCGTATCAATGCCATTGAAAAATGGGCAGCAGTTGCCGACATTTCTCGTTGCCTACATAACTTCAATGGAGTGCTTCAAGTTTGTGCTGCTTTCACCAACAGTGCTGTGTTTAGATTAAAGAAAACTTGGGAGAAAGTGTCAAAAACGGTAAATATTTGCATGTTATATTTGATATTTGCTTTCTCCATTTAAATTACCAACCTGTCTATATATATATATATGAAGTTAATATATTACTATTGTAAGTAATTTTATCCACCATTAAGTGCAATGATGGTGGATAAAATTACTTACAATAGTAATATATTAATTTCATAAAGTCAGTGCAACGGAAAAACAATGGATAACGTAAAATATCAAGAATATATATATATATATATATATATATATATATATATATATATATATATATATATAGAGAGAGAGAGAGAGAGAGAGAGAGAGAGAGAGAGTGTGAGTGAGTGAGAGAGAGAGAGAGAGACAGACAGACAGACAGACAGACCTACTTTTTTTCTGCAGTCTGAGAGAACTTTTTGTAAAATCATACTAGATTATATACTATTAGTCCTATAATTATAGCAGTTTATATTTTTAAAACTCAACATCATTTCATTATATGTAAAATTATAATTTCTAAATTTCAATAGCTTTTATTCAGATAATAGTCAATTTCCTCTTTTTTCAAATGAAAAAAATTTGCACAAAAACATGTTTATTTTATTATAATTAAAGTTTTACTGTGTTATATAATTGGGATTTGGTTTTCAATTTGATGTTATACAACTTTAAACAAAATAATACTTTCATATAAAAAATTTAGTTCCAAATCAATCAGTCAATAGAGTTATATGAAATTCATGCTTAAAACAATTGTTGGAATTATTTAAATAAGGCAATAAAAGTACATTATGTTATATAAGGCCTAAATTTTAATATAGACAAAGAGGGTGAGTTGAGTTAAACTGAGACCTAACTTTCTCCTTTAGTAACTTTCATATTTTAAATCTATGGAGTTTAGTGACTAATAAGTTTAAGTTGTTTCAGACAAAACAGACCATTGATAAATTACAGAACATAGTTTCTTCTGATGGACGCTTTCGTAACCTGCGAGATGCACTTCATCGTTGTGACCCACCTTCAATTCCTTATTTAGGCATGTACTTAACAGACTTGTCATTCATTGAAGAAGGTACACCAAATTTCACTGAAGATGGCCTACTCAACTTTTCTAAAATGAGAATGGTATGTATTGTCAAAACATAGGCTCAAAGCTATACATTTATTTCAAGAGTTGTGATAAGTAACTAAAAACAGAAGATTTAAAGTGCCAAAAATATCTTGCAAATGCCCTTGAACCTGTATGCTGCTGCACAAAATGATCCAATGGTCATTCTGTAGGTCATTTTAGTTTGTAACTTCTTGTTTGCTAGATTTTAATGTTGTAATAAGACCCTCTGATGATGATGATGACATGGTCATTGAAATGTACATAAGGGTTTAATCTTAAGTAACTTTTTTTATTTGTATTTTTTGATTATTTTTGTGTTATTGGTTTTCTTTCTAATATTTTCATTGTAATTTATTCTTTATACAAAATTTAATTTTAATAATTGTGATAGTTTCTTTAGTACCCTTAAGTATTAGAACAAGAAATATAGAAAAAAATTTAAGTCAACTCCTACTAAGGACAACAAAGAAAACTTTTATTTTATAATTACAATTAATACAAATATGTAATATACATATGGCACAATGAGTTTATTAAATGGAAAAATAGTAACCAAATATCCTTGTAATTTTCCTCTCTATTGAGTGTGAAGTGTTGGACTATTATTTTTGTTAGTTAATATTTGTTCAATTTCTTTTTTTTTCTAATTTATCAAGCTGTTGGTGGTCTGTAATTTCACTTTCTATCTCTTGTAATGATTTATTATTGCAAGGAACCTTTTTTGTATAATTTCATTTAAAAATTAACCTGTATCATTGTATTTACGGAATATTTTGTTCAGTAGTGAGTTTTAAAGGAGGCAAATTATGACAAAAGCTGAATTGTATGCTGAAAAAAATGGTTGCCATGAGGATTTTGGCTGATAAGATTTGAATTGTATTATGATCTGTGAGAAAATGAAGTTGGCATTGAATCGAATGTCACTTATGTTATAGTTAGTAGTGATAAATCCAAATTTTATTATGTTTTACAATACAGTGGTAAAACTATGCTTAAACTCTTTATTATTCTTCCAGGTTAAACATTCATCACTGTTACTATTTATTAGGAATATACTGTGGTTGACTTTAATAATAAATACACAAAAACCTCTTAACCACAAACTTTCTTTATTTTACCCTTATGTACATTTCAGTTACAAAGTAACCATCCTCAGAGGGATAACTTACAAAGACTCTTTCATACTCAGTCTGTGTATGTTATCCCTCTGAGGATGGTTACTTTGTAACTGAAATGTACATAAGGGTAAAATAAAGAAAGTTTCTGGTTAAGAGGTTTTTGTGTATTTATTATTCATCACTGGTTAAATGCCATATCAAATCTTTTTTTCGATCTTTGAATGATTTAATTCTTGTCAATAGTTTGGTTCTATTCTTTCTGTTGGCATAAACTCAATTTTGTCTTTTTTAATTTAGGGTTAAATAGTTCCCTCTTGTTAAACTCTAAAACTTCTACGATAATAATAGAAACGGGTTTTGGTGATAAATTCAGCAACCAATGTCTTTCTCACATGTATGAACCTTATATTCAACATTTCTAGAAATCTAAGTAAATAAGGTAAGGTATGGCACACTTCAAGAACAATTTTACCTGGTGTCTGAAAAATATACTATTGACATATTTCAATCACATCTTATACATTAATGTTAGAGAATATTATTGTTATTAGCTAACAAAACCTAACTGTTTCTGATTTTGAAGTTTTATATATATACTTTAAACATACTTTATACTTGGCTATTACAATGATTTTAATACCACTATATCTTAAAACAATAAATGTTAATGGATTCAAAATTCTTTCACTAAGAATTGTTGTATAACCTTACCATTTATAATTTAAATAAATGAAACCTCTATACCACAAATGATTTTTTCTTTATTTAAAACTTTATATACATTTCAATTGTATAGCAATCATCCTCAAAGGTAATTTACAATAAAAATACATCAAAGCAACATTTTTCCTAAAATATATACACCGGTAACTACTTCTCCATGCTCCTTTTACATTTTCCAACCAATCACATTGCATTAGACTCCGCCCTCCGCCACTAGGTCTGGTCTCACAAATTCCGTGGTGAAGTGTTACAGTTACACATATTTCAATTTTAAACAAAATAGAATTGTACATGTGTTTTAATTTTACAGAACTACAACTATTTCCTAATTAATGAATATAATTGAGAGATCGGGATAGGCTCTTTATCACCATTTAATAAATTATTTTCATCATATTTTTGTATTTACAAATTTTCAAAACTATTCAACAGACCTTTTGATTTAACATTTTTTACTAATTTAAGATTATTTATTTCTAAAGAATGTTTGGTGTTTAGGATGTGTTCTACAATATTTGATTTTTCAGGTCTTTGATATTTTATACGGTTAATATGTTCTTTAAACCTGGTTGATATTTTCCCTTGTTTGGCCTGTATAAATTTTACTACAAGAAGTACAGTTTACTGTATAAATCCCAGATTTATCTAACATCTTTATTTTATCTTTTGGATTATCTAGTAAATCTTTTAGCTTTTGTAAGGTACTTTTAAATTTACATCTTTAAAACCTTTTTCTAAACCCTTTGTTAAATCCCTATCGAATGGTAAACTTATGTATATTTATATATTTTTTTCTGATATTAAGGTAATAGAATTGTTTCTGGACTTATTTAAACTTTTTTTCTCGATATGTTGATTATTATTTTAGGATCATATCTATTAAATTCTGCTATTTCTTTAATTCTGGCTAATTCACATTCAAATCTATTCTTATTCAAAGGAATAGTAATTCATTTATTAACCATAGTATTAAAAGCTGCTAATTTATGGTATTTACAATGATTAATATCTACTGGGATACATCTATCATTATTTGTATTTTTACGATATATATCAAATTCAATTTTATTATTATTTCTAATACATAAAACATCAAGAAACAGTAAACATTTGTTATTCTCTATTTCATAAGTAAATTTTATATATCTATGTTGATTGTTAATAATGGATAAGAAATTTTCTACGTTGCATTCTTAAAATTGAAATATGTGTAATGGTAACTCTTTACCACGGAAGTTGAGAGACCAGACCTAGTTGCAGAGTAGGGAATTTACTGCAATAGGATTGGTGGAAAATGTAAAAGGGGCGTGGTGAAGTAGTTACCTGTGTATATATTTGAGGAAGTTGTTGCTTCAATGTATTTTTATTGTAAATTACCTCTGAGGATGATTGCTATGCAATTAATATGTACATAAGGTTTTAAATAGAAGAAAAAGTTATTTGTGGTATAGAGGTTTCATTTGTTTTAATTAAACATTACACTACAGTTGTTTTATACAGTTATCACCATTTATAGTGAAACAAATTTTATAGGTATTGTTATAACAAATTATAAAATTGTTAAATATTATTATAGTAATTATTTCTGAGTTTGTGAAAAAGAGTATAACGCCCATTAGTGAATGCTATGTATGTAATTAATTATTTCTATTTGTTTCAAAATAAGATTAATTATTTTCAAGTATTCTTTTACAGATTGCACATGTTATACGTGAAATCCGTCACTACCAGCAAACGCCATATAAAATTGATCTTATAACCAAAGTGACAAATTACCTTTTAGATGCTACGTTACTACTGGATGATGATGAACTATACCAAATGTCTTTAGAAATAGAACCAAGAACATCAAGATTAAGCGCAGCGACATTGACAAATCTGCCTGGAACATCTCAATCATCATGTAGGCCTTAAAATTAAGTTATCTTTCTCAATTAGAGTTAAGTGTTCTGAGTTTATTTAAATTGACCATGCTTTGCATGATTTTACAATAGGAGGGTGCAAACTTCATTTTTAAAAGTTAAATTTAATTTAAAATACAGGAAATTGAAATTCCAAAATTTAGTTTAGACAAAGGGATTTGTCACTGAGTATTTTATTTAAATCTACTTCAACTATTTCCTTTTTTTTGTTTTTTTGAGAATTGCCAGGCTTGCCAGACGCATTTTACACAGTGGAGAGTCCACAAAATTTAATTTGTGTAAGTATTTTTCTGTGACAATGTGTCCCGTTCTGTCATGGACAGCAAAGGTTTCTACATCACATGGGATGTCGCAATACCACGGCTTGGTTGTATTGGGAACAGATTTTTTCTTGTACACTCCATAATCCAGTGTTTGATCTAAATGTTCGTGTTGTGCTCTATGCACTTTTCTTTGCTGCTGAGAGTGAGCTTTGTGGCAGGAGGACAATTTGCGTTTGTGAGGCTTGTTTGGCGATTAGGTCTGGCACCTCATTTCCAACCATTCGACAATGCACTTTAATCCATTGAATGGTTATATATATATTTTGTTGCTCTATTCGATGCAGGGCTTCAAGGATAGGACTTAGCTGAAAGACGTAAACGGCAGGTGATGATCTTCATAGGGCTTCAATATCCCGTTTTATAGTTTGTATAGAGTATTTTGTATCAGTTGCCAGCAGACAGTACCTATGTTCTATGCAGGACCCCCAGCGTGGAGGCCATGCTAGATAAGGGGTTTGATGGAATGAAGTGAGAGACACCCTAGCAACCAGTACCAAAATTTTTACCTGACAAGTCTACAGAGCCATTAGCGTGGATTTTAATGGCATTACTAAAGACTGTTTTTATCATTTCCATTGCCTCTGGCCTTAATAGTTGCTCAGAGTCATGCTTTGTGCTCATTTTCACAAGGTTGGATCTGGTATTGACTTGAGGATGCTTCTAAGGTGGCAGGGCTCAGACTATGGGCGTCTCTTGTGGTGTTCCGAGTGGAAAATCCATATTATAAGATGCAACTTCTTAGTTAAAAAATTGCCTGATGAATCAAGCAAGTAGTTGATTTAGTGAGTGCAAGACTGGAAAACTCAAACTTGCGAGATGGATGAACCAAGTCTGCTTCATTATAAAGATGTCGAGGGGTTCAACGGCTACTTTTACTTCCATTGGCACAACAGGTGGGGTGTTTGGACATTCCAAGCAAGGGGTGCTGACTATATCACTTGTAACTTGTAAATACATGTGGTAGCAATGCCTCCTCAGACTTCTTCACATTATATCATTTTTTACCTGATGTCAACTCTGTAGATGTTGATTAGAGTAGCAGTATCAGCACCTCATGTTCGTAAACATATCAAGCTAGTTAAATTGAATAGTAAATTAAATTTTTTAAATATTTTAAAAAATATAAAAATGTGTTTAAAATTTTGTGATTAATAATATAAATAAATAGTAATAATAATGAGGTTCTTAATAATAAATTAAACGAGTTATGTTTATAATAATTTCAAATAGAAACATGAAGATGTAGCAGTATATTGGTTTGTAATATTCACAATAGGAAGAGGTGAAATAGGTTTTACATAATATTTAATATATGTTTTTAAAATTTGAATTATATTATAAACTACTGGGATGGACTTAGAATTAAAGTAAATCCTTAAAAGCCTTTTTGAGGTATTTTCCATTGTACCAGGCAATCATCATTTGTTTTTTCTAGGTTGGCTTCAAGAGCCATTTTAGACCTTAGTAGTGCCATTTTAAAGGAAGGTTTTCAATTAAGTGACCGAAATGATTGTTTTAACAGTTTGCACACTCCTGAATTATGTATTTATTGGACAGTGTTGTGATACAAATAGTTTTTGACTTAATCTTTTTGTGTAACTGTTTCTATAATATAGCACATTTATGTAAAAATTAATGGTGTGATTTAGTGTCATTTCTTATTGGCTTAGCGTTGGTGTGTGGTTTTTGAAAATTGCAAATTCAATTTTAAAAAATGGGTCTAGTAATGTATTTCAGAATCAGTTTGAATGTAATGTATTTCAGTAACTAGATTGCGTATAAATGTTGGACTTAGTATATCATCTCATTCATATCAGTGACAAAGTAAATATTTGTGGCTGGAGTTTACAGGTTTTTTTATTTAATTGTGATTAACTTTTATTAATAATTCTTACAAAGTATAAATTCAAAATGGTTTCGGCTTTGACAAACAAAACTTTTGATTACCACTTTCCTTTTTCTGTCCTTATAACATGAAACAAACAATTCTTTTTACTGAATTTTTTCAAGAAGTGAACATTTTTCCATAAGACTAATCTTATTTTAAAAAAACTAAATTGAGGTACATTATTCAAAATATAATAATCATAAAAATTAAGTAGTCTTCTTACTTCCAAAATCGGTTTAAAGTAACCTACGTACATCTGAAAACCAAATATTACTGAATTCTTGTCAAATGTTGATTGCAGTTTTTGTCTTTTGGAATGTATGAAAATTGACAAATCTACTACTTTTAGAATTAGTTTGCAGTTTTTATATTACATAATGATTAATTGTTGTCTTCCACAATATTGCAGAATAAATTTTAAAATTATTGATGTGCATGTTTTACAAATGTTCAGAAAATCTAAACAAAGACATCTTACAGCGAGTGTAAAGGCTCTTTGTAAATTGTAATTTGTTTGAGATATTGTTTGCAGTTGGAATGATATGTCATCAAAGTTTAAATACATTTATGTGATGAAAAAAAGCTTAGGTAAGTTTTGGTGTTACTTAAAAAACACACCTTCGCAAAGCTCTTATACATATATATGTATTTATGTTTATTTGTATCTATGTTTATTTGTCTGTATATGTACAGGTATATATAACATACATACACATATATGTGTATTATATCATCAAGCCAACAACCCCATTTGCTCATTATTGAATATGTTGTTGGGTGTAAATATTTCACTGATAGTGAGTTATATGGGAATATGTGCATATAGAAGTATTCAGACAGTATTATTCATTAGGGTATAAATATATAAATATTACATAGCATATCTTGAAAAACATATCTTTAAAAAAATTAAGAAAAAAAAAATTTATTTAGATTTTAAATTTGGCACAAGTTTTTAATTTTCAGAGTAGATGGAAATTGGCTTTACTCTGTTGTGTTACCGCAATTTTTCTTCATTAATATTTTAATTCAATAATTTAAAACAATAATTGGATACTATAATTCATCTACTGGAAGTAGAAAGCATTTTACCTATGTTTCAATAATGTGTTGACTAAATGATGAATAATTTTAAATATTTGTAATGGTTTAAGATTTATAGAGCATACAATTTATTCCAAAATTTAGTACTACTAAATTTTTGTTCTTAAAAGGTAAAATACTAATATATTAATTAGCCTAAGAATTATATGACAACATTTAATCTCTTTAGTAAAATACATTATCATTTTCTGACTGTTTGAACAATGCAGTCAAAATTAATTAAGACAGAAACACAAATTTTGAGAATTGATTTCGTCCACATACTGAGAGATTCAAGGAGGCCAGTGATAGATATCTCTTACTGCAAAGTGTTTTAGAAAAAAAAGATACAAATTAGAGATAAAAATTAATTATAGAAAACAAGGAACAGTTGTTAATGTTTTTGTTATCATTACTTAATATCTAATAAAGTAAAAAACTAAAAGAAATGTTTACATCATACCAATTTGAAAAAATATTTAATACAATGTCAAAATTTGGTAACTTGAAATCATAAATAAGTAATTTAAAGATTTTGAATTTTGAACAACATATTTTATTTCTACACTATAGCAAAGTCATGACATGGTATGCTAGTTTAGTTATATGAAAATAGCATAGGTGGTATTTTCTACATATGTTATACAATTTGATACAGAGCAAAGCCAATCTCTTCCTCTACAAATTTTTCAGATGTAAATGTACAGAACACAGATCTAGTTTAATTATTTTTGCACGATCTAACTACATATGTTATTAAATATACTCCTTAAATTATTTAAAAAATGTACATAATTTATAAAATACATATATAAATATATATTTGAGTAGTGAATGACATTGGAGTATGTATTTTCTTTGTATATAGAGTTCATTGTTCCTTCTACATTTAATGATATAACCTACTACGAGCATAATGGTGCTAGTTATGTAGGATGTAGATAGACAAACATTGGGTAGCTTTTAAGTGTAGTTTTTTTAAAGTTATACCTAGTTATATCTTTCTTATAGATTTACCCACCCACCAATATTCAGTAGTGAAGATATATGGTTAAAAATAATAGTTTTAACCATATAGTAATCTTCACATTATGCCAAAGTAATTAAATCTAAAGTTGGGAGTTGTAGTCATCTTGATTTCATTAATTAAATCATAAGTAATTATTTAAAGAGAACTAAGTATGAATGGAGTGAAAGGCAACAGTGACATGGTTTCATCAATGAAACTATAGTTTCAAAATGTGACAGAGTAAGGTAATAGTTTCACTTAACTCTTTAACTAATTACTTATAGTTAAATCTGTTTCATTCAAATGTTTCATGTTTTATTTAATTAATTTTAATTCAATTCATACAGTAAAATGTGAGATTCTGAAAATTATTTTTCTCACATTATCTCTGATTTTTGATACACCAGCTAAAGAATATTTAAGAGAAATGTATAAGACATTAAATATGGCATGTATATATTTGGATATCTCTTTGGAAACAAATCAAAGTTTTAAATTGTGCCAAAATGATAAATTGGGATTGGAAAGATATTGTATGGTGGGATTCTACGTGGATAAGAGCTATCTTTTTGTTGGTCTGTAAGAAACACAATATTAAAAATAATATTAATGATTATGTTGAACTGTCTTAGTAAACTGAATCTAAGATGAAGTGAGGCCATTGGAAGATATTTTCATGTGTCCACAGTTTAATAATACCCACTAAACTCCAAAACTTTGAAGTAGAATATCCCATATTTTGGAATTATCTTTGTAGTTATAATATGTTCTTGTCAGAACCTTTTAAAGTGTCAGTTATATTAAACCCCAAGGTACTCTTGTATGACTCCTCAATTTTTAATTGGTGTGTTATTCTTTTGATTATAAATAAATGCCCTTAAAAAATATATATAAAATGGAATTTTAAAAAATTTTAAAAGTAAATTTTCTATAAAAAGTCATTTTTAGTAGTTCTTTTTGAACAAACTAACCTCATAGCTTTAGAATTCCAAGTTTACTAACACTTGTGTTTTTTGTTCTAAACCTTATTTTATTGCTGTTTAGTTCTTATATAGAAAAACCGGCTTTAGGCTTATTTTATAACTACAGCCAAGTCCTATATGTGGGTTGAATTATCCAATCATGAAAAGGAACTAGGAGATCTGAAGGTCATGTTAGCAAAGTAGACAAAAGCGAGAGATGGTTAAGTTTACAGTCCCAATGGTGATTTTTGATAAAGCTAACTTTTATCATTTGTAAAATACTTACAAAAACTGAGTATTTAGTATTTCATTAGTTAAATACCTTTATCACAACTAAACAACATTATTATTAAAGCACTGGAAATTTATATATCCAGTGTGGATATAATAAAAACATACATGTTACAGTTATGATTTTTATACCTGAAAGCTACTCAAATGTTCACTTGTTCCTATACTTTATGTTCTTAACCTTTTCTTGGATAATAATGAATTATTGTTATATCTGAAGACTTATTGTTCAATGTCTTCAGCATCATCATGGTTGTGAATCCATTATTTGTAATGTAGTTACATTATCTACTTTTGTGTAATGTTTCCGTGTTTGTCTCTACTCTTAAATGTAAAAATATTAAGTGTGATTAAAGGAGTGTCTTCTGGCCATATATTTAGGTTTCTAAAATTTGACTAGTTTTTTATTTCTATACAGGTTTATAACAAAAACAAAATCTCTTTATTTTTGTAACTATAACATATTTTTGTGCTTGTTGTTTAAGCATAATTTGTTTCTTGCACATCGATTTAAAAAAAAAAAATACTCTCTTTTACAAAGCATTTCTCATCGAAGATAAACTAATGTTAAGTAAAATTTTTAATGATAAACGATATCACAAATATTATTATTCTTAAACTTAACTATTACATTTATTTCAGTTGTAAGATTTTCTGATTGATATTTTGACAACTGCTATAACTTAATTCTGTTTTACTAAATTTATAAATAGAGTAAATTTTGTAAATAAAAAATGTTACTGTGTATTGTACACTTTAATGGGTAGAGCATAATCTCAGTCAATATGTACACAGAGTAGAGCATTGATATTACAAAGTAATTGGGATCAATTATTTCTTCAGATTTACATATTTTTAAAAACTTCAGAAACAATTTGTTATTTCCTTCCATTTCTGTAAGTAGAAAATTTTGGTTTAGTACAGTATAGTAAAAAACGTGTTATACATATATATATATATATATATATATATATATATATATATATATATATATATATATATATATATATATATATATACATATATATCCAGTAAAAGTCTTCTGCTTCTTTTTGGATGGAAAAAGATCATTGTATGATCAAAATATTTCAAAAGTGTGTTTTGTTTTTTATTTGTATCTATTTATTTCCAAGAGGTGGCAGTTTTGGTCTATTGCCACAAGGTAAGTCTGTCAGTCTACTATCTAGTACAAAAATTCCTATATCCAGGAAAATTAATTCTTATTCATAGATAACAGACATCACACACAATACAACATGTGTAAACAAAAGTACAGTTTTATTTACAATTTATGCCCCCTATGCTTATAATGATTGTGTTTTATATAACCATAGATTTTATACAAATTAACTGTTTATTATTTCAATATGTTCTAACATGGAAGTATGTAAGAATTTAGATTTTCAAAACTGTATTTATGATTTGTCAATAATATCAAAGTTATTTATCAATAACAAGAGGTTTAGATTTGTAGGGAAATTTCGTTCCACTTTTCTCATATTAAGTTTTAATTGTGGTGAGATTTCTTTTTTAAAAAAGAAAATGGGGTCATTTTAGTTCCTGTTTAACACACTTTATAGTGTTTACATTTAATAGACAGTCAAATTAAAAATTTTTGTTTTAAAAATATAAAATTTTAACTATATTTGTTCTTTCTTTTTAAAATATTGAGACTGCTGTTTTGGCTTACTTGTGACCCGGAGACACTCTAATTTATTTATGTTAACTGTTCACTGTTGTTAATCTAACCGATATTAAAAAAAAATTTAATAACTTTGTTGCTTATTTAGATATTTAAATGATATTGTTTTTAAAAATATAGAATGTAAGTTATTCTAATATATTTAGAAAGAAGTATTTTTATAATTACTTTTTAGCATAGTACATTTTTATTTGTTTGTCTTGGGTTTGGAAGTTTATTGTAATTTTCATTGGTTGTGATATTTGTTAATTATTTTCTGTTGTCACCATGAGTATTTGTATATCATTGGTGGAGTTAGTTATACTAACAGTCACTAGTTTTGACAATTGAACCCATTTACATCATTATTTTCATTGTAGGAAAAAAAAATCATTGGCCTATGAAACTGGAACTGTGAATTTATTCTGTTTAACCTTTTTGGTTTATTTCATGGTTATATTTTTCAGTGAAATGATTTTGTCTCTGTGTCATCAAGTTCACTAATGTATTGAAAAAATCTAAAACTGCTGCATTATTAAATACAGTGAAACCTGTTTAAGCCGGAATCCATTTGGACCGGCATTTTTTTCCATCAGACAGGTTTCCGGCTTATACAGTAGTAGTGTACTGTATGATGGCAATACCATCTCGAAACGTTTGCCGAGTCTATTTTTAGCGTTGGGGTGAGGGTAGGCCGTGGGGATTCTTAGCTATAAGACTATTATTTCTACTGATCAGCTTTATGGCGCTGTACCAACACCACATTGATAATGGACAATTAATTGTCATCGTGTCTACATTTGTTCTAATGCAGTATTTAATTAAATTATTTATTTCCGATTAAGTACTGACTGTTTATTTCCTACAGAGATAACACTTCAACATATAAAGCAAGTGTATTTAAATCACAAGAAAACTATCACATTTTAACGTCTAAATAAACGTCATTTAACAGTAATATCAGTTATCTTGATTGCCTAGCCCGTAACCTGTGCCTTGTGACGACACAACTCGCAAACCTTGTTTTCTAGGTGGTGTTGGCTATGAAATGTTACACTACCTACAAATGGCACACTACAGACAATGTTAAAACCTACTTTACATAATAAAAATCTTACCTTTTATCCTTCAGCATCCTTTTATCCTTCTCCACAAAACATTTTTAATAGAAAACTAAAACACTTATACACTTGTCAACAAAATTTATGAATTAATGATGCAATTTATCAAAAACTATATTTTTCCTCTTACTGTATTTAGGCTAAATACTGTATATAATATACTTACGTAAAAATTAAAAAAAACCAATTGGGCTTGAAAAAATCTAGCATTGACTTTTGTTTTAAAAG
Organism: Prosapia bicincta; assembly: GCA_036971475.1. Lineage (NCBI taxonomy): Eukaryota > Metazoa > Arthropoda > Insecta > Hemiptera > Cercopidae > Prosapia > Prosapia bicincta. The sequence goes on along the minus strand of JBAIZL010000010.1, from coordinate 80,897,172 downwards.
GTTAGTTTTACTTGCTTGTGTTTCAGTTATTGTTTTTAGTTGTAACAAATACTGACGCATTTCCGGGCTGTTAATACGTACCGCAAAATCTTCTAACTCACAAATATTCATTAAAGCCTCGCCAAATGTTTTTATTTTGTTTTCTACAACTGGTCCGTCATCAATTTCTTCTTTTTCTTCTATTTGTGCATGGTTTTTGCCTTTTAGAATGAAGCGGTCTCTCGCCTTTCAATATGTCAATCAATATGACATCAATATGTCTGGCCGTGGATGTTTGTAAACCATTCATTGCGTTATCTTGATGGAAACGAGTGCTGACACATAGCCTATCGTAAATTATGGATGCCTGTATACCATTGCGTTATCTTGTGCATATCAGCAATCCTTAACATTGTTACAGAGTTCTCAGAAATAAATACGATCCGTTACAATTAAGCAGACCTATCTGTGGATTTTGTTATGGTAAAAAAAAATATTATATACTGTATTTTATCCAAACGGAAGTCATTGTAACTTTATATTTTACAGCATGTATATGATCAGATTTTCCGGCTTATGCAGAACTAAGAGGTAGTAAATACGTATCACTCATCCTTTTGCTTATTCCGCTTCCGCGTTAGACACTTTCTGGCTTATGAAGGCTATTAACCAGGTAAATTAAATAGGCGACAGTCGGGACTTTTAAAATTTTCCGCGATAGACAAGATTCCGCCTAACACAGGGTCCGTCTAAGACAGGTTTCACTGTATTATTGTAATAATGAACAATACGGCAAGTAAATTTTTCACGGGTTTGCAAAAAAAAATTAAATTAAAATGACACATTTTTGAAGAGAAGCCTGACTGTTGTTTAGTAAAAACAATAAAACTTGATTTTGGGGTTATATAAAAAGGTTTTATTTGATATTTGCAAGTGGTTCCGATTTTCAAAGAATATTTATATTTAAAAAATTATTGTAATCTTTGTATACTGAGCCAAAATTATTGAACTAGTGCCAGAGTACAAAATATATACTTGTCTACTCAAAATAATTACACACATTTTTACAAATCAATACAAAAATGGAAGAAAAAATATTTGCGACTTTATGTAATTTGTGACCCTCATCTATGCGTTTACACTTGTAAATAATTTTGAAATATAAGTTTGTCACTGTAAAAACTTCAATAAATAAACTACCATAAAGAAAACATCACTAAAATAAACTTATTGTTATGGGTCTTATTAAAAAAAATTGTGGAATATGCTTATAAATATTGACATAAGAGACAACTTATTACACTTAAATTTGAAACTGTGGTGTTGTTCTTATATATTTTTTTGTAATGAACAGCATTGGTTTAAAAAAATCTGAAATGCTAAAATCCAATAATTTGCAGAAAACTATTTAAAGAACTAAGTGAAAAATATTAACTTACACTTCTGATACATTTCAAAACCGTCATTCCATTGACAAAACCTAGCTTGGTACCTAAAGACATTTAAACATTTTTCAGTAGTACGCCTAGCCATTGACAATAAAGTAACTGATTTCATTACAGAAAACAACATGAATGAAATTAAACTAGATCATATGTCAAGCACACACAAAAAATCACCTAAACGAATGCACCAAAATCATGAACTTAGGACAAAAGAAATACTACAGATAAATAAATCCACAAGCACCATATTCCTATACACACAAGTACCTATTCCATTACCTAATATACACAAACAAAACACACCCATTTGCCTACTAATCAACAACACACCTGCACCATCACATAAAATAGCCAAATACATAGATAAACTTATTAGAAACAACAAAATCATTAACAACTGCACATCCCTACATAACATTGACCTGATCAACAATATTAAAGACATCAATATCACAACTACACAATAGAGTCACTACATAAAAAACCTATACACCAACGTACCAAATAAACAAATACTTCAAGTACTACAGAACATGCTCATGGTAAACAAAACTCCACAAAAACATAGTAGGTTGGGCTTCGTCAATGAAACTACCATTTTGAAATGCATCAGCCTAGTAAGGTAATAAGTTTTCACTTAGTTCTTTAATTAATTACTTAAGAATTAATCAGTTCAATTAATTTTCCCTTAGTTCTTTAATTAAATATTTATGAATTAAGCAGTAATATCAAGATGTCAAGGTATGATAAACATCCAACTTTAAATACATTGGTTTGAGAAATAACTTGGGTTTCATTAGAATATAGATTTGTTATAGGTTGGCTTGAGTGTAGAGGTTGGCAAAGTGTAAAATAAAGACTTGAACATACACACCCATCCCATAAATAGTTTAAAAGGATTCTGATAGAAATATAAAATAATACACCTTTTAGTATCACTTGGAAAAAAACACTACTTACTGATATTTTTCAGGAGACACGTTTCTCACTAGGTCAGTGAATTGTTCAATGCTCTGAGTCACTGACAAGACTGTTGTCAGGTGTGTTAACAAAACAGTTAAATCTCACTTAATGATATGAATGGGTTATTTTGTTATAATGTATGAACATGTATTGGTGTCTTGTGGAGTAGGCTATGATCACAACTTCTATTGTTATTAAGTGCAGTTGGTTATGATTTTCAGTTGTGATCAGTATTTTAAAACAATTCAAATTTTGTATTAAAATAAAAATATTCCATTAAAATATGTCCAGTTTTCATTAACATTACTAGAAAGAATTATTTTATATTGATAAACAAACGGTATGTTAACAGCTACTATTTAACCTTGATGTTGGTATATTCTTTTCCACTTATTGTGTGATCTCAACCATGTGAATATAAATTATTGCATGCAAATCTTACGTATGTTACAATACTTGTCTCACATATTAAATTCCAGGGTAAATTAATTCTAAATTAGGTATTTCTGTAAGAATGTGATTTAAAATACTATTGATTAAATGTTCATTTAAATTTGTTTATTATTTTTATAGTTCCAGTACTATTTTGTATTGTTTTATTTTTGAAAATACGCATTCTGTCTACATGTTTGCAAATAGGTGTGTAACAAAGCAATACAGTGAAAATAGTTTGTGACTATTTTGTAATATAGGAAGTTTGTTAATTCTACATTTTAAAAGTATAAACTTTGTATATTTTGCCAGAATCAGTTAATACCAATTTCTATTTATCTTAAACTAATCAAAATCTATAAATTTAAAATTATATTTGGAATATTTTCAATACATAATATTTTTAAGCTTTACATATGTACAGACTGTTAAATAAACTTCAGGTTGAAATCAGATCTCTAAAAATACATTGTTTAAATTAATGTCTTAAAAACATCATTATATTTATACATTTTCTTAATCCATTGGCCTACTTACAATAATTTTTTATTATTTCATGGTACCAAAAATACAGAGATGTCTAAATTTCGATTTATTTCAGTACAAAGTCCATTAGTAAAAAACCATCTCTCTTTGAAAAATTGTACACCATTCCCCCCTTAAAAATTATAAAACAAAGGCTTATGAAATTATAAAAGGATTAAAAAAAAAGTAATTGAAACAGTCCAAGGTCAAACAAGACAATAATGAGTAGCCACATAATAATAATAATGAGCATGTTATGGTGACATTGCAAGCTTAAGTAAATAATCTTGGAAGTTGTCAAGAACTTCAAATTGTATTAATATCTTGATTAAAAAAGCTTCTTTATATGTAGGCAATAGGAAGTATTTATCAGAAGGAAGTGAGCAGTTCAGAATTCCTTGTGTCTATAGTCAGCCTAATCTAAATAAGTAAAATAAATAAAATTGAAACTAGTTTATTTACTACTACAGTAAAAATCATATAATAATAAAATGTTATTTTATTATGTACTTCTAGTCATGACTGATATATTTTGACTAATTTTATAGGTTCACCATTCCCTGCTTCATCTGTAATATTATAGATTGTTTATTAACCTTGCTCACTAGCTACAAACTGAAGTTTAATGAAGATATTTAAAGTTTAGTGTCCTTGGTTATTTCTAATTTATTTTATAGTTTAGAAACATACAATATTGTATCCCGATAAATGAATCTGTGTGTCTTCTGCTAAACTTGGAATGTCAAGAGAAATTATGGTGTTATGAAATAAAAATTAATTGATTTATAAGGAAATCCTGTGTTCATCATGAATTCCCCAAAATAATTGTTCCATCAATAGATTTACACAAAGCTCTTTTCCCAACATCATTATCAGATCTTATTCATTTATTGCATAGAGTTCTATAAATCATAAGATTTAGTTAAGAAAATATAAACCTTTTTTTATTTCATGGCACAATGATCAATTAGTTTTTTTTTTTTAAAGGGATTTAAAATTTCTTTTTTGTCTAATTTTTACCAAGCAAATTGTGGAAATTTATTGAGATCACTATAAGTTTTGGAAATGCTTTGCTATATAAAATGTACCAAATTGTTTAGAATAATGTAATTGTTTAACAACATGGTGCCTTAGAGAACTAGTAGGCCAATGGGTTTAATTTAAAACCTATGAAATTGTTAAACATGTTTCTGAGACAGAACACACTATCTAAATTTAAAGATAAACAAATCAATATTTACTGCTTTGATTGATCATTAATATATCTGAGGGTAGTAACATATAATCTTTCTTTGTAGTATTAAATTTATTACATTATTGTTAAAATGAAGTCAAAAGCTTGATACATTTTTCCAAGTTGGCAGCAGTGTCTCATAAGCATTACTTCATAACATATATGTTAGTAATAGCTCTAAGTGCTTGTGAGAACATACTAAATACAGGTAATTATAAAAAATTATTTATAAATCTTTTAGCTGAATTTAATTTAATCTGATAGTGATAATTATCTCAGTCTTGAAATGTTTAGTTTTTCTATTCAGCTGAAAGATTTTTGTTATAGAAAACACTATATAGCCTACTACAATAATTTTATTTAGACCTCTCCATATTATGATCTATTATAGCTCTCTATTTTGTGTTACTGTAATAAAATATTGAATACATTAAGAAAATTTAGAACAAATGAAGTTTTCTGGAGAGTTTATTTTGTATGTTAAAAATGAATATTTATAATTTTGGTGCAACACCACTTCTTAACTGAAACTTTTCTGTAGGCATTCTAACTTTTTTTTATGTTAGCAGATAGAATATGGTTTCAAGAAGGAAAAAGATAATTTCATAGGTGGATTAAATATGCCTGTATCATGCTAATTATAAAAAATAAATATAATTTTAGATTCAACAAATTAAAATAAATTGTATATTTTGTGGTTTATAAATTTAAAGTTTATTCATTTGTTTCATAAAGTACAGTATGGAGCAGGGTTCATTGTAAACAACAACTTATAGTTTCACAAATTAGAAAAAATATTAATTTTTTTTTCTACTAGCTTTTTTTTAAAACTATATAGAGACATATTTTCAATAGAAACCTAGCTATATTTTTTTAAAATAGAAATAGTTTTGTTTGGTCACATTATTGTTATGATATCTATTTTAAGCGGTGCAGTTCTAAACTTTATTTTTATAGGATGTTTAGTTCGTATTTATTTATAATATTAAATAAATACTTTGATCAAATTAAAATAACTACTGTATTTTAATGGTGGTACATACTGATTGCACTTAATTTATCATGTTCCAGAATAGAATATGTATATATATGTATATACGGCTCCTTCTGATGTTAGGAGTCGATAAATATCCCTTAGAAAGCACGGACATCTAGTCTTGTAAAAATAAACTCTCTTGGAGCATACTAATCAATGAAACAATGACAACATTCATAACTAACTGGACTAGTCGTTATACCTGCTACTAATAAATGTCGCTGACCTAATTCATAAAGCACAATGAATTAAGAAATTATACAAACACTAAAGAATATATAAAAACGATATAGTTTAGGAATAAAATGTAATTGAAATTTGAAGGCTAATGAGAGTTTCTAGTTCAGGTCATTTTTATTTGGTTTGAATTTTACTAAACACTTGTAAATATTTACAAATTTGCCTATAGTAGCACTTACCTATATTTATTGAGGACGGCCGTTTCGAGAGATGTGTCCCATTGTCATCTCTTGGGGCACATCTTCCGAAATGACCGTCCTCAACAAATATAAGTATGTGCTACTAAAGGCAAGTTTGTAAATATTTACATGTGTTTAGTGAAAACTAGTAGCTCACGTGATGGAATCAGCAAATTTGAATTTTACTTTGTATTCTTCACCTGCTTACCAGGAACAAATTATTCTTGAATTTTATAGTCCATTACGTTCGGTTAATTCTTATTAATCACTTAAACAATAGTTTATGACTATATGAACTTTGCAAAGTTCGGATAGTCATAAACTATTGTTCAAGTGATTAAAAACAAATTATTAATATCAATATGTATTTATATAGCATCTCAGGGTTTTAATCTTTTTCCTTTATGACCATATAATCAATGTGGAAAGTAATTGTAGAAAATGTATTAGTGTTTGTTACCAGTATTTGTTCTAAACAGTTTAATAACAAATTTGATACCTTGATCTTCATTTTAAATTAAATAACGAAGTGTATGAAATTGATTAAACTCACTACCAAACATAATTTTTAATATTTTGAAGTAAAATTAGACAATCAATGTACCATAGAAAATTCTACTCTTAAATGGACCATCCTTAACTGTATTCAGAATCGAATAGATAAGTCATATAGAATGAGAATTGGTATTTTACCTCTAGATGTAGTTAATTGATTTCAATATGTATATAAATAACTGAAAATATTTTTTCATAATTTTATTTTCCATAGTCTGTTACTTTGTAAACTGTAACTTCTTTAAATGTACAAAGATCATATATTTAGATTTAAACTAATTTCTTCCAAAAATAAACTAGAAAGAAGATATTGGAAAGTAACATAGTATAAAACAATCATTTATTATAATGTACTGCATGTGAAAAGTGGTTTACTGATTTTAAAAAATATAACAGTATTATTTTTGTGTGGGCTACTTTGGTGAACAAGTGATGTTTTATAATGTGAAACTGAGTTAGGTTGCATATCCTATTTTTATTCATGTTTATTGTTCATTTTTAAAAATTTTAGTCAAGAACTTGGCTTCAATTAACAAAAAACATCTTGTAGATTTTGTTGTATATGGCATAATAAAACTTTTACCTTTCAATATAATGAATAAGGCACTTCAAATTTAAGTAGAAATATGAAAAGGTTACTGAGACATGACATTATTATTGCGCTAAGTGATCTTCAACAGTGTCTCTTTTTTTTTCTAAAACAAACATTTTTTAAGCTTTTAACTTTTTACTTTTAAAATTTAGTGAATTTATAAAGCTGTAATTACAAGACTAATTGCTTTCTATGGTTTTTGAGTATCAACAAGAACAAACTTGTGGAGTATTAGTAACTTTAACCTTATTTTTAATTTGTTTGAATCTATAAGCATTCTTTACAAAACGTATTTTTTATAGTTGAAATGTAAATAGGCTATACAATATTTCATATAAATATAAATACACATACGAATTGTATTATATGTATAACTTTGTAATTCTTTACAGTAGTGTATTATCTAAACACTATTTCGTAACTCTTTATATTGAAGTTGCAAAATATATAACTAAAATTTATTAATATTAGTTACTTAACAGAAATTTGATTATGGTAAGAAATATATTTTGAAAATCATCCTACAGATCACTAATATTACAAACTTGTTCTTGAACTTGAAGTCTTTATTACTTTGTAGAACCATGGTAGATAAGAACTAATAATAATTTAGGAATTCAAATTATTTTGTATAAAGCAGTAACTCTACAGTTATAATTAGTGATATTAATGTCACAGGTGTGCTATGATGGTTAGTTAACACATAGGTTTTATAAAATTCACATTGTTCAATGAGATATTTTTAGTACACATTTGATATATTTATTTTCTAATGAACAAAAAACACATTGGATAATTTAAAAATACTCCATTTCTGGCTATTTAAATCTTTTCAAAACATTTTAGTGCTGGTGTCATATATCTAAATAGAAAACATGTATAATTTTATGTACACAGAAATTGAAGCTAAGCGTCTGATAAAACATTTTGTTAATTTATTAAAATTAGATGTATTCATAGTTAATATTTAGAAATTACTTGTAAATGATTATAATTGATCGTTTGATAATATGTCACTACCTCCTAAAAAGCTAGTGTATCTTCTGTCAAAAGATGTTAATATGTGATGTTATAAAAACTAATAAAATACAAAAAAAAAATCATTGTTGGTATAAAATTCTTACTGTTAAGGTGTAAAATGCCAAAATGGAAGCAAGATGTTTGTTAATCGTAGTCAGTATATGGATTTTAATGTTGGTTCACAAATTTTGTATTTTCCTCTTTCCAAATTAAGAAATGTACAACAGGAAAAAACTTCTTTCAAATACACTTTTATTCTTCAGTATATTTTGTATGATTTTATTATCCTTTTCAGTTTGAAAAGTTACGCTTATTTTGATATGTTTCTATAGGAGCAAGTTAAAATAATATTATTTGATTCCATATTCACTAGTTTTTAACAAAAAACACAAGTACAAATGCGTGTTAGTATGGTATGTTACACTTACCTATAGTAACAGGGTCTGAGTTGACAATGGAACACACCTGAAACAGCTACTAAAAAATAGGAAATGCTACTAAGGGCAACTGTAACATACTAACATATGTATGAATGTTTTTAGTTTAAATAGGAGTTTATTTGTCTTTTTTTTAATATTCTGTACATAGAGATAAAGGTAACTACTTTTATCTGGAATAAAACTTCTGTGTCTAAACATTATAAATATTAACCACTTAAACAATAGTTTATGACTATCCAAACTTTGAATTTAGTAAATTTGTTAAATCTTACTGAGAGAACGTTTTCGATCGCTATGTGTCGATCTTCATCAGTGTCTTCTGCTTGGAGATGTTGGGTCAAGCGGTGACGGTTTTAAAGGTAGGTTTTCGATAGTATCGAAGAGTATGTGTTATTTGTATTGTGTTTGTTCGTTTAATATGTTTGTACTTTGTGTTTTTGTGCCTGTAAATTTCATATTATTCTAGTGTGTTGAGATATGGTCCTTTTTTGTTGATGTGTAGGATTTCTAGGTTATGGTAAATGTCTGTGTATTTGTGTCCTATATCTTTTATGTGGTTGTAAAATGTTGAGTTGGTGTTCTTCGACTCTTTATTTAAAGCTGCGACCTGTTTGTCCAATGTATAATTTGTCACATTCATTGCAGTTCAGTTTGTATACGCCTGGTGCTTGTAGTTTATCCTTGTTGTTGGTGTTGTGTTGTATTTTGCATTGTAACTTGTGATTAGTTTTGTATGCTATTTTGTATCCTATTTTTTGAAATTTGCGGGCTATTTTGTTTGTTGTTTTGTTTATGAATGGTAATGTGATGTATCTGTTTTCCCTGTCTGTGATGAAGATTGGCACATAGAGATCGAAAACGTTGTCTCATTAAGTTTAACAAATTTACTAAATTCAAAGTTCAGATAGTCATAAACTATTGTTTAAGTGATTAATAAGATTCACCAAACGTAATGGACTATAAAATTCAAGAATTATAAATATTTCAGGCAACTTGAGTTTTCTCTGGTTTTTATTACAATTTTGTTAAATTAATTTGTTAGTTTATTATTTTTTATTATTAATAATATTTTAATTGTTTGACAATTTTCTTATGGAATAATAACAGTATATCTTTTTAAATGTTTATTTATTTTTTATTTTGGCAGGGTATCATTCTTTCTATAAGATGTGACAACAAAATTGAAGGGAAATCAGTTACTCTAAAGTTTGCTTTGTCAAATGATTAAATAATATTAGTTGCAAGAATGCCTGTAAGTAATACTGTAGCCTGTAAGTAAAAAATTAATTTAATATTATAAAGTAGATTTTTTTGACGTATAAATAGTCTTAATTTTCGTCTTGTAGAACAATTATTTTTTAGCAAATAGAATACTTTTCAATAGAAGCTATGTAGTTTAGTATGTATTTATAATTTCATAATAGTAGCAGAAAGTGGATATTTTAGGCCTAAACCTTTCTCAGTAGATTTTTGTTTTGTATAAATTTCGATTAGAGTAAAAATTTGATTATCAATCCATTTCTATTAACTCATATTAATATGAAAGCAAAATACAAACTTATTTTTATACTTCATTGATCCCATTAAACTATTTAGCTCAGTTCATAAATAAAAACAAAGATACTCAGTTTATTAGACACTCGGAGGCAGAAATTCGAATAGTTTACCATATTGATTACAAAATGACAAAATGAATGTTAAAATACATTACCTAACCTCTTATTTTGGCAGCTGTTAACATCACTCGTGTGGATCTGTTTTTCTCAACATTCACAAAACCTTTTATAAAATATTTTTTTGTTTTAAATTTCTGGTTTACTAATTGTGTAATTTGTCAAACATGGTTGCAGGCGTAAAGTATGTGATGCATAATAAACCCATGAAATCAGTATTAATAGGTGAAGGTGGGGGGGAAAGTAATTTCATAACTTTTCTTGCTATAATTCTGTTTCAACAAGCATTTGTTTGTTAATATTTTATTATTAACTCCATGCATATGCCTAAAATACAAACCTATAATTCTGTGAACAGTATACTTAGTTAAATCATTTATCATCTATAGTTGGAGCTACTTCAACATCACCTGTTGGAAGATGGACTCGAGTACCCAGTGTCGTAGATCTAGACGTATCTGCCATTCCATTTGATGTCTTGTAACCAGCTTCACCCAACCCATACCCAACATCAAGTAATTCTAATACTCCAACTTCTTTTCCATACGCTTTGGCATATGCATATGCTGTTTCTCCAGAGGGGATGGACGTATAACCTTCGGCATAGCCACTTCCTTCTCCAGTTGTGCCAGGACCTTTGGCCCTCCCTTGACCATAAGCATCAGCAGTTGCTGCGCCGTCAAAAGCTTGTGCTGAGCCTCTACCATACCCTAGACCTGAATATGCTTTAGCTTTGCCTCCTTCTGAGTTTCCACTATTACCATTTAGTAACCCTCCAAGACCCAGTAGTGGAAAAGAATAGATGTTGGTGAATACATTCAAGAATATTGCCAGCCTTATCTAAATTAAATTAAAATTTTAAATGAGTAATATTTATCAACATTTAAGATACATTTATTTTAGGTATGTATTATGTTAATTATATCATTTAATTTTGCATATAGTTAGGTGACATTTTTTACAAATATCTAATTTTGGGATTGGTCTTGTAAATAAAAGTGATTGTGTTAATAAAAGTGCTGATTTTGAGTCTTCTTTAAAAAATCATCATTCATCTGTCAGGAAGTATTTGCTTAATAAGAAACAAAAACCCTAAGAGAGAAACTAGTGTGGTGTAGTGAATTATAGTATAGTGGGTTATTGAATATGTCTGTGTTGTGTAATTTGAAATAATTCTATATTTCATATGTAGAGTCTCGATAACTCGAAGTAAATGGGGACCGAGACCCCTCAAATTACAGAAAACTGTTAAATTTATTGAGTTTTCGTTTTGAATTTGATAGTAATCTTGATATTCATTTATAATTAAATGCTGCAATTATTACTTTACCTTATGAATTCAAAAAATAATTAGATTAAACTATAAGTAGTTGTTGCATAACTGAGTGAATACTTTAGCAATTACTTGCTGACGCATTTCAAAACAATCATTTCTTTTACGAAGCTAATCGCCTACTGGTGGCTGCTGCTCAAGGTTGTAGACTTATGATTTATGAGTGTATTGGGGAGGGTTGGGGGGTTCAATTGGTTGTTTAGTATGTAATGGACACCCTTACTACACTCATAAGTAATAAGCCTGTAACCTTTTACCTTGAGCGACATCCGCCAGTAAACGGTTAGCTTTGTAAATGAAACAGTTGTTTCAAAATGTGTCAGCAAGTGAGTCCTAAAGTATTCACTCAGTTATGTAATAATTACTTATAGTTTAATCAGTGAATTTAAGATGATTACAACAAGCAACATCAGTGTTAAGATTATTGTTGAAATACATTAACCAACCTCCTAATTTGTGTGATATTAAAATCACTCATATGGATCTGTTTTTAACATTTAAAGGACCTTTTTAAAAGTAAAACAATGTCTTCTTTTTGAATTTGTGCTTTACAATACGGCATTTGTCCAGCAAAGGCTCATAGTATATCTGATACAGAAGTAAGATCTAAAAGCATTAGTATTATTAGTATGAAGGTAGGATAAAAGATTACGTAACTTCTTCTTGCATTAAATTTGTTTCTACTATACGTATATTGCTTGTTAAAATTTTATTGGTAACTTCATGCATATGCTTAAAGATACAAAACTACAATTCTGTGAATAGTATGGTTAGGTGAATCATTTATCATCTATGGTTGGTGCTAATTCAACATCTCCTGTTGGAAGGTGGGCTCGAGTGCCCAGAGTAGTAGATCTAGCAGTATCCATATGTCCATTTGATGTTTCATAACCAGCTTCACCCATTCCATACCCAACATCAGCTAACTCTCCTACTCCAATTTCTTTTCCATATCCTTTTGCATATGCATTTGCTTCTTCTCCAGAGGACATGTATCCATGACCTTCAGCATAACCACTTCCTTCTCCAGTTGTACCAGGACCTTGTGCCCTCCCTTGACCATAAGCGTCAGCAGATGCTGCACCGTCAGGAGCTTGTGCTGAACCTCCACCATAACCTAGACCTGAATATGCTTTAGCTCTCCCTCCATTTGTGTTTCCATTATTACCATCTAGCAACCCTCCACCGCCCAGAAGTGGAAGAGATAGGATAGTGGTGATTACAGAGAAAAATATTGCCAGTCTTACCTAAATGTTTTAATGCATATTAGAATGGTTGGGTGTTTATTATTTTATTTAAATTTAGCAATAATTTCTTTTTATTTTAAAACATAAGTAATTGATGAATGTTAGGGTTTATTGTTATACTACTTGCTTTTCACAATAGACAAACCATCATTACTGAATTCTAAATAGAAATTGTTTCAAAATTCATTTGTATCAAAAAAATACAATTTTGTTGAAAAGATATTCAATAATGTGTTTTAAAATAATATTACAAGACCTTAGATTATTTTATGAATGTAATACTTAAACAATCACAACAATGTAAGTCAATATGTAATTTGCTTATCACTGAATGGTTTATATTTTTGATTCCACAGACATTTCACTGTTCCTTAATGAAAGATTAAATTGGATTTTTTTCAATATATTATAAAATTATATATCTCAAAAACAAGGAATAAATAAAATCATAAAACATAGTGATCTTTTATCTGTAAAGAGTAGAGGTTTTTCAGTCCTAATAAAATATGAATAAAAATCTTTTATACTTGTATAAAAATAGGTAAATGTATTGATAGGTGATAAATAACTTATATGTTAGTACATATATCTAAATAAATATGTAAATTCACATAGTATTTATAAATTTCAATTTATAATAATGTCTCTCTCTCTCTCTACATATAAACAATTTATAGCCATTGGCAAAAAGATCAGAACAAAATAAAAAAATGTTATGTATTTGGTACCTGTTCAAAAAAAAACCCAAAAATTCTATTTTGCTGCATTTGATGCATGAACGGGTTTTGCATAGTTTGTTGGCAACCTAGCTTTCGTCAGGCACCTGTTATAAGAATTAGTCTTGTAATTCTGCTTACGTAAAAAAAACATTATTTGCGTATTTTGAGTCTTCCTAGAGAACTTCTCTCAAGTGTTGAGAACTATTCGCTTACTGAAGAACCAGCAGCCCCAAGCTGGATACCAACTAAAGTTAGATATTAGCATACACCCTTGTAGTCTAGGTAGAAAATATTCATTTTCTTGTGAAATATGATACAAATTAGTCTGAAAGTTGTTTATGAAGACGCTGTGTAAAGAATTCTAGAAGAACTGAACTTATTTTGTTATATCATTGACATATAATGTACACCAAAATATTCTATTTATAATATATACTTGTGTTTTAGCCAATATTATCTTCATACCAATAACACACACACACACACACACATATATATATATATTTAGGTTAGTTTCGGTTGGTAAAGATTATTTAGATTTTTTGGACTAGGAGACTGACAGACTTACCTTGGTAAGAGTCCACTCTGTAGTCTTGAAATAGAAACACATAAAAGCACTTAAACAATGATATATTTCAACCACACAGTGGTCTTTGTCAATCGAAGAGAAAACACAAAAAGAAATATGAGAGAATGAAATAAAATAATTATAAATTGTAATCACAGATTGTGTAGAGTAGAAATCAGATGTCACAGATGCACAGATTAAAGATATATATATATATATATATATATATATATATATATTGTTTCCATGAGCATATGAGTGATTATAGTTTATATAAGTCTGTCAGGGGAAAAGAGATTGGAGACGTCTAAGGCTATTAGGAAAAAAAAAGTAAGTCTGTCAGTCTCCTAGTCCAAAAAATCTCTCTCTCTCTCTCTCTCTCTCTCTCTCTCTCTCTCTATACATATATATATATATATATATATATATATATATAAACCTGGCACATAAAATGGATAGAAAATCACAATAACTGATCAATTATATCACATAGTACAAAAAAAAAAACAGAAAACACAACAGGGGTGAAAAAATGTAATACAATTTCACACAAACGAGAAAGAACCTCAATAAGATCATTAAAAAAAATCCAAAAAACAAGATATGGAATAGCAATTAAAATAACAAACTAAAAGGATTAACTTTAACCACATCATATTTTGTAACAAAACTGCACAGACTATAATAAATTCTACATTAGACATAAAATTTGCAGTTTTCAACAACGATTTTTACTATAAGTAATTATTAGATAACTAAGTGAATACTTTAGAGCTTACTTGCTGACGCGCTTCAAAACAATCGTTTCATTTATGAAGTTAAGCCTCTACTCAAAGATTTATAGAACGTCCATTAAATATGACATTGACTCTCCGCTTACTAACCACATAATAGATACAAGCTATAATTACATAGACATAAAACATAACCTAGAAACTCTCCAAATCAACATCTCAATATACTACAAGAATATGAAAAAATAAATATATACCAAAAACAGAAAGTAAAAACATATTAAATGAACAAATCCAATTCAATACACATTCAATTTTTTACCATATTTTAAAAACCGACCTTGAACCACTCTTGCCTAGCCGAATAATGCTTTTCAGGAGCTAACCCCAGTTGAGTCCCGACACTGATGATCACTTAGTGCGAACAAAAACATTTTACCTCATTAAGTTTTTTATAAATTTATATACAATATAAGTTTTGAATTTGTTAATTCAAATATAAATGTTTGGGCGATTGCCATGGACTATTGTTTTATTAAGTCTACAAAACATATTGCTCAAAAATAAGTTTTAAATTGTAATATTTAAACTCGGTTTTAATTTTTTTAACCATGATCCTATAGGATTAAAAACCAATATAGAACCATTTTTTAAAAAAACTTAACCACTTTGAAAGTGTTAATCTTCAACAAGGTTAATGCCTGTTGATATGCATGAAGCTCTTTTATAAAACTATTATTTATCAATATATAAATAAAAAATATTTATACAATTGAAATAATTCATATATTTTGAATGTGTATCTATTTCCAACATTAACCTACCTCTTAAAATCTATGTATGGTTTTCAGTATACATTTAATTGCTTTTTCATTTCAAAACTCACCAGAAACACATCCATACCTGAAAGTTTCAAAAGAGCATATACCCTTATAAAGTTTTATAAGCTCTGAGACAATCAATTTTGAACTGCAATATTTATAGAAAGGTTGACATTTTATTAGATCTGTTTAACTACTTGTCAAGTACTGCCATCTGAATACACTTGGCAAATTAATGAGTTTTGTAAATTTATGACTTAATACACTTTCAATCATTGTCTTTGTCATAATTGTGCTAGTCTATCCAAGTCTTCAGTTGCTTTTTTATTTTGGGACCATCGATGACTTAAAATTCACAAATATTTTACAATATTGTAACAAATTGTCCATTTTTCTTCTTATAGTCAGAATTTGCTACAGTTATTTATAGAAGTAACATCTGGATTTTAACTGTTACATTATGAAATTTTATATATAACATTTTCAAAAAACATTTGGTAGGAAATGTATATAGACGTACAATTCTAAAGGTAACAAATTATTCAGAAAAATCATTTATAAGACTAAAAATTTGACTTGACACTATAACTGAAACACCCGACTCAGAGACAGATGGAAAAGTTTTTGTTTTTCAATTGTAGCATCAATGTTCACCTAAGCAAGCTAAGCCTCAAGATATCTTCTAAATGCCCCTTTATTATCACAATATCAGTTGGTTTGAAGTGATGTAGATGTTAATATACTTTCTTAACCATACCTATCTCAAAGACAATGCGTGTCATACATCATATGACTTTCATCCTTGTTGCAAACAGAATTTAAAAAAATATTAAACTGTTACGTTTAATTTATATTTTTTTGAAGTAGTGTGTATAATCTTCTGTCAATAATTGTTATATTTATTTTCTAGTAGTTTATATTTTTTCTGTGTGCAAAATAGATTGTTATTCTGCTTCTTGACTCCAATTAAGTGTCAGTGTCACATATTTTTAAAAAAAAGTAAGGACAATGCTTCGTGATGTTAAAGCAGGTATAGAGACTGATAATGATAGTGACAAGGTAGGTGACTCAGACTACACTACAACTTTCCGAATGTCGCAGAATGTAGGGACAGTGAAGGCAGTGATTACTGTAACATTGAACTACCAAAATTAAGTCAAGATTTGGAAATTATAAAAGGGGGCGTAGAATTGGTGGAGCTGATATTTAAACACTGATAATAGTGAATTTGAACCTAATTACTGGAAGACAACTGGAAAACCACAATAACTGTGAGAACCTCAGCACAAAACATTATTACAGGATTGCCTTAAGCCAGCTCTGATATCTGAGACATTTTTGCAGTTAATCACAAATTCTCAAAATAAGTTTTGGTTATTAGGAAACTAGGTAGTTGATAAGGTTTAGGCATTACAAAATAAAAATACTGCATAACATAAAATCTTATGTATCTCTGAGATGGCATAACTTGGTTAAAGCGACTTAAACATAGATTTCAGTTAAAGTGTTAAACCATTAAATTACTAAATTTTTACACCAGGTGTATTTAACATTAGTCCAGTGCTTTGAGATACAAACATTTCCAGCTCACATCTCAAGCTGTTAAAATCACATGTACTAACTAGTGAAACAAGCATATATTAAAAGATAACGTTAGTAGTTTAATTCATATTTCTAGTCATCAGGATAATTAACATAAATAACATCAAAGAATCTTGTAAGTTAAATGTTTAAGGCTAAGACTTTTAAAATCTCTAAGTCATTGGTGGCACTCAGCTACCAACTAATTAGATAACAGATTTCCCAGAAGTTAAGAAAAATTATTATTGATTCTTGATTAAAGTAAATTTTTATTCCGCTTAGTTTTTGATACAATTTCTTATTATTACTTACATTTATAGGACATTTTTATATTTTTGACATAAGACAGTTCTCAACCATTACAGTAAAATCTCAGTGATCAGGCAGATATGGGGCTGCAATACTGCTGGATTACTGGAGGGTCCATTAAAAATACAATGTACATTGAAGAATATTTATGTATAAATGTATGCCAAAAGTAAACAAAAACAGGAAAATAGTCCTGTACTGTACTTGAACTGATAAAACGAAAATGAATGTAATGGTCTGTACTTTACAATAAGAGGCTACCTAGTTTTTTAACGGTACAAACAAAAATTTAAATGTATTTGTGTTTACCGTGCAACAATGTTGTTTACTTGCACTTTGATAACAGTCAGCTTATGTAGCTACTACAATAACATCTGTCAATTCCGATTAACATTGAAGTGGTTGCCGAATGCACGTCGTGCAAGCTGGTATGAACTACACTTTTGATAAAATCCTTTGACTATACACAGACTTTAATGTAAATTTTATACACTTCCAGAAACAAGCATGAAAATACAGCTCAGACTTCAAGAGCTATGTTCTCAGTAAAAATGATAAAATCGCCTTTTGAATTCATTGGAACGGGATATGATCCTAGCAGTTGAATTTAATTGACCTGCAACAAACGTTTTAAGGTATAGACCTAGTAACAAATCATACAGTTCTGCAAAATATGTATATTTCACTACTGTCAAAATTATTTTCAATTTAGAAAAAACAGAATAGATAATAATTCTTATCATTAGATACATTATCCAGTTTTTAAAAAATATTTTCAGCTTAACAGATTATCTCTGGTTGGATACTAGGCTATACACAGTACAATTTCACAGAACAATTTTCTGAATTAATGTGGTAATTTAAAAACTTGTTTACTTTTTGTTGAGACTTTTTTTTTTAATTGTGTTGAAAAAAATAATTTTAATACAGTATAATAAAGGTAGCCTACTTTTGTTTGCTTGGATATAATCAACTAACATTATGATACAGGAAGAACACGATTAATATCTTTCCAAATAAGTTAAACTCTAGTATGAGAAACATGAGATGTGATAATAAATAAAGTATATTAGAGTCTTGACAATACCAGGTAAAAGGGACCAAGATCCCCTTAGATGACTGAAAACTCGGATCACATGGAAATACTTCCCTGTACATTAAAAAAAATAGATTTATAGGACTTTATATGAACATTTCTTGGAATTCTGACTCAATACCTTTGCATATCCTATTGATGTGACCATTTCTTGGAAGCCCAACTCATTTCCTTTGCATATCTTATTGATATGAACATTTCTTGGAAGCGTGACTCATTACCTTTGCATATCGTATTGATATGAACATTTCTTGAAACCCCGACTCATTTCCTTTGCATATCATATTTATATGAACATTTCTTGAAAGCCGAACTCATTTCCTTTGAATATCTTATTGATATGAACATTTCTTGGAAGCTTAACTCATAACCTTTGCATATCCAATTGATATGAACATTTCTTGGGAGCCTGACTCATTACCTTTGCATATCTTATTGATATGAACATTTCTTGGAAGCCCGACTCATTAACTTTGCATATCTTATTGATATGAACATTTCTTGGAATCCGACTCATTTCCTTTGCATATAGTATTGATATGAACATTTCTTGGAAGCCTGACTCATTTCCTCTGTATACTGTATTGATATGAACAATTCTAGGAATCCTGACTCATTTCCTTTGTATACTGTATAGACATGAAAATTTCTTGGCACTCCTACTGATTTTCGTTGCACACCTTATTGATATGAACTTTTCTTGGAAGCCTGACTTATTTCTTTTGTTTAACGTTTTGATATAAACATTTCTTGGAAGCCCGATTCACCATTTTCTTTCAAATAAATAAAATAGACTCAAATAGAAATAGGCTCAACTTTAACAAAAACTCGAAAAAACGGAACTCGGAACTTCGAAGCTCTACTGTAGGGCATATATAATATAATCAATTGTATTATTATAAATTAAAATCAATCATATTTATCAAAATCCAAGTAATCATAAACACTAAAACTCTTCTAAATCAGTCTAAATAAGCAAATGCTTCTTATCACAATTCAATGCTATCAATTCCCCACATGCTCAGTGCAACTGATATTAAACTGAAATACTCTGCAAACATTTATATAAATCAATATTGATCGACAACACTACATAATATTACATTACATAATTCCGTATTAAAAAGTTTTATCTGATTCCATAAAAGACAAACCTGTCAGAAACAAATGAATACCCCCTTTTGATCTTTAATCACTCGCATAAATTTGTTTAGGGGTTTTGGATTGTACTCAAATTGGAATAGCTACTTAATATTAAACTTTGTTCAATATTGTTTTGTTTTAGTAAGACATTATTACATTAAAATCGTATTTGACCACTTGAAAAAAATAAATGTAATGAGGTGTTGAAAATTGTTTTTATAACTATGAAAATATGGCAAGTATTTTAAGTACGTACTTTTACAAATAAAAACACCAGAACTTGTAGCTATAGCTCTTCACTCATAAGCTAGTGCATGATCGATCAATAGAAAACATAAAGCTTGCCCTATTCAAAAACATTGGGTTTTGTAGTGCTTGTTGCATGAAAGGCCATCGCTAAGAAATTGAAGGTGTTGCAATTTGTTCATAACTTTATGTAAATGATCTGGTTAATATGACAAATCAAATAAAATAATATTTATAGCGGCCTTCCGGCCTTGTCAAATCTACATTATTGTAATATAAATACTATACCTCATATTGTAATGTCTGTGGAACTGACTTTTGCTTCCCAACCCTTCCCCCGCCTATGTGCGCCCTTCGAGGTTGCTCGCCAGCTTACGTGTGAGCAGCTATACCTATAATAAGAAACTTTAAAATGCCAATATTGTTCACGTAATTTGCACCAGTGTTCCTCCTCTTTAACACATTTATCACTTTTAACAGTTCGTTGGATGCTATTTTTGAATACATCTAGTGAAAAATAACCGCAAGCCTGAATTTAACAAAAGTTTTGTTATGATCTGTAATAGTAAGATGTTTGTTGGTGACAGGAACTCCTGCATCTGTGTCTTGGATTAGAGATAGGGAGAGAACATTATTCTCTTTTTTTCACACATGACAACAGAGAGATATTTTCTTGGAAAGTGAAAATGGTTGAACCTATGACTTAATGCCTTTTTTTATTTACTCTAAACTCAATAACTCTCATTCCTGCTTAAATCATTTGTAGCGTCAAAACAGACTCTTCAAATAAATGGTGTATTGGCGGTAAATCACTTAACTCAAAACTGATAAATTTTTATCTAAATGTGCAGGTTGACAGTGAATGATATCTGGTTTAAAATAGAGCAACGAGGATGATATAAGCATCTTTAGTCACATGTTAAGCTTTATCGGCAGTACCGTATGAGTTCAAACACGTCCATGCGCGCACTAAAGAGTTCATTTAACGCATGAGCTCACACCACTTTTTAGGGTTTCCCACCTAAGCCAGACCAGGTGATGCCAAACCGTGCGATAATCACCTGGTCCCTAAATACGAAGTGTTTATATGAGAGTTTTGAAATACAACGCTGAGCAATGCCGAGCCGTATTATGCGTCCTACCTGACGCCAAATCAAGCGTTTTCTGTCAAGGTTTCTGCCTTTGTTCAGTCTATTTCAGTGTTCCAGCCCAGTGAGTTAAAAAACATGATGGAATATATTGTTTTTTTTATTGTTTCAAGTTTGTTTTTGTTCTTTATATTTTGTTGATTCAAAAATACTATTATAGTGAGTATTGTTATTAAAATATTAATTAGTTCGATTCGAGAAAGATCTCCACTGTGGGATCAATCTAACAAGAAGTAGCCTACATGGATACAAATGTGCAGCTTGACAATGAATTATGGTTTTTAACACTTCTAATATCCACAATAATACAGTTGTTAACAATATTATTTTTCATTTCTCGTATCAAAGAACTTAGATATTGTAGAAAAGAAAAATGAAAACATTTGACAGACAGCTTTTGGAGGGAGTTAAAAGTTCTGAGTTTCTCGTATAGAGTTATGAACTGTCTACTAGTGTCGAGATCCTTATTGATATTGTGTGTCCAGTGTGTCTTCTTTCTCCCACACATTCATCATCAAGTGAGGAACTATCCAATAACATCATCATCAAAGTTGATGATGTTATTATTACACCATGTAGAAAATGAGACTGCCAGGAAGGTAGCATTTCTTAATACAAGGCTAGGAAACCTACTACATGCAAATCGGTTTAAGTGCGAATGCATAGCAGATCTTGCTCAGCTTGACTTCGCAACACATCGCCCTGCCTGGCCTGGCTTAACTTGGCTTTGGTGTGTACGTCGCTTTAACTATCAAATAAATTTGAACATTTGATGATTCCATCTTCGAGTGAGCTACTAGTAATCACTTACACTTTTAAAAAATGTTTTAACTTGCCTATAGTATCACTTACTTTGCTTGTTGAGGACGGCCGTTTCGGGAGATGTGTTGACAAAGGGACACATCTCCCAAAACGGCCGTCCACAACAAGCAAAGTAAGTGCTACTATAGGCAAGTTGAAACATTTTTTAAAAGTGTAAAAAATAAATTTGATATAAAAGTAGCATTGAGCTATGGTTACATAATAATATATGGAACGGAATACACACAATTTATCAATAAAACCATATAATGTTTGATTTCTTCTGACCAATGGTTCCTCAAAAAATGTTGTTCAAGGTAATGTTCTTGAAAAGACTTCTAAGAACAGAGCACTCTAAATCTCATAACTTATTTCATAGGACCTTCCATGACATCATATTTAATTCTGAGACGATTCGGATAACACATTTCATAGCTTTAAATTTTAACTTTCATTTTAAAAATTATCTTGCCTTTATTCAGTTATATTCTAACAAAAAAAAATGTTAAACAGTCCAAACATTTTTAAACTATATAAATCAACGCACAAGAGAATGAAAATTTTATTGACTTTTATTTTATAGAAACTGGTAATATAATTTAGATTTTATAAATTGTTAAATTTGAAACACCAAACCCTTGTTAAGGACAGTAGTCTTGAATTCAAAATGAAATTTTTACTAGAGACCTTTCATTTTGAACCATTAAGAAACTAATTTAAATGAGACTGTATTACAATGAACACTCTTCGCCTCAAAGTTGAAAACAGGGTCTGTACCACCCATGCTACAACGTATTCTCATCTAACACTACCCACCTAGATTACGAGCCATGAAACCGAGATAGATATAATCCAATAGCTACTGTAATGTACAAGATGTTTAAAATACGTATACCATCAACTTGGTATGATAGTGTGCAGAGCTTATGTGTCAATGTTCCCCTCCCCCCCCCACAAGCATATATTACCGCAGGTGGTAATTTCTGCATCCTACTTTGTAGGTCACATTAACCCTAAATGTTAAAACACTGTATAGAATTGTGCTATGTTGTATTTTGTATAATATCACATATAGTGTGAATAATGGAAAGAAATACTAATGATTCCACCTAAAGTCATTTTTCACCCCCCTTCCCAGTACTAGAGAGGTGTCATTAGTCCTAACCTTTGCCCCTTCGTTCCCTATCCTTCTACACCAGGGGCTCCCAAACGTTTTGATTCCACGCCCCTTTTCTTGAAATGAAAGCCTCCCAGGCCCCCTCCACTTTACACTATAAATGTATGGTGTAGGTTTATGAGAAAATAACAAACCATATATATATATATATATATATATATATATATATATATATATATATATATTAAAAACAATGTATTTATTTATACATACTTTCGCAAGACACATAGTATAATACTTCAAGTTTTATTTCGCAAGGTAAATTTTAACTTATAAGAGGAAAATCTGTTAGTGAGATGGATAGCTTGATTTTTTTTCGCTAGCATGCTTATTTGAAGTTGTATTTTAGTAAAGGCACAATGTAAGTCATTATCAAAATCAAGTTTATTCCTATATTTTGTTTTTGTTGCGACAAGTGCTGAAAATGTTTTCTTCATACAAGTAGGTACTTGAAAAAGGCAAGCGAAATAAAAGAGCTGCCTGTGATTCACTTTTAAGTGTTTTATCCAAAATGAGGATATTTCCATTGTGGAGCTGTTGCCACATTGAATGGCAAACATTTGTTTCACGACACTTTTACTATCATTATTTTCAATCTGTCAGGTTCATTTAACTTTAAGATTACAAAATTTGTACAGCCTTTACTTATATTTCTTTTATAAATGCGTACATTTCATTTAAATTTTTTCAGCATCAAGGTCAATAAAATTATGTAAAAAATTCTGAGGTGCAAATTTAGTTTTAAATTTTGGTAAATTGTGTACTTAAATTTTAACTAAATGAGAATTCATCTTACTATTTACCAACTGGTTTCGCTCCCACCTGACTTGCCTTCATACCTCCCAAGGAAGCGCAAACTGTGTACCCCAGTTTGGGTACACATGTACTACATGGATTTGTAGAGAAGGAATGCAATTTTGACCATGCCAGCTAACAAGACCAGGGTATAATCATATTGCTATTATTGTAACTAATTTTCAACTCTATTATTTCCATATAGGTACTGCATAGCCTATACAGTTTGAAATTTAGTTTTTTCAATTACAAAATTAATTTTTTTTAAATATGAACTAAATAAATTATAACAATTAATATCAACCAAATAAAACAATTGAAAAATTTAAACTTGGTTGATATAGACATTTTATGTCAGTTTTTCCAAACTATTGCATCAGCAACATGGGAAAACTAAGATGCTTTTTAAAAGCGATGAGAAGTAAGTGCTAAAGTACTTTTGACCAAATTATAATCATTAAGTTATTTAAATATTTTATTAGGAAAATGTATATATTAAAAGAGCTTTGATTAGGAACAAAGTAGGCTAACTCTTTTCAAACTATTCCATAGGATAATATAATTTAAAATACCATAGTTACTTTTTATACGTCATATATTTGGGTCAATTTATAAACATTCTTCTATTTTATAGCTGTAATATAGATCTGATCATTTTGATTTGGCTAACTTTTACAATAATTTATCAGATTATGAAAACTTTCAGTGCCTGATATGGAAAATTTTTTATCTCTGTAATATAATGATTGTTTCTGACTCTATATTGCATCTGATAATCGAAATTGATATATGGTATTATAAATTGGATATTTAGTTTGTCTTATTTACCAGTCATTGGTTTTGGACCTTCCCAGTAATATAGTGAGTAAATTTTAGTATATGCTCCATCTGATAAGACATAATGACTTTTCTTATATAAAATTGAAATATATAGCTTTGAATTCCAGGTCATTAAATGAATTTGGAATTTCCCTACAATATAATTCCTAATTCTGACTCCTTACTGCTTCTGATGGACACAAATTGACTTCTGATAACATAAATTCAAATATTTAAGGATGTTTTGTTAACAGGCAATAACATTTAACCTCCCGGTTATTATAGTAATTCAATCTGATGCAATACTACATCTACTACATCTGATATTTACTTCTAGTACAACAAATTGATATATTCAAGGTTGTTTTGTTACAAACCCATTGGATTTAGACCTCTTCTGTAATACAGTGATTACATTTTACTTCTTGCTACATCTAATGATACAT
Source organism: Prosapia bicincta (assembly GCA_036971475.1). Lineage (NCBI taxonomy): Eukaryota > Metazoa > Arthropoda > Insecta > Hemiptera > Cercopidae > Prosapia > Prosapia bicincta. The sequence continues at coordinate 80,871,876 of JBAIZL010000010.1, read as the reverse complement.
ATCGACTTCTGCTACTATAAATTAAAATATTTAAGGTTTCACGTTACAATCCAATTGGATTTGGACCTCTTCTGAAATATCGTGATTTAATCTGACTCCGTGCTACATCAGGTGATACACATCGACTTCTGCTACTATAAATTAAAATATTTAAGGTTTTTATGTTACAGTCCAATTGGATTTGGACCTCTTCTGAAATATAGTAATTAGATCTGACTCCGTGCTACATCAGGTGATACATATCGACTTCTGCTACTATAAATTAAAATATTCAAAGTTTTTATGTTACAATCCAATTGGATTTGGACCTCTTCTGAAATATAGTAATTAAATCTGACTCCATGCTACATCAGGTGATACATATCGACTTCTGCTACTATAAATTAAATTATTCAAGATTTTTACGTTACAATTAAATTGGATTTGGACCTCTTCTGAAATATAGTAATTAAATCTGAGTCCGTGCTACATCAGGTGATACATATCGACTTCTGCTACTATAAATTAAAATATTCAAGGTTTTTATGTTACAATCCAATTGGATTTGGACCTCTTCTGAAATATAGTAATTAGATCTGACTCCGTGCTACATCAGGTGATACATATCGACTTCTGCTACTATAAATTAAAATATTTAAGGTTTTTATGTTACAGTCCAATTGGATTTGGACCTCTTCTGAAATATAGTAATTAAATCTGACTCCATGCTACATCAGGTGATACATATCGACTTCTGCTACTATAAATTAAAATATTCAAGATTTTTACGTTACAATTAAATTGGATTTGGACCTCTTCTGAAATATAGTAATTAAATCTGAGTCCGTGCTACATCAGGTGATACACATTGACTTCTGCTACTATAAATTAAAATATTTAAGGTTTTTATGTTACAATCCAATTGGATTTGGACCTCTTCTGAAATATAGTAATTAAATCTGAGTCCGTGCTACATCAGGTGATACACATTGACTTCTGCTACTATAAATTAAAATATTTAAGGTTTTTATGTTACAATCCAATTGGATTTGGACCTCTTCTGAAATATAGTAATTAAATCTGAGTCCGTGCTACATCAGGTGATACATATCAACTTCTGCTACTATGAATTAAAATATTTAAGGTTTTTACGTTACAATCCAATTGGATTCGTACCTCTTCTGAAATATAGTGATTAAATCTGACTCCATGCTACATCAGGTGATACATATCGACTTCTGCTACTATAAATTAAAATATTCAAGATTTTTACGTTACAATTAAATTGGATTTGGACCTCTTCTGAAATATAGTAATTAAATCTGAGTCCGTGCTACATCAGGTGATACATATCAACTTCTGCTACTATGAATTAAAATATTTAAGGTTTTTACGTTACAATCCAATTGGATTCGTACCTCTTCTGAAATATAGTGATTAAATCTAACTCTGTGCTACCTCTGATGATACATATCGACTTCTGCTACTATAAATTAAAATAGTTGAGGTTTTTTCGTTAAAATCCAATTGAATTTGGACCTCTTCTGAAATATAATGATTAATTCTGACTCCGTCCTACATCTGATGATAGATATTGACTTCTGCTACTATAAATTAAATTATTTAAGGTAGTTTTGATATAAACCCATTGGATTAGGACCTCTTCTGAAATATATGGATTACATTTTACATTGTGAACATTGTATCATCGTGCTACATCTGATGATACAAATTGACTTCTGCTACTATAAATTAAATTATTTAACATCGTTTTGTTACAAACCCATTGGATTTGGACCTCTTCTAAAATATAGTTATTAATTCTGACTCCAGGCTACATCTGAAGGTACATATTGATTAGTGCTACTATAAATTGAATTATATAGGGTTGTTTTGTTACAAATTCATAGGAGTTGGATGTCTTCTGAAATATAGTTTTTACATTTTACTCCGTGCTACATCTGATGATAGATATTGACTTCTGGTATTATAAATTGAAATATTTAAAGTTGTTTTATTTTAAACTTATTTTATTTGGTCCTCTTCTTAAATATAGTGATTAAATTTTACCCCGTCTTACATCTGATGATAGATTGTCTTCTGCTACTATAAGTTGAAATAATAAAGGTTGTTTTGTTATAAACTCATTGGATTTGCACCTCTTCTGTAATACAGTGATTACATTTTACTAAGTGCTACATCTCATGGTACATATTAACTTCTGGTACTATAAATAGGAATGTGTAGGGATTTTTTTTTAACAGTCATTGGATTTGGGCTATCCTATTGATACAGTAAATAATGCTGACTCCGTACTACATTTGATGAAATGATTGGGACGTTTATAACACTATGTTGATTGATTGTGACTTTGTTTTGCATTTAAATGAACGTATCGACTCATTGTTACATTTATAGAAAATTTCAAGTTATATTTGTTAAATAGATCTTGTGTATTTACTTTTCCAATGACCTACTGAATATTTCCAACTCTTTTTAGTCTGCGAGAACAACTGAATTTCAGTTTTTAAATTTAGTGTTTAGCGAATTTGGCTATTAATTTCAACTTTCAGCCAAAATTTGATTTATCTGATTCTTATAGGACTTCATGTGTCTATTTTGACTTTTGTTAATATAAATAGTATGGTTTTATGAAATAGGTTGTGTATCTTCAAAAATACTTTAATTTTGTATTCTTTTCGGCTTTTTGAAAAAATCTAATGTCTGGTTGGATACGTCATGAATTTATTCTTTTCAGATGATTTGTTGAACATGTAATGACTTTGATATTACCTGCAATATTTTTAATTACTGATTCTTTTTGCATGCCTAATTGCATGTGATTGCTTGAATTTTAGTGAAACTACGTTTGTGTCTAGTCAAATCAAGTTAATTTGTTCTTATTTCTGATTTTGGGTAGAATAAAATACATTGATTTCTGATTAGATACAAGGAAGAATTAATGTTTTTTAAACTGCTAATAGATTAGGCGGTTTGTTATAAATTGTATTCCTGACATGTTTCGGTAATGCTTTTCATTTCTGATTAGCTAACTGTCAACTCAATTTTGATTAATCACTTAATAGCTTATGACTATCCGAACTTTGAATTTAGTAAATTTGTTAAAACTAAATTTACTGCATCAAATTACTATTTTGCTTTCCTTTTTATGCTGAATAGGCCGGTAAAAACTTGACAGTGATCACTGAATAAAGTCCATAACTCGCCCAAATACTAGACAACTCTGACAAACCTGTCCTGGTAACATCTTACTGGAAATGTTTTCTTAGTTTTTGCTTAAGGTAGGAAAATATAATGAATTTATATAATTATTATGTCATACAATCATAATTACATTAAACGAAAATTGTTTAGCCTAACTGAAAAAACGCTTTATATATGTTTTATAACTTTAAAATAATAATCTTACCATCACTCTTCTCAATGCATTCAGAGGTACTGCCTTTAACTTCATCCCTCTCCTGCACCCTCCCATAGCAGAACATTGCTGAAACTACCATAGAAATAAATAATTATTTGCAGCACAAATAGTTACAATGTTTTAGAAATCAATTAATTGGCTTATTTGTAAAAACTGTGTAAAATGGCGATTAGGTTGTTTTCATATTGGAAAAATATAATTATTAAAATGTTGAAACTAATCAAGCATTCTGATCAGTGTATACTTTTTCATCCTAAAGAATAAAGCCAGTCTCAAAGCCTCATAGTAAATTAGTATATTTTAACATCAAACCTCAAATCAAAGGTGAGTTGACTAGCCAGCTAACGGTGCCCAACACTAGTCATTGCTAACATTTATTTATTTTTTAACAAATATTTAAACATACGACAATAAGAATCAAATATTAAAAACTTTATTAAGGGATGTTTCCTTCATATGTTTAAAAACTATAAATACTGAATATTAAACATGTGTTTGACCACAGATATAATAAAATCCCAGCCCTGAAAAAGAACGCCTGTGCCCACCTAACTGACTGACCTACCTATGTAGCCCAAGATCCAAAATGAAGTATTATTTTCATATCAAAATTGAATTCTTGAATTTTATAGCCATTATATTAATCACTTAAACAATAGTTTATGACTATACGAACTTTGAATTCAGTAAATTTGATAAAACTTACTGAGACAGAACGTTTTCTATCGCTATGTGCCGATCTTCATCAGTGTCTTCTGCTTGGAGATGTTGGGTCAAGCGGTGACGGTTTTAAAGGTAGGTTTTCGATAGTATCGAAGAGTATGGTGATTTGTATTGTGTTTGTTCGTTTAATATGTTTGTACTTTGTGTTTTTGTGTGTCTGTAAATTTCATATTGTTCAGAACAAATGAATATAGTTTTATTAAAAAACATTTGTATTAAATTTTAAATAATATAAAGAATAAATTTGTTTCAAAATGTTCCAAAAACATCCCCTGTTCTTAATTTTAGAAAAAAAACATGTTTGACAATATAATTTTTCACCGTTACTAATATTCATTTTTAGAAACATACTAATTATGAATTATGCTAGTCTGTATTGACTTAGAGCGCTTTACTATACAATTTCCAAAGAAATTCACTGAGTAACAGTGGATGAAGAAGGTACAACGGGCAGAATACATTTCATGTAAATTGTTTCAAATCTAATTGCTATAACTTACCAACATTAGAGGACTCCTTCTATTGTTTCCTACTTCTAATTCTAAATAAAAATAAAGCAGTTAAAACATATTAAAAGTGACAAGTATTACCGTTTGACATGGTAGTCATCAATCTCTGAAAAAATCAATCTTGGATATTATGTGACTACTCACCACTAACAGTCAGAGTATAAAAAACACAATTAGTTCAAACAGTTTTTAACAAAAAAACAGCTAAAATTAATCATGAAACCTAAAGATACGGGTTTCCCATGCTCATTATCAACCACTTTTACGACTGGTTCACTGGGCCTCGGCCCAACAGGATTGGCCAACCCGCCGCTGTTCCTTAATATGTTTTTAAAACAATTTTACCATTACTTTAGTATTTATTAAAGTTATGAGTTTCATTTTAAATACTAATTGTTCTCATACTTTTAAAATTGTGAAATGAAACCAATAACTTTTCTGATTAAACATTATGAAAAGTAATATTTGAGGTGGCTCTTTTTTAGTTGGACTTCTGATTTGTGTAGTAGTATCACTGTTTATGATGGTATAATCCAGCGTTCCTAACCTGTTTCATTTCACGTAGGCCTGGTTTTCCAATAAAAAGTACCCCCTATACGTCGGCGTGGTTAACACAAAGAGTGGTTGCCTGACTGCTATGTCAGTAATGAGTGAAGCAGGGGCAACCAACTGTGAATACAATATTTTTGTGTGTGGAACATGACAGACGGTTTCCTGAAAATTTCCTATAATCAAAATGTAGACTCATTCCTGCATTTTTATTGTTCACCTAAATCTGGAATAGGTGTTTCCCATCGCAATTCTATTCTGTGATTTCAGTCTCACGCAAATATACAAGCCACATTCAATTTCCTATCAACAACACATCAACTATCTTCTCCTCGTATCAACTACTAGTGTAACCTTGTATTTGTTTCAAATCTAAAGTATGAAATATTGATGTCCGCCATTACTGCTATTATTTTCGTGTACCACTCCAAAGGATTCTACGTACTCCTGGGGTTATTCGTACCAGTTGGGAACAACTGGTATAATCCATCAAAATGCATATGAAAATGAAATGCTTATAATTGTGAGTTTGTGTAAAGTTTGTAAATTATTTCTCAAGTAAAACGAAATTTAAATTTATTAAAAAACTATAGAATAATAATTATGTTCGTTGTGAGCTAATACATTTCAAACTTAAAATTTTTGTATAAAATAAAACCTAACATCACTAAAACTGTATAAATTTGCCCAAATTTTAAACCTAGTCGTAAGTAGGCTTAATAGTGACATTCCACAAATACAAAACATTTTCAAAAATCTAAATTTTTTTTCCAGAGGAAAGCCAAGCCTCTGTAACACCAATTAGCGAAAACGCGGAAGGTAAGGCATTATAATTATATATTTATAACGTAGCTAATTTTATAAGGAATTTATTATTGAAATAAAGGCTATATTGAAACAGCTCACCGTGTTGCAATCACGTGTTATTTGAGTAATGGATTGAATGAAAGTGTGTAGATAGCACAGAAAGTTGGAATTTCAATATAATGTATTTAGGCCTATTGGTTATATATATATATATATATATATATATATATATATATATATATATATATATATCGCAATATGTATTCTTGTGTATTAGTAAAGAACTAAGTCAAAATACAAATACAAGAATTATAATTGAATTTACAATTCAAAGCTTTTCGTTGGCTAACAGTACCAACATCATCAGGAATATTAAACAATTAAATTAATGGATTTTGCTTAGACACATCTTCTTAACCTCACTGTTTCTGCCCCCTACCTTATCCACTTCAAGCAACCTATTCCTTTTCCTCTATCATTGTAACAACTTCAAATTTCTATTTATTAAATCCTTTAAGGGACGAAATGTAGGTCGGATGTTAGGCGTAAAATACTAACTGGTTGTTTTATGAAAATAAATGTATTCATGTAAAAATATTTCATTTATACGATTTGAGAAATACGGTAAGACTACACGTTTTTACAAATATAAATAACCAATATACATGCACATGCATCAAATGTAATGACATTTATCTTTTGTCATTTTCAAACGATGACATAAATGACATAGAAAAAATAGCAATACTTTATAAAAAAAGAAAGCAGTGTACAAGCAATGTATCATAGTTAATGTTATGAAGCCAGCGTGGACTCCGTTTTGCTCTAGAGTCTATTTAGAGAATACATTGTGTCTGAAAAGAATCAGTGATGTGCGAATAATAATACAGTACAATTTTCCTGTAGTGTATAATATGAAAAATAGAGCTCATAAATTAACAGATATATGACACAAATATAACAACACGAAAAGACTCTAACATCAAATGGATTCAGTTTTATTAAATTTGCAACACATCCTGGAAATGAACAGTCATTGGTTACCCCCTCCCTACCAGGGGCTGTTTGCTAATTGGAAATAACCCTCTTTGCTCTTTATATATTTGTTTAGCTGAGAGAACAAAAGTTTGGTAATTATTCAGGTGTCAAAGGATTTGGATATTAGCTGAAAACAAGGCAATGTCAGTATTTATTTTAACAGAATTAAAATTTTGTAATGTTGGTCAATTATTTTTTGGCATTATTATCCTTTATTTATGCCAGGGATTTATTTGGTCCTTTCCTGTTTCAAGCAACCTATCATTGTCTAGGAATGATTCCACCTATCGTTTCTTATACTTCTTTCTGCATATGTGTGTAATGGATAGACAGACACCTTCTCCTGTGATACTAGCAGAAAGTAGCCCTTATTTAGATATGTCTCTCTATACACGAAGCTATAATTCTTCCATACATATCCCAAATATTCCATACATAACAGACTGTTTTAACATATTCCATTCCCGAGAAGCAATCTCACATCTTCTGCAAAATGACTGGACAATTAGCCTTCAATGGATCGCAAATCACAATGAAAGAGCAGATGACCTAGGAAGAAATGGAGCACAGTTGCAACGACCAAACGCAGAAGCCAATTTGCAACCCGGAAACACTTCATCAAACAAGGACACGAAGCCAGCAGATGAAAACAGTCGACATCGCCTAGCAGTCGCGATCTTCTGCCGCCCACAAACGATAGGGCAACTGCCGTGGCTTACTTTCGATTCCTGACAAGACACGACTATCTCCAGGCCCACATCTACCGTTTTGGGCTAGCGGAATCCGATACATGTCCATTCTGTCTCAATGGTGTCATGAATGGGGACCACATCTCAACCTGCCCTGAGCTGGACGACCAGCTGTCCAGAATCGGTCGTTACTGGCAGGCTCAACGCCGAATGGTTCAACAGCCAAGAGCGGGCATTGGCTAAGGTAAAAGTAAGCAAGTCCATACATAACCCAGATAAAGAGGTTTTTTAACCATAATCCTGTACAGTAAACTTTCACTAATTCTGCAAATATGGGGCTGGGATATGAACGGATTACTGAACGGTCCATTAAAGACACAACGTATATTGAACGATATTTATGTACATATGTATATTGCCAAAAAATAAAGAAAACAAGAAAACAGTCCTGTACTGGACTTGAATGAATGCACTGTTCTGTACATTACAATAAAAGGCTACCTTATCTTTAACGGTAAAAAAAAGTTATTGTATTTCCGTTAACTGTTCATAAATACTAACACTACACATGGTTTGAAATCGTTTGTATATCACGAACTACAGAACTAGGACCGGATCACATGGAGGTCACTCAATCACTGAGATCACCATACAGTGAAAACTATACAAGTTATGTTTACATATTGATTATGTTAATATCTTCCGTTTCTAGAGGAAAACGCCGGACTACTAGAGGGGCCGGATAGGCGAAGGGCTGGATTATCGAGAGTTTACTGTATTGTTCATAATCCTTTCCTTTTCCGCCCTATGTGATAGTAGTTAATTTTCTAATCGCCCTAAAACATTTATACAATAAAAGGCTGCAAATTCTTGGAGATAGAGGGGACAGAGTTGGACAATACTGACACATTTGTGCTTATCAATGATGTTAATATTGAAGAAGGAGAGGTTTGTGTAAACACCATGATATTATGATAGACATGGAAATGAATGAAGGGAGAAGGGTTCATTTAATGGTGATATGAAGTTACGAACCAGGCCAGCTAAATCATTATCAGCTTGCTAGAGTTATTTTGATTAATTACATTGGAAGCAAAAGAAAGGTAGCTTGCATGCTTAGACTACAGACGTTTTAAAAGATTGTTAAACATTGATGAAAGACCAAGTAGAACACCTTTGATAAAACAATAAGTTAATTTTTTACGACAAACATAGAATTCATATGTTGAATGAATGCCGGAGTTTTGATATAAACATCTAAAGCAATAAAGATTTATGCTGATCGTAACTGCAATGAATTTTGTATCTAAAAGTAGAAATGTACCAATTCCGATTCTCGATTTCAGAAACCGTCGATTCTAATGGTATCAAGTAGTCGTCGATACTCGATTCTGTATTGATTAAAGCGCCGATTCTGATTCTTATTTTATTAACTGTTAAAATACATGTGCGGTGTAATTTATTGGAAAAATAATTAATTATCGACTATGTCTTATGTATGTATAAATTAGTCCTACATACTATACTTTGAATGAATTAAACGATTAAAGCAAGTGCAGATTTGAGATAACGAAAATATTATTATTATTTATAACGCCACAACAAAGACGATCGGAATGATTTCTGGTCCTTTCTTTGTCACTCCTCTTCTCGTTCTGCTGCCTCACTCTCATTCTGGTGGGCTCGACTCTTTCTCTCTCCTCGTCTCTGGCCGCCGCCGCTTCATACATATCAAAACAAAACACCAATAAAATGTAGTCCCAACTTCTCCAGTTATACAAACTGAAATACCTATTACTGAAGTTATATTGTAATTGTGAACTGAAGTTCACGTTTGTAATTTTAAATAAATTATTACTTTGATTCGATATGTTTGTCATGCTTTCAGAAATTCCTATTCATAAATCAAAATCGAATGCTTTTTGTAGGTTATTACAGTAAAACGAAACTTTTAAAAGGTTTTACCTAGTGACCGAGATGTTAACTGAATTCGCTGTTAGAGAATATCATGTAGGGTTATATAGTTTTAAAAAAATCGAGAATCGAAAGAAAAACTTTAGAATCGATATCGGAATTAGAATAAAAAACTTTAGGTTTATGCCCATCTCTATTTAAAAGTATTTAATTTAATTTTACACTTTTGTATCTAAAGATTGTATGTACTATTGTATTATGAGTTACAAAGTCATTTCTTATTATTGTAACTGAAATCCTACAGAAAATGTAAAGTGAAATTCTTTAAGCAACAACAATTAGATATTAATTAGGTTTTATCTCAAGAACAAACTCACCTCACCAATGTCTTAGTGTAGGAAATGAGTCATTCTTTACAAGTGCGCAGCACAGATGTTAAGTAAACAACTCGTTATTAATGTCATGTCAACTTCAACCAAGCTCAATGAAAGACTATTATTATTTAGTTTATTTCTACCTATTGCACAACTTATTGTAACTAATAGGTTAATGGTAGGGGGTAGCCAGGGGTAGAGAGGGCATGTGCCCCCACAAACCAATTAATTTTAACAGAAGTTAATTCGAGTAAATGTCAAGATTTTGCTTTGAGTAAAAGTTATTCATTGTCGCTGATTAGATTACTAAAATACCTAATTTTTTACAAAATTTATTTCATAGCCTAGTACGTTTTAGCAAAACCGCTTCGCAATGACGCAACAATTGTGTTATTTTAAGTGCGAAAATAGCATAAAATATTATTTATGGAGATAAAAATGTTCAAAATTTCCCCAGAGGGTTCTAGAGTTCTACCACCTGAAAGGATCGTAAATATATTTCGTCCTGGTTACGCCTTTGGTAAATGGTACAAAGAATCAAAAAAATTACACACCATTTGAAGTTTCAACAATTATTGTCCATTGAAGATCTGTAAATTTGTATCGTTGGATGTCAAAAATAAAGAAAAATTTGTAGTAACAACAAGACTAAACATAAAAACCCAAAATCTGAGTGAATAAATAACTTTTATTTGAGAAATATTTGTTTATAAATCTAGGTAACATTATAAATGGTAATAAGCCAGTGTGTGGAGTATTTTTTAATCTTAGAAAAATATAATATAATAATAGCTACACAATTCAACATATACAGCAACACGCTACCACTTTTCTATAAAACCATTTTTATTGCTTAAATGAAGGCAGAAGTTTTGAGAGTTGTTCAATTTGAACCGTAAGTTGTAACATGTTAAATATTTGGTGTAAATTTAACACATTGCATATAAATTTGTGTTGTTAGCTAAAGTAAAGTCGGCTCAGTTTAAAAAAAAATTGTTTCTGTAAAAGTTCATCAGAAAGCTTTGGGTGGGGTTTTATATTAATAACACTGGCAACCAATGAAAGTCTTCTTTTTTGACAGTGCAGGGGGGGAATTCTGTTGACTAAGTGGGGCAAATCTTGAGGATCTGTCTGTTCTGTTGTCTTCACCGTAGACGGCCAGCTGGGTTGCAGTTATAGTCAGATGGCTTGTTTAAACTTTTAATATGATATTCAAAATTTAATAACAAGTGAAAAAATTGATAAAGTTTAAATGTAGCTTGTATTCGTATTTTTAACATTTTAATTTGTTAAACAAGTAAAATCGATTATTATTCAAGTGTTTGCCAAGTTTTGTTCTAAATTATTATTTTTTTAAATAATTTGATAAAATCAGTGAATATACTACAAAAAGGTACCACTATGCATTTAACCAAACGTTTTCTAATGAAATAATTAAAAAAAGATGTAATCCTTTTTTAATATTTAATTTGATATTGTTCAAGGTTTTCAAAGTCTAATTGTTTTAAGAAAATTGTTTGATTAAATCTTTTTTTTTTGAAAATTTAAACGAGAACTTTAATGTAACCTATGTTTATTCAGAAAAGTTTGTATAGACAGCGTGTCTGCCAAAGTCAAATTGTTAGATACAGTTGTTAAGACAGTTGTAATTCTTTTAAAGTAGTATAAATAATAGGCCTAATTGGATGTAAATATGTTTAAATTAGCTAAGCCCATTACAAATAGCTGGGGAGATTACGAAGTGAACCTTTGGTTATTTAAAGTTAGATTACAAATATCTGTATTTTACAGACAAGCCTGCCCAGAGAGGAGGGGGCAAAGGCGAAAACGCCCAGGGCTCCGGGCTCCGAAGGGCTTCGACCGGATTGGTGTTTTTTTTAATTTTTATTTTTTTTACTGCGGAAAATAATTACACGTGTGGCGAGATACATAAAAAAGATAAAGTACAATATACAATTCGTTTAAACTTTTTAATCGCAAAGTAATACTCCTTAAATGAAATGTTCTATTCAAAATGCAATGTCTTAGTTGCTGTAAACGAACGGAAGATTATTTCATAAAAACTAATGATTCAGTAGGCCTAGTTGGTTTTACCGCGAAAACAATAATTTATTTATAATGCAATGCAAAATAGAGGGTTGTATAGGTCTATGTTTAAAGTAATAAAGGGCAACCGGTAAAATTTCTCTGTTTACAGATAAAGTTGGAAGTATATGTTACCGACTGTCACATGTAACTCTAAAAACAAATGCTGATTTCTGGCTAAATATAACTGATAACGATAGCACCTCTATCCACATCTTTATTGGACGAGAGGAATTTTAATTCATTATTATTTTTCTAATCACAAGTATGGCTTGCAATAACAGTGACTGCAATTTTTTAGACCATTTGGAATATTTCTTCAAATCTCATAAACGCAAGCCCATAATGTTTCCATATACTCAACCTTTCGAAACGATTTTATAATCGGTCATTTATGAGATACATTCAGACATTTTGTTTCAAGTGACGTTTACTATTTGGATATAATTTCAAGTCTAATTTAATGAGATAGAATACATCTGATAAAGAATACATCTGCTCACTTCAAAGATTATAAAATCTATAGATCCACTGACATTACAGATGAAAGTAACAAAGGTTAAATGTGAGAATACCTACTAAATTCAGAAAGATAAATTCAAAAACAATAATTTAAAAAAGTAAGCTATCTGCCCTTGTTTAAAGGTCTCGGCCACTGTCTGGGATTATCAAGGATTTTACTCTTGATCTCTTACAGTAGTAGATTTATTTGCTTTATTCTCTCTTTTATGGATAGATTTCTATTCCTATATTCGTATGGCTTAAAATAGCACAATTCTCGAATATCCCATGTTCTGAAATTCGGAAACATTTAAATTTTAATTATTGGAAAAGTGTAACACCCACCCATGGTACAAATCCTACGGGGAAGTAAAATAAATGAATTAAACAAAGCTCTACGTTACATTGTTATCACAGATTTATTTTATATTGTAAACGTATGAACTATGAAGGAAATATAACTTGATTGTGAAGACAACTCTGTTTAATGTTTGACAGGTGATTTCATAAAGTTAAATGTACATAGATCCATATTTTTAGTAAAATAATTAGAAATGGAAACAACTCTGCAACAAGCAACATATGCGAAAGCTTAAGAATCAAATGCGTATGAATGAAAAATTATATATATATATATATATATATATATATATATATATATATATATATATATATATATATATATATTTATATATATATGTATATGTGTGTGTGTGTGTTGTGTGTGTAGTTATGTGTTTGTTGTTGTTGTGTGTGTGTGTGTGTGTGTGTGTGTGTGTGTGTGTTGTTCGATGTGTGTGTGTTGTGTTGTGTGTGTTGTGTTGTGTTTGTTGTGTTGTGTTTGTTGTGTTGTGCCGTGTGTGTGTGTTGTGTTGTTGTGTTGTGTGTGTGTGTGTGTGTGTGTGTTGTTATGTGTGTGTGTTGTGTGTGTGTGTGTTTGTGTGTGTGTGTGTGTGTGTGTGTGTATGTATGTGTGTGTGTGTGTGTGTGTGTGTGTGTGTGTGTGTGTGTTTTGCCGCGGCCAAACCACTAAGTCTGTACCCTCTCAGGGAAAAATATTCTATCCCCGATTTTGCGTCCACACCCTACCAACAAAGTGCCCACATTTACGCGGTTTTCGTGTAATCTACACCTGGTGATGATGTACTCTGTAGGGTCGAAACGCGCAGTTCAGCCGTGGTCAAATTATGATCCCACCCGATTTACTATATCCTGGTACCTGTGGTGTGTCGAGCGTAATCTGGCAGAGGATAAATCCCTGGATTTTGTTTAAAAAGCATCCAAAATGCTCAATCCCATTTAGGTGATAATTTATTCCTTATAAAATTGTGTTTGATTATAAATTTATCTGCTACTTTCTTATTGCAATAATATTTACTGTTAAAAATCTTTTTTCTTGTTTAATTTAATTATTTAATTTTAACAGTTGCTGGTTGACAAAATTTCACAAAATTTTATTTACTAGCTATACTACAGGTTAATGTTAATAATTGGAAACATATTTTGTTTGTCCTATTTTGTTTTAATTACTTGAAAACTTAAAATATAGATTAAAAATTGCTTTTCAAAAATATCATATAATTCTTAGTTACATTAATTCATTAATTTTTGGTTATTTATTTACTATTAGTTATTAACAATTCTTTAGACATGAAATATATTTGAATGTTTTATGAAGTTCTGAAATGTTCTTATAATCTTAGCATAACGTTCAATAGTCAATGGGATCGCACTATTATTTAACTGTTTCTAATATATGAAGTCCTTATGAGAACATTTTGGTATTTTAGAGTTCAAAATTTTACACATAACATCACATACACATTTAAATATAACAAAAGAATAATTTATATCTATTTATTTTATTTTATATCCATATAAAGTTTTGTAGAAGTAACATAAGTACTTTCTATTGCCTTTGGATTTAATTTATATTTGTGCTCCCAAACATAAATCTTAAAGATTTTAGAACCCAATTTACTGGATTCACATTTTTACAGTTATTTGATGCTGGATATTGGATTTAGTATACATAGACATAAAATAAATTTTATTCACTTAATTGCTAAATCATCCTTAATTGATTTTATTTATAAATTTCAAATTCATTTTCTGATATGAACTCTAAATAAATTTTGTGAATATTCATTTTGGACATAGGGCCTATATAGATTTTGACTTATATAGATTTGATAAAAACGTTAACTTTATTATTTCTTAATCTCATGATTCTAGAACTTGCAATTTAATATTTATACAAATTATAATTTCATGACTACCAATTTTATTAGTCTACTGTTTAAAAAATAACCATTTGATTATATATTTTTTAATTATTTATTTTCAACAAGTGATTCAATTTATGTATTAAGAAATTTGATTACATGAATTTAAAAAATGTTTACTAGTTTTAATAAATGGTTAATTACTATTAAAATTTAGACTTGCCCCAAAAACTTTCACTGGTATGGCTATGGTTTTCCTGGATTTCCTGGACTCATCGTTCTTGTAGCCATCGGGACTGATCGGTTTTAGGGCCGGTTTTAATACTTTTTACATTGCTAAAAACTTCAAAATCGATTTCGCGGACGGTCGAAAGCAGATTATCTCCACGCCCATCTTGGGCTTGGTTTTAATCTCAGTCACGGAACAGCATCCTGGAACTTCCTTCTCGATCTCCGGAAACACGTCCGTCTCCAACAAAAGCTGAAAATTGCGAGTCCCCTCTAGCGGGCAGTCCCCTCTACCCTGCTACCGGGTTTATCGGTTTGTAAAGACTTTGTCTTAACTTGTAACATAGTGTCCTTTGAACTTTCTTTCGAAGATTTTCGCTCGTTTTTTCACTGATACTTGAAAATGTCACTTATGGTGTAATATGGTGATATTGTTTAACGCCATAGTCTTCTTTACCCTTCAAATTGTTGTTACGAATTTGAATGACATTTCTATCTCCCTCCGATCGTAACTTCTCCTATAACGGAACTCGAAACTATTTCTTCCCGCACTTGACACTTTTCTAATGATTGGAGCATTTAATAAACCATTTATTAATTACATTTATTAAATAAATTTGTTAGTAAATTTGAAATTAAATTTTTAATTTACAATAGCCTGTTTTTATTAGTTTTGTTTAACTCTCTTAAACTTTGGTGGTTTTTTTTTACTTTTCTTTTCTTATTTTATTCTTGCGTTTTGTTTTTCATAAATAACAAGAATTTATTTTATTTAAATAGTACAGGCTAAAAAAAAATTATTTATAGTTGCTCCATTCCGTGAACAAATTCGACCCTTTAGACCGGCCTCGTTTACTTAAACAGATAGTGCACTTGCTTGACTGCTACTTTCCATAGCAGCGATGTCATTTCTAAACTTTTACAAATTAATATTTTAAAAAGATTTTGGCCTAAAAACAAAATCTTCCCTTTGAGACTGTTTTAGCCGACTCAGTGTGTGTGTGTGTGTGTGTGTGTGTGTGTGTGTGTGTGTGTGTGTGTGTGTGTGTGTGTGTGTGTACTTAATAATACTCAAGTAAAATTTGTGTATGTGTTATGACAAAAATTGTTTTAGTGATTTACGTTTAATATTTAGTAGCAGATATTTCTTACAGTGATTCTTGTATTAACTGTAATCATTCTTAGTAGTGTTTATATTCGGCCACTAGAGTGTGCTCTAGTGGTGTTTTGTTACAACCAATGTACCAACAGTGTTAAATCGAAATTACCTAATTGTGATTCCTGTTGACTTTTTTTTTAAATAAAGTTATTTAAAACGTTTTCAGAAAATTGTTTCTTTTTGATGGTTTTGTTTGTTTTAGATGTCAAGGTTAACTTTAAAAAATAATTCATGTATAGCTAGGTATAAATTGATTTATTTAATTATTTCTGCTCAATTTACACAAAATTAATTTTTCTCCTCTTATCCTCTACGTTTCTGATTAGAGAATTCATTTATTTCAATTTAGCAATTGATTGATAACTTCTTATTTATTCGTTTACTAACGGAAATTCTATTTGAGAAAACATATTTTAACGCTCTTACGCTTTAATGCTCTGTTTTATAAATTGATCTTTTATTAAATCTTAGTAATAATAGAGTTTTATCTCATTTTATGCATTCATCTCTCCATATTCAAGGTCACACACGGTCTGTGATTAGTCTGACAACAGTGTAGTATAATGTGAACTCTATGAACTAATGTGTTAAATTTAGTATTGTTTTGTCAATCGGGAGCATATAGTATTATGCTATCATTCTACTTGAATAGGTTCACTAATTACCTTTTCTGTAACTTAAGCTTTTAAATTTATAAATGTGTATTGTTTAAAATGTTTTTTTATTAATATCAACTACAATTTCTTTTATCTGTCAATAACTTAGTAAGAATTTTTTTATATTAAAATTATTTTTAAGTTCAATTTTTCTATAATAGGTAGTTTTTTTGAAGTTCTATAACATCTAGCGGTTTTACTTCAAGCATCATATTGTTAGCTCGCTTTATTAACTGTTTTCTCAACCTATCCTATCTGAGTACTTTGCACTATAGCTGTATTGTAACTTGGTGCTATGCTTTGTAGAGAAATATTGATTCTTTAAAAATGTCCTGTGTCTTATGAAGTGAGGTTAAACGTATTCTTTTCAATTGTTTAATTATTAGAATTAACATATATTTTGGGGATCAGAATAATGTTTTATTATTTTTATGCTATTTTGAGTAATTTTGTTTTCGGAGCATAGATTTTGTACATTGACAAGTATAATTTTTGTTGCATTATTAATAACACGTGAGATATATACTGAAATTATATTCCACATTTTCAAGTTCGCCTTCTTTCCAACACAAAACATTTGGCGATGTTGTGAATTGCTAACTTACTACTGGTAAAATCACAATTTTTTTGTCGACTGAGTGGATGCGTACGAAACGTATACGATATAATTACAATATGTTTGTGTTTTGTTCAGTTTTTAATTCTAAACATTGCCTACAAGTCAATTTATAAGGCCAACTCTAGAACATGGCAACGAAGTGAGCCAGTTAATGCACCACAAATGTATTTGACTGCTCACTGTTTTAAGGGTGATAACTGGTGCTGCGAAGTCCACCTTTAATGCTGCAATGGAGGCTCAAACAGATTGAACTGCTGTAAATACTCAGGAGACGTCGCGTCGGTTCTATGTTTCTGGGAGCGATTTAAACGAAGAGAAAAATCTTGGGACGAGTACCGTAAACTCAAAACCCAGCGAACACCCCTTGTCTGCTACCAGGACCTTTATAATTAGTATGGAGTCACTCCCGGAGAACCGGCTCCGCTCACTGCTTATTCAGGACTGCTTCCAAGTGCGTCCTGACCTAGAGCTCCTCCTGACAGACCACTACTTGGGTCCCGTGGTGGATCCAATTTCCAGTGGATCCCGAATTACTTAAACATCACTGGTATTGAAAATACTGACCAACTAGCCAAGCAGGGAACAATCTTCCCACAGCCAGAGCATTTGAGTTAACTACAATCCTCCAAGACCCTAATAAAAAATTACCACAAAAATGGAATCAAGTTCGATTGAGAGAACTCTCGGGAGGATAACGATGATAAAGTGTTGCCTCGAGCTGTTAGCGTTGCAGCATTTAGAATGAAGACCGGTCATGACTACCTTGCTGCGCATCTCCACCTAATACATGTGCTGCCTACTCCGAGTGTCTGATGCGTGTTTGCGAAGACATGAATACTCAACACCTTCATGATTGCAGAGTCCAAGTCCGAGTCCTGGATTACGACAGTCCCATCTCCAAAGAAGCCCATCTCTACTGGTCAGCGCGTCGCCAAATGGCTCAAGTGCCAAGGCTATGCGTTTGCTAGTAAGTAGGAACGTTTTTTAATGGCGGTTTATCTTGTTCACTGTTGTCGCCAATACAAAGGTATTTATGAGTACGTATAGGGTTAACGTATTGACATATCCATGCGCCCTGTTTTTGCCCTTTAGGGTTGCATATTCGATTAGATCTACTCTGTGTTACTAACATAAGAAGGTTCCACTGTGGGTGAAATCAAATATATAATTGGAAATATACTACAAAAATATAAACTATTTCTTCGTTTGAAGGTAAATTGACAAAATAATTTATTTATTAAAACAAAGATTTTTAATAAACCATAAACAGTGACATTTGCAAACACTCATCGGAAAGGAAGGACTCTGGTATACCTCTTATTTTTCCCATCCAAGCCAATAGATAGAAATGTTTGCGACTCTTGCTTCGTCTCCTCAGAACTGGTTGAGCCGTTCTTAAAAAATTTGAATCCCCCCGTAACGTGTCCGTAGCCCAGGTCTAGACCCAATATTTTGTATTTCTTTACTGTCGTAGTGGCGAAAGCTGTTATAGTTTGGTCGTCCAATGTGCCGTTGCCTTCTGCTTTGCCTTTGCCGGTAGCTTTCCCCAAGGAGCCATTCACGTAGGCCACGCCTTCCGTCACTGCTCCAGCGACACCTTGAGGGTCTATAGCAGACGCTTTGCCATAGCCGTCCGTTACGGTCAGGTCTACGCCATCTACATCCCTTCTTCTGAAAATATCTCTGATGTTGAAGGAAGACGGCGTTGAAACTATCGTCGCCACTACCGCAACTGCCAAGTACTGAAACAAATTTATAATATTGTTGGTGTAAAACAATGGTTCCTAACTAGCAGTTATCTGTGGATCATTCAGCCTTAAAGGGAATTACCACGGACCCCTATTAAATATAATAGTACACATACACGCGCGCACACAGACACACACACACACACACACACACAAGCACGCACACACACACACACACACACACACACACACACACTCACACACACACACACACACACACACACACACACACACACACACAGACACACACACACACACACACACACTCATAAACACAAAACCAATACCACACAGTGCAATATTCCAATACTGTATTGTTATAGTTCGTGCGTCTTATGTTCCAAAGATTGTCCGACCGGAAGTAATAGTATCGAGAAATGATACTGGGAAATCGATATGTTTACTTGTCATCTGAGCCATGGACTGTGACATATTTTCTTGTCACGAGGGTTGCTAATTGTATTTCTGGCCTAGCAGTGAAAAAAACCAATATTTATAAATGATTAATGCACTCGAAGATTGATATTTTTATTTCTGGTCTAACATCGAATAAATAAATATTTATGAACAAAATTGGTTTTACTATTTTTCATAATATTCTCTATGGCAATCAATACACTTTTGTAAGCGTTCAAGCTAATTTTCGAAGCACGTTTTGCACTTGGTAGTAGTAGCTCTAAGACATGTTTTGGAATCAACGTCTTCATCGGATATCGAAAATCATTGACCACATAGTTTGTCCAGGAAAAACCTATTAGGTGCCAATCAAGAACTGAATGGCGGATACTCCATCAATTTAATGATTTGGTATGGATGAGCTATAATTCCATTGTTTGAGTCGATATATGAGGGCTCGCATTATCATGATGAAGAAATATGCCCCTCTTTTTTACTTTTCCCCAAGTTTTTCAAAGACTTCTGCAAACATATAGACAAGTATTCAGAGTTGACCGTTCTACGTTGCTCTGGCATATGACCTGTAATGCCGAAGAAACTGGCAACCAAATGATTTTTTTTACAAACAATCTTTGTTGTATTTGGCTCGTATTGAAAGACTCATACTGTCGATCGCTGTTTTGTTCGATCCATATGCGTAGATCCATGATCCGTCACCATTTCAGATGTTATACACAACTTTGGAAGCACGTCGATCGCAATTTTGTTCGATCCATATGCGTAGATCCATGATCCGTCACCATTGCAGATGTTATACACAACTTTGGAAGCACGTCGATCGCATTTTTGTTCGATCCATATGCGTAGATCCATGATCCGTCACCATTGCAGGTGTTATACACAACTTTGGAAGCACGTTGAGCGAATTCTTGATATTTCCTTGCACCAATCGATACTGCTACTTTTTTCAGGGTTTATTAAACTATGCGGTATCCAACAAACAGACCTTTCTTACGGTCAAACTATCATGAAATATATTTTTGACGTTCTTCATAGTAATGCCCAAACAAAGCTCCATCTGACATAATGTCGCATGACGGTTCTGCTTTAACAGTTCACGCACAACATAAATATGGTCTAGCTTGATCACCGATTTTGGACGATATTCACTGGGCTTCGTCCTAGAGCGAACTCGATTGAATTGGTTATACAGTATTACTTTTTTATAGTACTGTGGGATGGTTCGTCATTCCCGTATAAAGAATTAAGTTCAACGGTTCATGCAAAATAATCGCATGAAATTGTTCACGAGTTAATTCCATTACCCTTCCCCGAGATGAATTTTTCAAATTACTGTAAACAACACTAATAGAGCTTCTGTCATGTAATTGTGAACCAGTTGTGTTTTTGTAAATTACGTCGCCCGACCTGTTCGGCTGACGACACATCCAATAGTTTGATAAAGTAATTTTCACCAATATGAAAAAAAATATTTTCCATGGCATTGCCGCTAATACGATTGTAGAAATTCTCTATAAGACTCATTTTGTTCGGTTCTATAAAAGTTCATGGAAATTCATAAGAGTTGCCCAAACAGCCCTTTTAGATACGTTATAACTTTCTTCTGGACATAATTAAGTCGTTCTAAAATTGAAATTTGTATCCAAGTTTTGCGTTTGAAAATAAGTTTTTCAATCCGTTTGAGTCCTAGGCCGTAATATACCATCGATAGAAAAACATGTGAAAAGTCCCACAGCGACAAAACGTATGCTGAATTTCCCAAGCGGTGTTATATCGTCGGCAGAATTTCGCCACTTTTATTTTATACTTGAGCCACCCATTATGTTTTTGGCGGGAGCTTGTAGAGAGTAGTAACAATAGGCAAATATTTATGATTTATTTTTGGAGTTTAGAAATACGAGATCTGTGACCTCACATTAATCAAGAACAAAGATTCAATGATTGCCAAAAGCCTTGCCACTCCTAATTGAAGGATTCAAAAGCGCCCCAGTTTGTTGTCTTTTCAGTGCCGATTTTGGAAATAACCATTGACATTTGAGTTTCCATAAAAAATAAATAAACTGTCTTAGAAGAACCTTTTTATTCAGTAATAATTAAATCTGTCCTTTAATAATTACAACTTTGGTAAAGCTAGTCATAAAACTAGGTTTTTGTTATGATTTAGAAGATGAAGAGTTTTCAATCTCCAATCCACAATTATTTGATTATTGGAAATTTACCTTTTACAAATTTATATCAAAATTTACAAAGAAATAACAACCAAGGAATTAAAGCAATTCATGATCAAACACTCAAGTCACATTCATTACAATAACTTAGGACAAATCTGTTGATTTGCTGGATTAACGCAAGCAGGGAACATACGCTCGATAAACAGGCATTTCATTAATTTGGCCCGATCAAAGTCCAAAGAGTTCCGGATTGTAGGGCGTCTAAATAATTCCTCTATATTTGGTAATAAAATTTGGCTAATTCATTTTTGATAGGTTGGGGTAGTTTTTGTACCCTTCAAAGTTAAAATAAATAATGTTTTGAAACACATATATTAAACTTATGTCAGATCAGTCGATTTTTTATTGGATTGATTTCCGGATTGGCCAGGGGGTATTTTATCGTTTCCCGACACTGTCGATTTTAGATAAACAAGTCATATATAATAAAATTAGTTTTTTTAATTAGGTCAATAAAAAAATGATATTGTAGGGCTTATTAATAAATAATTACAGTTATTATAAATACGCTTATACATATGACAGAATCACAATATTAAAGGGCAAAATTGAAAAGGAAATTAATTCATTAAATTTAGTTGATGAATAATTATTTTAAAAAAAACTGTATAAACATTACGTGTCATCCACTAGAAGTTTAAAACAAATGTTTTTGAATTGAGTGGATGAATACAAATTATTTTATTAACGATTGAAAATTAAAACAAGATATATATATATATATATATATATATATATATATATTAAATATTAAATATGGTGATATGTTTTCTTGTAATATAGTTAATAAATTAATAATATTTCAAAAACAAGAATACTTTTAATGAATATATTTATTCAAAGCTCTTCGCCGATAAAATAGTACCAGCATCTTCAGGAAAATCTTCAGATTAAGTATTCTTGTTTTTGAAATATTTTTAATTATTATTTATTATATATATATATATATATATATATATATATATATATATATATATGTGTGTGTGTGTGTGTGTGTGTGTGTGTGTGAAAAGTGAGAACTAATAGTAGCAATTGAAAAATTTAATTAATGAATTATAATTTTTAAAAAACTGTATTAACATTAAGTGTCATCCACACCAAGTTTAGAAAAATGTATTTTAACTTAAGTGTATGAATTAAATGTATTTTATTAATGATTAAAAATATGAACAAGATACAGTATATAAATATATGTAGGGAGAGTAATATAATATTAGGAACTGAAAGAAGAATTCTTTATCATTTCTTAAGTACAACAAAACTGCTGACTGATGAAAAGTTAAAACTGCATTCCTTGATTTTATTGTAGAACATATTTATTTAGGACATTTTATTACCTTAGACAAGAATTCAGGTAATAAGTACACACTTTATTTCTAATGTTCATGACTTGCGAAAGATTGATGTTTACTGAAGATTTTTTTTGATATAATAGATTGCTTTTAGAACAAAAATAAGATACGTTTTTAGTTTTTTTAATGAAACAAACCCATGCAAATCTGAGATTTATTTAATTATTTTTATTTATATTACGTATTTAAGGCATTTTATTACCATAAGAAATCTTATGTAAATAAACATTACGCCACAGTTGCTTCATACAGTCATAAGAAATCTCCTGAAAAGTACTCATAATCACTAAGTACTATAAAGCTACTTGCCACGAGAGCTGGATAACGATTTTACATATTAAGTTCTTTTACTATATATGTTTTCATACAACTTTATATTTTACAAAACTGGAATAAATTATTTACAAAATCTAAATCTTGGAATTTTCATAAAGTAAATTTTTAGAAAAAACATGTAAACTTGCAAACATCTTACATATTAACCAGAAAGAACCCAAAGAGCATAAAAAGAAAGTGGCGCAAAGTGAAGAGAAGAAAAAAGTATATAGCTCAAGGTGAAACGAAATCTTGTAAAAACTCCAAAACAATGAAGGCATTCAACTGTCAACACCCTTTACGTATTACGCAATACTCTATTGCCTAATTCAGCATCCACTTACCACATACAGCGACTCCATTTTACTGCACAGATCTCCAAGTATCGATACGTGATATTAAATACCGAATGATTCATACAATAGCTCTCTGATTGATACTAAGTGGAGACGTCAACGGGTTGAATACTTGAAGCACAACCTAATCAAGACGTATTGTTTTGGGGCAACACGTGTTCAAACAGGACTTTGTTGCCGATGCACTTCCGACGTTTGTTTCGTCGACTTGGTAACCGAGGATCTCAAGGCGCGGTTCTTGGCGACATTCTTGAACAAAGTTTCGCAATCTGTTTATTAACTAGCGGCAATTGTTTCGCCTTATTTATGCATTCTCAAGGCACAGATTCTAACAATAAACAATTAATTTGGTTTTCAGCTTGGGAGCGCCTAAATGAGGAGAAACAATCTGAAGTAGTTAGTAACAAATTTCGAATCTATTTGGAAAAAATAATACTTGCATGCATAAGCAACTTATATTTTCTTTTCTTGATAACTATTTAATACGTGGGTTATTCGAAAAGTAAAGAACGTTTTGTTTTGACGAATGACGGCGCAGCTCCCCCCCCCCCCGTTGGCAGCTAATTGTCTTCGGTATTCTTCCGCGTTAGTAAAGCAGAAGCTGGGATTTGCTACGGTGAGTTAGTGTTTACCTGCGCTACTTAAAAATGTGTGACGATGGCGCCAAGTGTGAGTTTCTAGCGTTATTAGTTTTTTAATGGGAAAAAGTTCGACCCATCGAAATGTATAGACAGATAAATGAGGTAAAGTGATTAATGAAGCGTAGGTACTTTAGTTATACCTACCACACACCTATAGGAAATGTAGGACATTACAGAATAAAAATATAAATAAATGTAACTTGTAAATTTATTACAACCAAATCAATCCTAACTGGATACTTTATAATATTTTAATATAGGTTATAAAATTACAACCATATCTAACCTAACTGGATACTTTATAGACATATAGTAATGTTGTATAAAAGTACAACCAAATCCATCCTAACTGGATACGTTATAGGTATATTTTAATATAGGTTATAAAATTATAACCAAATCCATCCTAACTGGATACGTTGTAGGTATATTTTAATATAGGTTATAAAATTACAACCAAATCCATCCTAACTGGATACGTTATAGGTATATTTTAATATATGTTATAAAATTACAACCAAATCCATCCTAACTGGATACGTTATAGGTATATTTTAATATAGGTTATAAAATTACAACCAAATCCATCCTAACTGGATACGTTGTAGGTATATTTTAATATAGGTTATAAAATTACAACCAAATCCATCCTAACTGGATACGTTATAGGTATATTTTAATATATGTTATAAAATTACAACCAAATCCATCCTAACTGGATACGTTATAGGTATATTTTAATATAGGTTATAAAATTACAACCAAATCCATCCTAACTGGATACGTTATAGGTATATTTTAATATATGTTATAAAATTACAACCAAATCCATCCTAACTGGATACGTTATAGGTATATTTTAATATAGGTTATAAAATTACAACCAAATCCATCCTACCTGGATACGTTGTAGGTATATTTTAATATAGGTTATAAAATTACAACCAAATCCATCCTAACTGGATACGTTGTAGGTATATTTTAATATAGGTTATAAAATTATAACCAAATCCATCCTAACTGGATACGTTATAGGTATATTTTAATATAGGTTATAAAATTATAACCAAATCCATCCTAACTGGATACGTTGTAGGTATATTTTAATATAGGTTATAAAATTACAACCAAATCCATCCTAACTGGATACGTTATAGGTATATTTTAATATATGTTATAAAATTACAACCAAATCCATCCTAACTGGATACGTTATAGGTATATTTTAATATAGGTTATAAAATTACAACCAAATCCATCCTAACTGGATACGTTGTAGGTATATTTTAATATAGGTTATAAAATTACAACCAAATCCATCCTAACTGGATACGTTATAGGTATATTTTAATATATGTTATAAAATTACAACCAAATCCATCCTAACTGGATACGTTATAGGTATATTTTAATATAGGTTATAAAATTACAACCAAATCCATCCTAACTGGATACGTTATAGGTATATTTTAATATATGTTATAAAATTACAACCAAATCCATCCTAACTGGATACGTTATAGGTATATTTTAATATAGGTTATAAAATTACAACCAAATCCATCCTACCTGGATACGTTGTAGGTATATTTTAATATAGGTTATAAAATTACAACCAAATCCATCCTAACTGGATACGTTGTAGGTATATTTTAATATAGGTTATAAAATTATAACCAAATCCATCCTAACTGGATACGTTGTAGGTATATTTTAATATAGGTTATAAAATTACAACCAAATCCATCCTAACTGGATACGTTATAGGTATATTTTAATATATGTTATAAAATTACAACCAAATCCATCCTAACTGGATACGTTATAGGTATATTTTAATATAGGTTATAAAATTACAACCAAATCCATCCTAACAGGATACGTTATAGGTATATTTTAATATAGGTTATAAAATTACAACCAAATTCATCCTAACTGGATACGTTGTAGGTATATTTTAATATAGGTTATAAAATTACAACCAAATCCATCCTAACTGGATACGTTATAGGTATATTTTAATATAGGTTATAAAATTACAACCAAATCCATCCTAACTGGATACGTTATAGGTATATTTTAATATAGGTTATAAAATTACAACCAAATCCATCCTAACAGGATACGTTATAGGTATATTTTAATATAGGTTATAAAATTACAACCAAATCCATCCTAACTGGATACGTTATAGGTATATTTTAATATATGTTATAAAATTACAACCAAATCCTTCCTAATTGGATACTTTATAGGTTTATTTTAATATAGATATATAGCAATGTTGTATGAAATAGTGCATTACACTCCCTATAGGTGTGTAATCGATATAACAGCGAAGTAACAAAGCGTCTGTTCAGCCATTCAAAACAAACAGCTGTGGGGAAGTCCCCATACAGCAGCATTGATGAAAGACTTTCTTCAGCAGTTTAAACGGGAAATCCCCATACAATCCGGACTTAGCCCCCAGTGATTATCACTTATACCCCAAATTGAAAGGTATTTTGGGTGGATAACACTAGGGAAATGATGATGAACTTAAAGAACCGTAAATCAGGGGTTTAACACTTAGACGGCAACAGAGTACACAGAGGATGTAGAAAAGCTTGTGAAAAGGTATATCAAGTATTTAAATTTGAACGGTGACTATGTGGAAAGGTAGGTTAGGTATCATAATGTTTGTGTTACAAACAAGTTCTATTTCAATACATTAAATAATAATCTGTAAAAAAACTTCCGATTACCCATAGTAATTATTGCTCGTTTTTAATCGATTAATAAAAACAAATAAATTGTATCAAATGTATCTCCAAAAACTATGTTGAACAAGTTTTCAAAATGTATGAGAGAATTTACCTTACTGTGGGATTAGAGCTGGAAAATATAACGCAATATGTTTTGTAATTTTAGGACGAACATGTAGAATTTTCGTAGTATAAAACTGTACGAAAATATGAATAAATACTTGTTGATACAACTTGGTAAATGAACCATTAATTATGGCCTTCTGATGTTTGCAGATGCCTTTCGCACTAGACCAGTGCATTGTTCAATTCTGTGAGTCACGGACATGACTGATGCTTACTCTTTTAATACAACACACCTGAGCAACAATCTTTTGTCCATGCCCCACAACATTGAACAATGCTCTGGTATGGGGCGATAAAGATGGTGAAAAACATCAGTAAGTAGTGGTTTTTGCCAAGTGGTATCAACAAGTATACATTAATAACTTAAATCCTCAAGATGCACAATCCAAAAACTACAAGTTTAAACAGTTTGAGTTTTATTGAAATGTTGACAACCTGGATTTACACAGCGTGCAGAGGCACAAACAAACAATGTGTCAAGATTTAAAAAATCTGACACTTAAAACAAGATAAAAAAAGATATAAAAAAGGACCAAATATGGCTATATAAGACCGGAAGTAGCCTACTAAGATCAGGAAACGCTTTGTTCTAGAATAAAAATGTTACATTTTTTGGAATTCCAGAAAAACTTTACGTTGTTCTGGAATAGATGTTATGAAAACGTATCTTACAGAATAAAGTATACTTACGTACAAGATAGAGCCATGGACAGAAAGAGACAAAAAGAAAGTACGAGTTAATACAATAGAAGGAAAGCATCTTAGAGATGTGATGGATACGAAACAATAGTACATGACGAAATGAAGAAAGAGGGCTAACATGGAAAGGAAATTACAGCAGATGGGAGGAAATAAACTCAACAAGTAATTTTCGCATTTGCCACCAGAAGGTAGGAGAATAAGAGAGAAATTGGGACCAAGGTGTCAAAAGGAAAAGGAATCTGTCAGAAGCAGATTCTAAACCTGCCCGATAGGAAAATGGGTATCATAAGGCAACTGCAGACGGTATCGATACTGATATATGCATGTCTTAAATTCGGTAACAAAAAGTACAATAATTTTGTTTTTGATTATGAAGAATTTTACTCGACGTAACACGGTAAAAGAAGAGAGTATTAAGAGATACTCTCTCCTGAATATGAAGAGAAAACGCTTCTGTGTATGATGTACGAATAACCCAGCTCCATTTTAGAACATTTCTTCTTACAGACATCTCTAGAGAACTGAATATATATATATATATATATATATATATAAAGAACATAAGTCAAAATGCTAATACAAGAATTATAATTGAATTTACAATTCAAAGCTTTTCGTTGGCTAACAGCACCAACATCATCATTGAACATTCGTTTAATATTCACTGATGATGTTGGTACTGTTAGCCAACGAAAAGCTTAGAACTGTAAATTCAATTATAATTCTTGTATTTGTATTTTGACTTATGTTCTTTATTAATACACAAGAGTATATATTGCGATATATATATATATATATATATATATATATATATATATATATATATATATATATATATATATATATATATACATATAGAAGCGATAGGAATTTTATTCTTTATAAATACATGGTGATGGATTCTTAAAGAAGGACAAAGTCTACAACTATCCAATCAAATATTCAGAAATTTGAACAAAAATTTTGAAAAAAGGTGAATGAATATTAGAGACCATTACGGCAATGGACTAATTTTAGATTTACAATTAGAGTTTTATATTGACTTACTCGCAACTAGTTTACTTAGTGTTGTTTCATGCCAAAAAAGAGTAAAACGTTATCATCTGAAATTCAAAGTAAAAGACAAGAGAAAGCTAATCGCGTGTAAGGTACTGGAAAGAGAATATAGCGTTATGGTGAAAGCGGTTGCAATTGGATTTGTATCGTAAAAGAACAAGAAAGCACCATTCTGTTGTTGAAACTTAAAAGGCTTTCCTTGTAGTAGTGTCAGTGTGAAGAGACATCTTGAAAATGTTAAAGATAACACTCAATGTACGGCATATTCGTTTTAAGTATGTGTGTTCATAAGGCATACGGTAAATTTTTATTTGCTAGAATAGTATTTCCCGCTGTAGACTTATCTATTTCTCTCTGTATTCACACTATCAAAATGAGTTACCCCTTATCATCCTTAACTAAAATCCACATGTTATGCAAGTGTTTGTAAACAACCCTAAATGGAACCGGACCAATCTGAAATGATCGCGTCTTACTCTCGTGAGGAGGGAAATGTATTGATCCAATTAGAACACCGAAACATTATTACACTTCTTCTAGCAAGATAAAAGACGCTAAAGTACCAACTTTAGCGTATTAGCTTTATGTATTTACAAATACATTAAATACGCCTAAAAGAGTGGCGTATCATTTACGCGAGAGTGTGTACAATGCTCTTGAATCCCATAGATACATTGTAAGTGGCACAAATGCGGTGCTGAATGAATGCACTTCTGTGGTTGAGCTGCACAATTAGTTTGTTTAGAGATGCAAATCAAAGCGACCTATAACTAAATGCTAATGTGTTATATACATGCAAATCCGGAGCGACACTGGCGCTCTTGTTATCAGAGTGGTGGTGTTCTGCGTTAATAGTTTTTACTGGTTTTGGCTGCATTTAAATTGACTTGACATAGAATGGTAATGCAAAAACATTTGCCGCTAATCTATTCTGATCGTGACCTAAAGAACTGGAAAAATTGGCTGTTTGCGATGCACCCAGAGATAACTGACACTTTTTGTCATGACTATGTGATGCACAGTATACTTTACTTAAATAGCCTTCTTCAAATACGACGTATTAATTTAATTAGTTTTATTTTATTTTTTGTTATTAGCTGTAGTTTTTTACATACGTATTGTTATAATGTACTTTTTGACATAACCTATTTGGTTCAAGATGGACAATCGTTATTTGTTGGTCGAGGGCGGAGAGGGGGCGGAGCTTACCTCACGCCTATATATAGCGACAGTAGGAACGATTGGTATCACTCTAGTTTGTAACATCTTGTTTGCTATATTGTAATTTTGTAATAAGACCCTCTGATGATGATGACATGGTCATCGAAATGTACATAAGGGTTTAATCTTAAGTAACTTGTTTTATTTGTTATTTTTGATTATTTTTGGGGTATTTGGGTTCTTTTCAATATTTTCATTGTAATGACTATGTGAGTTAAAAAAAAAACATCTTTAGAAGCAATGCTGTATCATTCATTTGCTTGTAAGTCTGTACATTTTCTAATAACAAACAAAGCCACAGATAATCTCTTTTTCATTCAATGATAGATTTCTATATGCATAAACAATTCACACAGCTTCTAATCATAAATATTCTAATTCTAGTCTTATATACATTTCGGTACGAAGTAACCATCTTGAGAGACATAACAATATGGCTCAGTATGTATTGTCATGTTTCTGAGGATGGTTTCTTTGTAACCGAAATGTACATAAGACTAGAATAAAAATATTTTTGGTTAGAGATTGTGTGTATTATTGATTAATAATAACCATAAGACTAGAATAAAAATATTTGTGGCTAGAGGTTATGTGTATTATTTATTAATAATAAACCGCATTAATGTATTCCAAGTAATGTGTGTTCTATATGCATATCTACCATATAGAGATTTTATAGACTATATGGATATCTTGTATTGTAATGACTATTGGGTTTGGCAAAATGTAACATTGTTCAGATGTTATCTTGTGGGTACAGAGCAATCACGTTAAAACGAGTTATTTTATTTCGGATCTCCGGTTAATCGGAACCATTCTCGATATGTACCTTGTTAGAGCTGTGTTTTATTCCAGTGGCTAGAGGTGGTGTACTGCCCGGGGATCGTACTTCCTTGACTGGATAGTAGATGAGGAGTCGATGAGTCACCTTTGAGGTGAATAGCCTGCTTCTGGCAAGCAACTGTCACAGCTGCGTACGAGTTGGTCTTTTAGGTTGTCTCTATGATGCTTTTTTTGCTATTGTTGAATTTCTGTAGCTATGTGCAATAACAACAAAACGACAAAATGTAAGAAATAAAATCGCTTGAAACATAAAACCAAATTAATAAGGAATTAATTTCTGCTATCTATGGTAAAAACAAAAAGAATTTTAAGGATTTTTGTTTCCAAATTATCTCCAAAAAGCTAGCACAAAATCTTACAACCCTCTTTCCCAAAACGTAGATTCTATTGTGCAGTATATATACATGAGATTTATATGTTATGCACAATTTTTTGTGATATATAAACCTTTTGCATTCGTATTTTAAAAATTATTTCCATAATGTAGGATATGTAAGTTTTTTGTCTCAATAGTTTTCGGTTAGACCGGATATTTATCAAACCGGATAGATTTCAGTCCTGACGGGTCCAACTTAATGAGGTTATACCAAGTTAATTCTATATCTGGGAAGCGTTCTAGCCCACATAGTGGCAAAGCATTTTCTCAATCCATATAGTTGTTACATTGAATGATCAAAAATGTATTCAGTTTATGTGTAAAGTATGTGTATGTGTAAAATGTATTAAAATAATTGTATGTAAACAAATATGGAAAGTCGGCTCCCAGTTGTTGTGGCAAGAAACTTTCTGACTGATACTCAATAAACATAGACACTTTTTATAGCTATAAAAGGCCTTAAATACATAAAAATGTGATGTTGAAATCTCAAATTTTCATTGGTGTATAGTGTTTCATTTACAAAACTAAAAACGTATCGTATTTTGGTTCTAAAAGTAACAATGTTGGGAAACAATAAAATATGCCCGTGTCAGTGTAAAATGGGGTTTCAATCCGATAAAATATCGGATGACCAAATGTAGGGTTAAAAGATCTTTCAGGTCAACTGTGAATAACGTATTAATTTTTATTGAAGACAAAACATGATTGAGATAAACAAAAATTATAAATAATCGATCAATTGATTATTTTAAATAAGTAGAACTTCTCAACCACAAACAATTTGATTTAAAACGTTTTGAATATATCGATTCAATCATCTTCAGAGGACGTTATTAAAAGTATAATCTAATTTGTTATTGTTATTGTTACTGATCAATTGAGCTGTATTGTTTTGGGACGGTAAAATCTAATCTATTTTGTGTGCGTTTTAGGCAATTAGTACATGTATTTTACCGAAGTGTCCTCTGATGTGATTGAACTTATATCTTCTCCCTTATGAAGTCCTTCCCTAACCCATGATTCTCCACTCTTCAAGTTTCGAATCACCAAACATCTTGTCGATTCACCATTTACCTCAAGCAGATAAATAGCCATTCCCCTGTACAGAGATAAATTTATTCTTTGATCTACGATCTTTAAAATGAACTCTCTGTCCACATATTGACGTCCTCACCAACCATCATAATAGTGTTACCAACCTTCTTTCATCTGTCATCCAACCGGGTCTCTATTATGATCCAAAAGTACAAGATGTCCGAACCATCTCAATAGCTCCTTAACTATGTCCCGGAATTGTACTTCCTCGATGGCTATAATTCTACATATATAAATGTAAAATATGTTTTCTTGTATAATAATAAAAACAACTCCTATATATATATATATATATATATATATATATATATATATATATATATATATAATTTACCAATCTATAGAGTATTAGTAAATCCTACCTTTCAAACGTATTCAGCATTTTATCTGTTGGACACCTCACTACCATATGTTACGACTATCCTAACTATGTCGTGAAACGTTTCTAATTCTCAGAGTCTGACTGTGACTTGGTAAACAAACGTTTTTGAAAATCTTATATTAATTTGTATCCCCATCCTTATAATTTTTGTCCTACACCATTAGAAATCTATATACACCATTGCAAGAATCTATATTAATTTATCTACTATTTAAAATAATACCCTCTGCTAAGTTAGTACCCTCTGGCAACTAAAATAATTCCCGCTGTCAGTTAAAATAATATCCTCGCCAGCTGAAACCATGTCCACTGTCAGCTGATATAGTGCCCATTGGAGTCTAAAATAGTACCCGGGGGCCGCTAAAACAGTACCCGGAGGCAGTTAAAACAGTACCCGTTGGCGGCTAAAATATTACCCTCTGGAACTAAAATAATTCCCGCTGTCAGTTAAAATAATATCCTCGCCAGCCGAAACCATGTCCGCTGTCAGCTGATATAGTGCCCATTGGAGTCTAAAACAGTACCCGGGGCCGCTAAAACAGTACCCGGGGGCAGTTAAAACAGTACCCGTTGGCAGCTAAAATATTACCCTCTGGCAACTAAAATAGTTCCAGCTGTCAGTTAAAATAATATCCTCTATCAGCTGAAACAATACTCTCTGTCAGCTGATAGAGTACCCGTTGGAATCTAAAACAGTATCCGGTGACAGCTAAAACAGTACCCGGTGGCAGCTAAAATAGTATCCTGTGTCAGCTAAAATGGTACCCTCTAGCAGCTTATATTGTACCCGCTGGGAGCTTATATAGTACCCTTTGGCAGATAAAATAGAACCCTCTTGCAGCTAAAATAGTTCCCGCTATCAGTTAAAATAATATCCTCTGAAAGCTGAAACCATATCCGCGGTCAGCTAATATAGTGCCCGTTGGAGTCTAAAACAGTACCCGGTGGCAGTTAAAACAGTACCCAGTGGCAGTTAAAACAGTACGGCATCCAAAATAGTATCCTCTGTCAGCTAAATTAGTTCCCGCTATCAGTTAAAATAATATCCTCTGAAAGCTGACACCATGTCCGCGGTCAGCTAATATAGTGCCCGTTGGAGTCTAAAACAGTACCCGGTGGCAGTTAAAACAGTACCCAGTGGCAGTTAAAACAGTACGGCATCCAAAATAGTATCCTCTGTCAGCTAAAATAGTTCCCGCTATCAGTTAAAATAATATCCTCTGAAAGCTGAAACCATGTCCGCGGTCAGCTAATATAGTGCCCGTTGGAGTCTAAAACAGTATCCGGTGACAGCTAAAACAGTACCCGGTGGCAGCTAAAATAGTATCCTGTGTCAGCTAAAATGGTACCCTCTAGCAGCTTATATTGTACCCGCTGGGAGCTTATATAGTACCCTTTGGCAGATAAAATAGAACCCTCTTGCAGCTAAAATAGTTCCCGCTATCAGTTAAAATAATATCCTCTGAAAGCTGAAACCATATCCGCGGTCAGCTAATATAGTGCCCGTTGGAGTCTAAAACAGTACCCGGTGGCAGTTAAAACAGTACCCAGTGGCAGTTAAAACAGTACGGCATCCAAAATAGTATCCTCTGTCAGCTAAATTAGTTCCCGCTATCAGTTAAAATAATATCCTCTGAAAGCTGACACCATGTCCGCGGTCAGCTAATATAGTGCCCGTTGGAGTCTAAAACAGTACCCGGTGGCAGTTAAAACAGTACCCAGTGGCAGTTAAAACAGTACGGCATCCAAAATAGTATCCTCTGTCAGCTAAAATAGTTCCCGCTATCAGTTAAAATAATATCCTCTGAAAGCTGAAACCATGTCCGCGGTCAGCTAATATAGTGCCCGTTGGAGTCTAAAACAGTACCCGGTGGCAGTTAAAACAGTACGGCATCCAAAATAGTATCCTCTGTCAGCTAAATTAGTTCCCGCTATCAGTTAAAATAATATCCTCTGAAAGCTGAAACCATGTCCGCGGTCAGCTAATATAGTGCCCGTTGGAGTCTAAAACAGTACCCGGTGGCAGTTAAAACCGTACCCGTTGGCAGCTAAAATAGTACGGCAGTCAAAATAGTATCCTCTGTCAGCTAAAATAGTGCCCTCTGGCAGCTAAAATCGTACTTTCTGTCAGGTAAAACAATAACCGCTGTCAGTTTATATAGTATCCGTTGGCATCTAAATAGTACCCTCTGTCAGCTAATAACAGGGACCCTGTGTAGAATCCAATAACATCAGTAAGCATGTGAAACTAGACAAGACGAAATAGATAACAACTATACGAGATAAAATCTGGAAAAGTTGTTTCTGGCCGTGTTATGGACTAAATCATTTTTATTACATTACTTATTTCTAATAGTAAAATGTAATAATTAAAATAAGCATTTTAAATTTTGTATGTAATTTAGTTTTACAACACAAAAATAATTTTATACAATATTTTTTAATTGTTTCAAAGTTATAGGCCTTCATTGTCGACGGTCGGACGAGCTATCCGGCTCAACGCCCGGTCCAATATCTCGGCAATATCTCAGTATGTTCCCAAGGGAACAGGGAACTGTGTGGTTAGGCGATTATCGGTCCATCTACACAGTAAGAAGCAGCAGCAGTTTCTATAATTTACTTAAACTTACGTCCCTTTCCCATATACTGTCATCCGTTACTGTTTGTTGTAAACATTTCACCGTCATGTATGTCGCTAGTGTAGGAGGCTATTGAGATTCCCGAGGGACTTCTAATTCCCGAAATTAATTCATATCCCAAGGAGAAATATTTTTAATTAAATGTCACTTTAATTTCTCAAATTATACGTAAACTGAAAATATAATTGAATTAAATTTCCCGTTTAATATAAATACTCCCCAATTTTCAGAGCACTCACATTAAAATTATGTACAAGTTCAGTTTGGTATTTATTTGGGGAATCAGGTGTAAGGATTGGGAGATATAACAAGGTCTCGAAAGCAAGCTTTAAATTATTACTTTTACAAACAACAATTCCTCAAAGAAATAATCGGTCTAAGCAAATTCTTTGGAGATTCGTTATGAGCATTCTACTCTGTCACGGCGTTTCCTAATGGATATGAGCCAGAGCTAGTCCGCCTACATGGACTAGTTATACAGAAAATTTATATCCATTATATGCTACCATCATCAAAGTTACACACGGTATAACTTTTCTCAGATATTTCTCTCATCTCGATCTATAAGAAAATTATCTTTGTGTTATAATTGGATTAGTTTGAGATTAATATGAAATATATTCAAAATGTTTTTGTTTAACAATTTTTTTAGCCTGTAAAAGATTATGAAAAATAATTTTTAATCCTTCTGTAAGAGGATCAACCCCCAAAATCACTCTCTTGCTGCGTCCATTATATAGGTAAAATATTTTTATTCTCTTTTAAAAAATCAGTAGAGGATGAACTAAATAGTACTGTCACCGGAACACGAGAAGAGCTCTACTCCAAGGTTGGTCAAAACGATAAGGCGATTCCCAAAAACATTTCTAACACAAAACGTCAAATTTACAGAAAATTACAATGCAGAAACAGGATCATATATAATTTATTTTGTGCGCCCTTTCTTGATAAAATGAGTACTTTTACCTATCTGTAAATACTTATTTTACTTACTAAAATATAACTACTAAAAAACTACCTTATGGTTAGGTTATGTTTGTAGGCCAGGAATACATCGACAGCACATGCGCAGAACTGAAAACTGAGCGTGACTCTTTCTTTACCAGAACTCTTCTCGCAAAATTCTCTTCTGCTGGTGACAGTAGTTTGTCTTAGAATAAATTTTTGTTTAATTCTATATTTTTTGCTTGGTTAGAAAATAATTGTTTATGTTTTTACTAAGATGTCATCTGTGAAATGTTTTAGAACATAACAAATGCACCGCCAAAAATTTGTTTAGTTCTGATCAGTCTTATACAGATGGATAAACATTCATACCTTCTTAGTAATCGACTGACGTGTCAAGTTAGTTTATCTGAGATTGCTCTTTTGAGTCAACGTGTATTATTAAGAGCGCTAAAAGGAGATTTTGCTTCTGGGTTACATTAGTGTATAATTTTGAGCTATTCAATAATTGTATAAAACATAGAACTTGATTTATTTAAACGGAACAAATATTTATAAGAACTAATTTATTCTAGAAAAATATAGAATTTCAATTCTCATAATGAAAGCTCCACATTAGCTTTATTTGTTTTCCTACTGTATAGAAGTAGATTATAGCAGTGGGTTTTATGTTATAAGGAAGTGTGTACAGTTTGTAGTAATTTGCAATTTTAGCGTGTTTACGCTAGTCACAGTCTTTCGTACAACTATTTTATTTATTATACTCAGGAAACGAGCGTATTTTTATTATTTAAATGGAAAAGTTTTGAAAATATAAAAAAGTATCAATTTATTTACTGAATATGTAATCAAGAATAAAATTCAATTTTGAAGAAAGATTTTAGGAATAAATATACTTTTAGGTTTCGAAAAAACAAAAGAGTAGATCAATAGAGGGTTTCTTGCAGTGTTTTATGTAACCTTTATAGAGAAGATGAAATGAAACACACAAAAGCATTTGACAACGACTGAGTTCGGTTGTTTTTCGTTTTTACATATGTTATTTAAATATACAAATTAAAAAAAAAAAAAAATGGAAGTGTCTCAAACCATAAAGGGTAATGGGAAAAGTACAAACATAATCTCAATTAACACACTCAAAAGTATAAAATATCAAGAGCATAGTGGCACAATGTATTACAATAAAAATATTGTCGAAAACCCCAATACCACAAAAAAAAAAAAAAAATACTAATATTACAAGTTACTTATATTACAATATAAGTAAGGTTAAACCCTTATGAACGTTTCGATGATCTCATCATCAGAGGGTCTTATTACAAAATTACAATCTATAATAAAATAATTCACAAACCTGACTGACCCCAACCATTTTTTGTGTTAGCTATATAGTCTGTAAGCTCCGCTCCCTCTCCCCCTCCAACCAACAAACAACGGTGGGCCGTCTTGAACCATATAGTCCAGGTTAGAACAAACTAAACTATACAAATAAAATATAAACCACACCGAATAATATTAGTATAGATTATCTATTGTATAGATTCGATATTTCTCGATAATTTCATTTAGAAGTATTAGTAGTCTATTTTAACAGTTTTTTAAATATTGCAGCAGCTCATTCAAGTCACCCTAACTTTACTTTAAAAGAATTCATTCCATCTTTTAGTCGATTTTTTCAAATTACTTATAAGAACCAATTTCATTTAGTGACAAGTTATTTCCATTGTGAAAATGCGCTATAAAATTACTTTCTGAAAAGCGTTTTAGACTCCATCTCAGTGTAGTCGACGTTGAGGTCCTTCAACAACAATAAAGGGATCACACCTTATATCCCTTGTTCTTTACAAAAAAACACAATAAACACGGGATGCTACAGTTTTTTTTAATCTGGACTGTTAGACTCTGGACAAGTTTTTTACTCAGAGGCAAATTTCTCACAAAATATTTCACCAGATTAAGAGCTTCATTAATTCATGTTTTACATTTCTATATTGAAAACGTCTTGTGTATATTTACAAATACTATACAGAAGAGATATTGACAAAACCCGCAGCAACTAACACGCGTGAGTTGGGGTAGAAAATTGTCAAATACTTGGTAATGTTATAAACAAGCGTAACCAATTTGTCAATTTGATATTAATGCTAACTTTTGATACAAGTTTTCAGAAATCAAACAAGTATGGTCATTTAAAAAAAACAATCAGGTATTTAAGATGATTAAATAATAAACAAGTTTTATTATTTTGAATAAACTCTGGTAGGGTAGGTCTTCTACAGGAATGCAATCGTGATAGGGTGAGTCTCTGGTATTCCTGACGTCATTCATATCCATTCCTCAATCCTACCTACATTTAACTCTTCGTCCCTTATGTCTACGGTGAGTTAGTGAGTCTTTAGATGTCAAAAAGTTATTTTTTAGTAGATGACTGTAGTTCCTTCTCAGGTGTCCTTGCACAAATACTCCTCATTCGGTCTAGTTGATTCAATACTCTAATCCTAAAATTAGCAATCATTTACACATTCCTTAAACAAATAATATGCTCTTGTTATTAAAAAAAACATTTCCTAATTCTACTAAAATGGAAAAAACTCTTCGCATTTAGAAATTGTTTGATATTTACATGTAAATAAAGATAGATATAATTCCCTTTTCATGTGCTGCATTTTGTATAAACTTTATCGGATCTATATTCCCTAATAGTTTTATTTAAAACTTAAAAATCGTTTCACTGTTTTAGCGGAAGTGCCAAATTGATTGGCATTCATAATGAGCTTAGATTAATTCGGATTCTTAGAGTAAGCCCAATTCACAGGTAGGCGAGTGTTACTATAGTAAACTAATACTTGATACTACTTATAAGTTCTATATTTTTCAATTCCTTTTATTTGTTCACTCTCTCTCTCTCTCTCTCTCTCTCTCTCTCTCTCTCTCTCTATGTATATATATATATATATTGTATAAATTTCCAATCGTTAAACTTTTTATTAATCCATTTTAGTTCAAACACATTTTTTTAAAACATGTAGTGGATGACACTTAATATTAATACAGTTTTGACAAAATATTAATTTATCAATTAAATTTGTTTAGTAAATTTTAATTTTATATTCTAGAAACTCAGCCCCATTTAGTTTAAAATAAGAGATAACCTGATTTCATAAAACACCTGACTTTAGAGCAGTGGGTATGGTATGTTAATTTATTTATATTATTTACAATTATTTACTAAAAAGTAATTAAAATAAAAATTTTCTTTGTTGACCTAAGTGGGAATTGACCTAAGTAAAAAATTTATTTCTATACTACTTGTTTACTTGCACTTGCAAGATAAAATATTAAATAATAAATAAGTAATAAAAGTAGATATTGACTCTCTTTTCGTGTGTTGCATTTTGTATTAATTTGATCTGATCTACATTGTATATTTGTATATTCTCTAATAGTTTAATTTAAAACTTAAAAATAGTTTTAATGTTTTTAGGGGAAGTGAAAACCCCAACATAATTTGTTTAAATTAATTTCGATTCGTAGAGTAAGGTTAATTCACAGGTAGGCGAGAATTATTATAGTAGAATATAACTTGATACATAGTTATAAGCTCTTTATTTTTACTTACGCTTGCAAAATAAAGTCTCTGTTTAACCTCATAATCAAAACTTTTAGAGTATCATTATTAAATAATGTTTAAGCCTAATTAACTCACGAATATTCAATAGATTTAAAATACTTCCACTTCTCAAAAACGTTAAATTTGTTCGCACAAATAAACCTTCCGATTGTGAAGATTAACGAATGAGGATAAACTACATTAAATACAGTAACGAAAAAATACTGTAATTACTTGTAGAAAAAAACATTCATCTGGAATTATTTTAAACGTAATCAAGAAAATCTTTATCGTGTTAAAATGAAATACAGGGTTTAGGAAATATATTTAAAATATTTCATTAGTTACAATATTTGAATATTGAGAGAAATATTTTTTTAAAATTTTGTTTGAATCAGAATAAATATTTTAAGTAAATTCATACTGAGATCGACAATGAAAAGATTTATTTTAGTTCTTTTTTTTTATTTTATAATTACAATTAATATACACGTATATACGCATTACAGAATCACAATACTTAGTAGCAAAATAGAAATCGAATTTCCTTGCAATTTTTCGTTTTCTTCTTTATTCAGTTCGACTATTATTTTTGTTTGTTACTATTTATTCGCTTACTTTTCGTTTTTAATTTATGGTGGTCTATAACTTCTCATTCTATTAAACTATTGTTATGCTTCATTATTGCAAGGAATATTTCTCTAATAACTTCATATACATCTTTAAGTAAATAATTTCTAGCTATGGGATAGTTGGCTCAGTGCCAAAGTACTTGATTTCAAACATGTAGTTCCTTAGTTCGGATCCGAACGGGACGTGAAGTTTAAAAAATTTAAATTAATGTTTGAAAAAACTGTATTAATGTCAGTTGTCGTCCAATATAGGTTCAAACAAATTTATTTTAACTTTATGGAAGAATAAAAACATATTTGATTAACGATTGAAAATTTGTACAAGATGTATGTGAGGAGAGTGTGAGCTAATAGAAGAAATTGAAAAACATAACATTAAAGCGTGGTATTTTCTTATCCCGAATGATATTAATTGCTGTTGGAAATAACTGAGATGTCAGAGTTACAGCTTACAGCTGACGTATTACCGCCAATACCTTCAGCTTGTTTCCTTCGCTGAGCCAATAGCAGCGTTTCCTTTCTGTGGCTACGGGTATACGGGTTTTAAACATAATCCATTACTGTTGCACTACTGGGATTAGGGATTTATTCGTTTCGCTCTGAAACAATTCTCTCTGAGTACTTGCACTTGCACGAAATCGATTCTCATAATGAAGAAATTCTTCGGGGGGTTTTAAACCTTGTCATTATCTAATATACTTAATGCAGTTTCAGTTGTAAACAGAAAATTGATTTTTTTTATTGATTACTGCATATCTCAATATTTATTGTTAATTAAAACCTTTAAGGTTTTGAATTTTGTTTTATGTTTAATGGTTTTAAAACCACATATTAATTTTTTGTTAACACCCATTCAAATATCATGCCCTATCTAATTAAAGACCGCATACGGGTATGCAATTGGGTTTTTGTGTCCGAAAGGATTAGAAAGTGCTAAAGTTCATCAAAAGTGTGATTAATTTATGGGCATACACTACTGAGTGCTAGAAAGTGCAAGGCAGTGGTGCTAATACTTCGAAAATGGTTGTCTCATTTAAGTGTAAATATATGTTTAGTAGGTACTAGCAGAGTACCTGTCCTTCGTACGGGGTTGATATATATTTATGTTGATCTAATTTGTATTTTTATTTGGGTTGAACTTATTTTACTAAAATTAAATCTCAATAAAGTTGTCAAACTATAGTTTATAAACTTACTGATTATTGTCTTGAAAAACCAAGAGAAGGAAAAGATTCTGCTTGTAACATGGCATTTTTAAAGTATAACTAACCTTGAAAGAAGAATAACAACTAACAATTACCATGACCTGTTTGATTGTGTTTAGAAGTAACTGTTACAGGTGATTACAAACACATTTACTATCAGCTGATTAAGTCAAGGATATAATAGGGTATAGGTAATTGAGTGTCAAGGGAGTTTTTAAGACCAGTGGGGCGGTTCCCTGATGGAATTTCTAAATAAAAATAGGCGTATGTATTATCCAGGGACCCTAAGAATTTCCACGTAAAAATTCAGCTCAATGGGTGCAGTAGTTTTTAAGTGATTGAATGAGACAGAAACACACACACACAAACATGCCCACACACACACACACACCCACACACACACTCACACACACCCACCCACACACACACCCACCCACACACCCACCCACACACCCACCCACACACCCACCCACACACCCACACACACACACACACACACACACACACACACACATACATACACACACCATTAGGGTTTTATATAACAGTATAGATTATTTGGTCTTTTTAAATAGAATATTAGTAAGACCTTTGGTCTTTTAAATAGTGTGAGTAAATTTATTCTAATATATACCTTCAGTAACACAGTCAATGTTTACAGAAAAGCACTCAAATTTTACAAAAAAGTGCAAGAAAGGTTCTGGTAATGCTTACTCATTTGCACTAAGAGAGTAGAACATAAAATTGGCCAATGTGAATAGATGTTTGACAATATATAGATTAATTGTTTTCGATACAGTCAATACTGTAGAACCGCTGACGAAATTATCAGAAGAAAACGAATTCAAGCTATCTTCTATTTTGTACAAGTTAGAAAGTGATAAATTAGTCACATAAACCACGTGAAAAAAAAATTTATTTTTTTGGTTGATTTCACCAAATTAGAAGTTTTTTTATCACTCAACCTATAGTTAATGGTTTTATCTTTAGTTGAGAGAATGTTTTCATTTTCGATTGATATGTAGTGATAATGCTCAGACCTACCACCGATGTCTTCCCATTGACCGTAACAGTTCCAATTCAGAGATTACGGCTTTTCAAATCTCTAATATTTCTTGTTTTTATTCAAATTAACATTGCGTTCTGAATTACACAACCTTTAAATTTGTCTAGTTTTGGAGTGAAAACATTTGAAAAATCTTTTGTAAGTTGGCGTCACGATTTATCACACCTTATATACTTGTATATATGTGCTGCATACAACTATTTTAGCTTAAATTATGTGATAACGTGATTGTTATTTCATAAAGCAGTCGATTGTATGTTATAGGTTATGTTTTCTTCTAAACACAACATACCAGGTGTTAAAACAGCTGTTTTAACTCTTAGGATATTAATCACTTTTACATTACTTTATGACTATCGGAACTTTAATTTTGTAAATTTGTAAAAACATACTTGATTATTTACGTTTCGCCGAACGTAATGGACTACAAAAGTCTTGGGATATATTACTTTATTTCTTGGATATTAAAATTTTATTATTTAATATTTTATCAGTTGATTAATATATTAACTTATGTCTTAATTAATCTTTCTGTAATTTATCAATGCTAATGAGTTTTATGTTTTCATTTCATTTATCAAAATGGGAACTCTCTTGAGCCAGTCTGACACTTTTTAAGAATCGTTTTCAATTAAATTCTTTTAATAAATTTTTTTTCAGTAAAATTTTAACATCTAATAAAGATTTTTTTAGTAACAACATTTTTTTTATCAACTTCATTAATTAGCTTCTATTAACTACTTCAAATGAATTATTCTCCTTTGTAGATCAGTCCCGCTGTCTGGCCCATATTTCATTAATAGTGTTTTGAGAAAATGAATTGTATACTTTTCCTTTCCGAAAAATCTGTTACCAAAAAGCGTGTGAGTCCTGGTTCCAAAGCGAGAAATACTTAGAGCATAGTTCATAGAAAATCGATTCAGTCATAGTCGGACGTTTTTTCCTTTTAGCGGCAAAGGTGTAGTTGTTGTATTAAATTGTTCTTAAATCCTTTCAGTTTTCAATAGAAACGGGTTTTCGGATCTCACTTTGAAAAAATGTATCAGTGACACAAGCGAAGATTTAAGTAATAAGCGTTTAAAATTTAAAAAATATTAATTACTAACATAGCATCACTTTTTCCTAAAGGGCAGTTAGATATATACGGATTTTGTTTTTCTTTAATCTTTTCACTGGATCCACTTTGGGTATATAAAGCCAAAATTTTAGAAG
This sequence comes from Prosapia bicincta, assembly GCA_036971475.1. Lineage (NCBI taxonomy): Eukaryota > Metazoa > Arthropoda > Insecta > Hemiptera > Cercopidae > Prosapia > Prosapia bicincta. The sequence goes on along the minus strand of JBAIZL010000010.1, from coordinate 80,827,462 downwards.
CGATCAGTGTTTTGTATTTTTTGTCATATTTAAGGCGGAGCATAAAATTAAAAAAGTTACATTTCTATTTACTTAAGTGGGACGAATTTGTACTTTTTGATGGGCAAATAGAAAAAAATATATTTTAACATTTTGAGAATTGAAAAATATTTGGAGAATATCAAATATACTAATTATACAAATTTAGATAATAAACGATACAAGAATTTAAACATTTTCTTATCGCCATTTCATGGCCAAGATGAATTGTTGTACAATTGTATTTCGGACGTTAGCCATCTTTTTGTATTTTCGAAGTGATATATTTCAGCACTACAAGTCATGTATTGCGAAGTGATGCACTTTGCTGTTCAAAGTCTGAATACATTTTCGTTCTTAAAAAAGATTTACAACGTTTCGGACCAAAAGAATATGCAAATGTTTTACCATAGAATTAAAACTAGGCTAAATGGAAATTTAATAGCTACCAGAAAAATTAAAAATATAGAAAAGAAACACGCAAAAACAAAGATAATAACAGTTCAATTTTAAATATAAAATAGGACGCCTCATACTGTCTTGGTTTGACTGGAAGATTAAAAAACGTCCCTCCATTATTTTGCTCGCGACCTAGTAATAACTACATGGTTTCAGTATGTAAAATGTCAACATTGAAAAATATAGTCGTAGTTTTCTACTTTTAATTAATCTCTAGTTAGTAGTAGACACAATGGTTTTATTTATTATTTATTTAAATATACAAATTTTATAATACTAATGTTTAAAAATATAAATGATAATTAATATTTATTTATAAATATACGGTTTTAGTTTAGGGAAGTAAAGCGGCGCAATTATACTACAATAGTACGCATTCATACTGAGGTTATTTCTTGAAAATAGTTTGCAAATCTTAATTGGACTGTAGTGAAGAAATCTCCTGTGAATAATTTTATGACGCCATTCAATTATCCACTCATTTTATAATAAGTGTACAGTATAATTGATAATTGATAGTTATGAGCCTACTCATTTAGTTGCAATGTTGGTATTACCTGTCATAAATAGGCAGTCGTTAACGTTGAGTCAACTTTACCTCTGGGTAGTTTATGTCACCTTCCCTGGCTTGCCCTTTGCTAGTCGTCTCCTGTGATCTTACTTTCTCTCTATGGCTAATTTAGAGATGTATAGATTCCACGAGAGAATTTCCGTGAGGCAATCCGTTCTAAAGTGAGGGAACGGTGAAGAGGATAAAAAATACCCTACACGATGTTTGTGAACCACAGGTTTACCACCAGAGGCACACATACAGTCCCTTTAGTATGTAGATGAATGAAAAACCGTCGGGATGGAGAATACCCTACACGATGTGTGTGAACTACAAGGTTGCCACCAGAGGCACACATACAGTCCCTTCAGTATGTAGATGAATGAAGAACCGTCGGGATGGAAAATACCCTACACGATATGTGTGAACCACAGGGTTGCCACAAGCGGCACGCACTGTCTCTATTGTATCTCCATGAATGCTAAGAATGGTGAATGAAGAACCACCGGGACGGAAAATACCCTACACAGTGTGAGTGAACCACAGGGTTGCCACAAGCGGCACGCACTGTCTCTATTGTATCTAGATGAATGCTAAGACTGGTGAATGAAGAACCGTCGGTACGGAAAATACCCTTAACGGTGTATGTAAACCACAGGGTTGTCACAAGCGGCACGCACTGTCTCTATTGTATCTCGATGAATGCTAAGACTGGTGAATGAAGAACCGTCGGTACGGAAAATACCCTTAACGGTGTATGTAAACCACAGGGTTGTCACAAGCGGCACGCACTGTCTCTATTGTATCTCGATGAATGCTAAGACTGGTGAATGAAGAACCGACGGTACGGAAAATACCCTACACGGTGTATGTAAACCACAGGGTTGTCACAAGAGTCACGCACTGTCCCTATAGGCTCTCTATGAATGCTAAGAATGGTGAATGAAGAACCACCGGGACGGAAAATACCCTACACGGTGTATGCAAACTACAGGGTTGCAACAAGAGGCACGCACTGTCCCTATAGTATCTCGATGAATGCTAAGAATGGTGAATGATGAACCACCGGGACGGAAAATACCCTACACGTTGTATGTAAACCACAGGGTTGCCACAAGAGGCACACATACTGTCCCTTTAGTATGTCGATGAATGGCCAAACCTGAAAAATGAAGAACCATCAGGATATAAAATAACAAATATATGTACCACGCGTACGGTATAACTGACATATCGTTCCAACAAAGTTGCGGAATTTTCGATTTTATTTGAACGTAAATCGATTGATGAGCGCAATATACTGCAGAGAGCGACTTGTGTAAACACGCTCTGATTGCAAATTACAACAAACTGAATACACCAACTTTTAGCTTCCAACCCGTTTAGCTTCTATGAATTGAAAACGCAAATAAAACTCCTGATGAACTGAGCTGACATTTTACAAAGCTCCAGAGAAGATTGATTCATCAATATGTTCAGATATTGCAAACACAAAGTTGAAATTTGTCATCTAGTTGAGCTTGTTGATAAAGTAAGGTAAAGTATTTTTATATACTGAATATAACATTTTTCGTCGTTAGTGATTTAGGTAAGTACATATTTAATGAAAAGTCTTAAACCCTTGGGGTTCTTAAAGTGAGGAAGTTTAACTACATTAAGTATCGTTCTAAATCAAGGAAGGTAACATTAAACCAAATACCTTGAGTGCTTTAATATCATTGAATATCACGTCTTTGGTAGTTGGGAATTTAGCTAAGTAGGCCTACATATTTCATAAAAAGATTTACACTATCAAGATTTATAAATTGAGAAAGTTTAACTATATTGAATATCATTTTAAATCAAGGAAGGTAACATTAAACCAAATACCTTGAGTGCTTTAATATTATTGAATATCACGTCTTTGGTAGTTGGGAATTTAGCTAAGTAGGCCTACATATTTCATAAAAAGATTTACACTATCAAGATTTATAAATTGAGAAAGTTTAACTATATTGAATATCATTTTAAATCAAGGAAGGTAACATTAAACCAAATACCTTGAGTGCTTTAATATTATTGAATATCAAGTCTTTGATAGTTGGGAATTTAGCTAAGTAGGCCTACATATTTCATAAAAAGATTTACACTATCAAGATTTATAAATTGAGAAAGTTTAACTATATTGAATATCATTTTAAATCAAGGAAGGTAACATTAAACCAAATACCTTGAGTGCTTTAATATTATTGAATATCACGTCTTTGATAGTTGGGAATTTAGCTAAGTAGGCCTACATATTTCATAGAAAGATTTACACTATCAAGATTTATAAATTGAGAAAGTTTAACTATATTGAATATCATTTTAAATCAAGGAAGGTAACATTAAACCAAATACCTTGAGTGCTTTAATATTATTGAATATCACGTCTTTGGTAGTTGGGAATTTAGCTAAGTAGGCCTACATATTTCATAAAAAGATTTACACTATCAAGATTTATAAATTGAGAAAGTTTAACTATATTGAATATTATTCTTAATAATTCATAAATGTATCGTAAAACATATTGCCTTTAAGTGATTTAATAATATTGAATATCACGATATTCGTAGTTAGTGACATAGTTAAGCCCGGATTTATTCACTTCGGAGATTCACTATCAGGCTTCCAAAACTGAGAATGTTTAACATTATTGGATATAATTTATAATCAGGGAAAGTAGCATATAGCAAAATACCATGAGTAATTTAGTAATATTGATTACTACCTTGATTATAGTAGAGTATAGATAATTCAAGGTAAATAGGACTGAGATCCCTCGATTTACAGAAAACTCGGATTATACGGAAACATATTCCTGTGGATTAGAAAATATTTATGTTTTGATGAACCTTAATACTATAACCACTATAACATATCTTGGAAGCGCGACTCATTTCATTTGCATACCGTATTGATATTACTATTTCTTGGAAAAACCGAATCATTTCCATTGCATACTGTATTCATATGTATATTTTAAGGAAACGCGACTTATTTCCTTTGGTTACCGTATTGATATGAACATTTCTTGGAAGCAACCCATTTCCCTTGCATACAGTATTTATATAAATATTTCATGGAAGTGTGACTCATTTCCTTTGCATACCGTATTCATACGTACATTTCATGGAAGTTCGACTCATTTCCTTTACATACTGTATTCATATGTACATTTTAAGGAAGTGCGAATCATTTCTATTGGTTACCGTATTGATATGCACATTTCTTAGAGATCCGACTCATTTTCTTTGCATACAGTATTTATATAAACATTTCATGGAAGTGTGACTCATTTCCTTTGCATACCGTATTCATACGTACATTTCATGGAAGTTCGACTCATTTCCTTTACATACTGTGTTCATATGTACATTTTAAGGAAGTGCGAATCATTTCTATTGGTTACCGTATTGATATGCACATTTCATGGGAGCCTGACTCATTTGCCTTGCATACCGTATATCTAAAAACATATCTACCTAACCCATAATTATAAATAGAATGGATAATATAATTATCCAGAATGGATAAAATAGATTCAGATAGACATAGTCTAGAATTTAATGGAAGCTCAAAAAATTTGGACTCAGTATATCGAGACTGTTCTATATTTGTGAAAAATATACAATAACCGGCTTTTAACACTAAGCACATCGCAATACTTTGTATATCATACTTAATTATGTATGCATCGATAAAGCAACTTTTGTAACTATAACTTACATTATTTTCTTAATACTTATGGGGAACTACTTTTTTTATATCCATTTATTAATTTCCACATTGAAATCTCTCTCTCCCCCCCCCTTTTTCTCTCTCTCTCTCTCTCTCTCTCTCTCTCTCTCTCTCTATATATATATATATATATATATATATATATATATATATATATATATAATATCAAATAGGTTTTCCTGTTAGAATTATTTTCAAGATTAAATAATATACACTAATTACAGGAATTAATTTAGTGTATATATATATATATATATATATATATATATATATATACATATATATATATATGGATATATATATAGGGATTATATATATATATATATATATAATATGTAACCCTTCACAATAAGTATTCAGTAATAGGAAAATTCAATACACTATTGTTTCCATACAATAAGTTTACTCCATACCTAATTTTGATTTTTTAAATGATTTATTAAAAGTGTTTGTTTATAAAAATTATGAAATAATAACTTACAAAATATTGCTAATTACTTGA
>JBAIZL010000010.1:80689674-80817174 GCA_036971475.1 Prosapia bicincta | reverse complement strand
TTCCTTTTAGTTAGTTCCGGCAAAACATTAGAGGAGTTGAATCTCTTCCTTATTGAAGTTTCTAGTTACTCCCTATGGTTATATATCCATTCACTCTATTTTTTTATGAAGCTGAACAACTAACACGTGATGAGTTAATTATCTCTTCAACAGGCAGAACCAAATTTATAGGTTAGCTAGCTGTAAGTAGCCATAAAGAAAATTATCCTAATCTATAACAACGGCGCCTTCTTTATAAACTACTGACTTGTATAACCTACTTTTACACTCTTCCTTAAACAAAACCTAACCCATTTACTACAACCCTTAAACCTCTCCCTTTATAAGTAAACTCCCCTCCCCTTACGAAACTCTTTTTTTTCAAATTCAAAACGTCAAACTTTGAGCATCTGTTTATCCTCTATCGCAGATCTACCAAATAGAAATCGCATAGTCAAACGTTCTATTTTCTTTTACAAACCTTCTCTAGCTGCGCAGAACCTATGATTTTTCTAACGGTACAGCAATGTTGTCAAACTTACAACAGTTTTGCTAATATATAATATTTATTATAACACTCTTGTTATTTCGCTTTGGAGCCTTGCTTCTAAAAACATTGACATTAAATTATTCACTAATAGCCTTAAACGCGTACTTAAATATTGTGTTTCATATAAATATATTTTATATTATACATAAATACCAGGATATTATAATATACTGTATAATACCAGTATATTACAATATATATTATATATATTATAATATTTGTTATTATATATTAGTGTATTATTATAACATAATAAAAAACCAGTTTAGATTTATCAATAAAAGGGTAATTCAATTTCGAGGAAAAAATACCAAGTATTTCGTACTGCACCTTCCGGCATTAAAAAGGTTCTAAGGGCAGGCCAAAGACATTAAGGAAACCTGTTACACAATGGGATAAACGAGCAATGAATTTCGTTCGAATTTAATGAAAACTTCTTGGATTGAATTTTAAACAAAACAAGAATATACAGCTGTCTAAATAAAGTTTATCCTAATAGAAATGCAAAGTTAAATAAAAACACTTACAATGGAGATTATATAATTTAAATAAACAAAATTTATATTAAAGTGGAATTCATAATTTCTAAATAGCTTTTTTCCCGTGATATAGCCATTTTATAATTACGTGGTTATTTCTACAGAATGTAGTATTTGTAATTCTAAAGGGTGTGAAATTTACCCCTTTCCTAAGATAATAAAATTTAATCAATCGCAGATTGTTGAACCATACAATCATCCCTTAAAAACAGTCGTAATTATTTTTCATATATTCGCGTTAATATAGGAATGTGCTAAACATTGTTCAGTGAATCAGTCAGAAAACGGGGGTTTGGTAGCTGTGGTTTCTTGCAGCGTCGCCTTTTTCAATTCAGGTTGGAGATAGGATTCTGGATAAGGGCTGTTGTTATTGGGTGGTAAAAAAAGGTGTTTATTTGGGTAGGACAATGAACAATATATATATATATTCATAAAAATGCACCATGGAGGAATAAATAAACAATTAAATAAACTATCTAGACCTAACAATAGCGAGAAATACAAGTAACATTGAATACTCAATTTATAGGAAACCCACACAAACCATTAATACAATACCAAACCCCTCCAATCATCCCCCACAACATAAAACTGCTGCTTACAACTCACTCTTATACAGAATGCTAAAACTGCCTCTAAATAATGAAGAAAAAACAAAGAAAAATAAATAATATATCAAATAGCCCAAAAAAATTAATACAATAAAAAAACTATAGATAAATTAGAGAAATTAAAAGACATATCAAGAACATGCATACATTAAACCTCAAACCTAGCCACACACGCTATCAAAAACAAACACACATTCCTCACATTAAAAAACGCACACCTAATAAAAAAAAGTACAAAAATGCCTTAAAATGACAATCTGGGAACAGCTTTATATCTGGGAACTACAAATTTATAAACATAAAAATAATATCATTAACGAACAAATACAAATAAAATAAAAAAACTATAATTTTTCAACCTAATAGACAATATTAACCCCAAAACAAACTTAAAAGACTCGCACATTGCAGTGAATCCGAAAATAGAACATAACGGTACACCACGTGACAACGGGAATTCCACACACCTGCAGTCTACTACAACCCCCGCTCAGTATACCCGATGATGGAGACCTAATCTTTGAAAGTTAACTCCATAAATACCGAGTAAGATTCTTGTTTAAGTACATATAGTGAAAGTGATAAGTGAATACAAGAACACAGTGTTGCAAAGCTACATATATATATATATATATATATATATATATATATATATATATATATATTGTTTACATACAAATACAAGAATTATTTATTAATATATATTATTTAAAGCTTTTCGTCGGGAAACAGTTCTAACATCATCAGGAATGTGAATGTTGGAAAGGTTAGGACTTGCTTCACTCATTCCTGTTGGAATTGTTTTCCGACGAATTATACAAATAAAAAAATAATTCTTGTATTTTATATCTACAGTTATTTTGATATATATATATATATATATATATATATATATATATATATATATAAATATATAAATATCGCAATATGTTTTCTTGTGTATTAATAAAGAACAAAAGTCAAAATACAAATACAAGAATTATATTTGAATTTACAATTCTAAGCTTTTCGTTGGCTAACAGTACCAACATCATCAGGAATATTAAACAATTTGAATTGTTTAATATTCCTGATGATGTTGGTACTGTTAGCCAACGAAAAGCTTAGAATTGTAAATTCAAATATAATTCTTGTATTTGTATTTTGACTTTTGTTCTTTATATATATATATATATATATATATATATATATATATATATATATATATATGTGCGCACGAGCGCGTGCGTATGTGTGTATGTATGTATGTGTGTGTGTATGTATGTATGTATGTGTGTGTGTGTGTGTGTGTGTGTGTGTGTGTGTGTGTGTGTGTGTATGTATGTATGTGTGTGTGTGTGTTTGTGTGTGTATGTATGTATGTGTGTGTGTGTGTGTGTGTGTGTGTGTATGTATGTGTGTGTGTGTGTGTGTGTGTTTGTCAGTGTGTGTGTGTGTGTGTGTGTGTGTGTGTGTTTGTGAGTGTGTGTGTGGGTATGTGTGTGTGTATGTGTGTGTTTGTGAGTGTGTGTGAGTGTGTGTGTGGGTGTGTGTGTTTGTGTGTGTGTGTTTGTATAACTAATTACATGGCTTAAGACTAACAGTGTAACTTGAAAAATATTCCTATTAAGTCTAATTGAAAACTAACCCATGATATAATACAGTTCTTTAATAATAAATTTTTGACCGTAAGGTATGGAAAGATGCCAGAAGGTAGTTATGGGACATTCATTAGGGCTTTAAGCCACTGTCTGAAGATGGGGGGAACCGCCAAGTGCCAGAATAGATATTTGATGTTCTTTCATAATTTTCATAAATCAAATTACGAAACTGAAAAAAATATATTAATTCCTTAATGTCTTTTAAATTTGATCTACAGGAAAAACATTCTGTTATATATTTACAGGCTACATTGCAATATTATTTAGTAGTTCTATTGTTTACCATAGGTATTTTTCTTGTCCCCCTTAATTTTACTCTAGTTTACGACACAGTTTAGGCAAGAGAGAATTATATAAAAAGCTATACCAGCATTGAGCTTGAAGTAGAAAAATAGAAACCGTGTAGTTTTAGGTGTAGTTTTTTCCCATTATAATACTGTACTATTGTCACCTAATTCAGACTCCATTTTGAAATAAATGCTTTACGGAACATTTATTTTGAAATAATGTTTAATTCAACTGGACTTTGGTGTAAATCAAACTTGATACTACTTCAAAGCCATTTTTCTAAAGAGCGTTTCCATACAAATATGTAAGAAACTCGTCTTGATGTTTAGTGATTTCAAAATATTATAAACAGTACATGTTCATTCTTATTTCATTGTATGTGTTTTCACTCTTATGTCACGCGCACGTACGCTCGCTCACACACACTCCCACTTTATTATTTCCACCAATTATAAATGCCTTAATATGGATCTGTATACGCGGTGTAGAATGTAAAAACGGGATATGTTAACACGGTTTTTTACAGCGGGGGACAAATTAAACGCCATAAAACAGTTAATGACCCAATACAACACAACATACTGACGTAACGGCCACTCGGGGGTTGAAATAAAAAAATTTAACGACGTTTCCGAAATGTCACCCTGCAAGTGGATAATAAATAACTTGTACGTAAATAAGTTTTATATTATACTTTGTGTTTTATTACATTCCAGCTTTTACTGTATGAGTAATGTTCAGGCAAAATGTCAGCCATTCGGTCGCCATTTTGTGGATGATCGTTGCGAGTAACATGTTATTTGTACTTGGAGATATCACGTCCTCACCTCCGTTCAAGGACGGAATATCAGGAATATCAATGGTAAAACCATTCCTACCAAGGGATCAATATATATTTATTAACCTTTGATATATGATAATAACTTGTGAATACCCTTTAAATTATGGTAACCATATTATCCATGACTAACATATTCCTGACGCAATTCCTTCTACCAAAGGGTAATATACATTTATTAACCTTTGTCAGTTAAATTCATCTTTAGAATTTTCTTTATACTATCATTAATGTAACTACATTATCCAACTTATTTCTGCTTCAACCATTACTACCAAAATTTCGATATATATATATATATATATAAACCTTTAGTAGTTAATGTTATCTTTTTCGGTGCATTTTTATAAGGTAATCATATTATCTAAGGAGGAGCTGATTCCGATTCTCAATTCCAGGAATCGTCGATTCTAATGGTATCAAGAAATCGTCGATACTCGATTCTCCATTGATTAAAGAGCCATTGATTAAATTAAAAGAATCAAGAATCTAGAACAGTAAGGAAAATTTTATAATCGAAATCGGAATCGGAATCGAAAATTTTAGGAATCGGCCTATCCCCAATATTATCCATGATTAACTTATTCGTGCTGCAACCATTTCTACAAAACTGCAATATATATATATATATATATATATATATATATATATATATATTAACTTTTGATAGTTAGTAAACTTTGAATACTCTTTAAAGTTAAATAAGGTAGCCATATTATCATTCAATAACTCCCCTTAGGCGTTAAACTCCCTAGAAGATTTACAACGTTTTATTTATTTATAATGGCGTAAAAATTATCTTTAGTTGTCCAGTTTTCTATAGGATTTTTATTAAAATCAAGCGCTCATGACAGAATTCAAATATAACAAATCAAGATAGTTTTCAAACAAAACGATGAAGAAATAAACTAAGAACTGTTAATTGCTCGTGGGACCCCTTGCGGGTCTGGGGGATGAGTGCATAGATGTGAAATATAACTAGCGAAGAACACCTGATTGTACTTTCTCATTAGGTTATTCTTTATATTCCTGAGAAAATCATTGTAACAAAAAAGAAAAATTTAACGAAACGATAAATAAGTTGAAATAATTCTTTCTAGAGTTGTAGTTTGTGTAAAGGAAAATATAAAGTTTGCTTTTATGACCTTGATACCTCTTTTAACTCTTTTTCAGATTTTCTAAATAAATACCACAATATAATAAATATTACTAAAAAACATCTAAACCCAAATATTATTATTCTAACCTGATGTACATTTCGGTTACTAAGTAAACATCCTCAGAAGCATGACCAAAAATACAAATAAAGACTGGTTTGTTTGTCAAGCAGTAGTGTTTGTAATGCATCTGAGGATGGTTACTTGTTATTCGAAATAAACGTCAGATTAGAATAAAAATATTTGGGGTTCAGAAGTTTTTAAATATTATTTGTTATTATTTAACCACAGTAAATAATTCTTAACAATTAGTGATCACTTTGTAAGGATACTTAAATTTTTGTTTCAAACTTCAAGATAGTTTTCATAAAAAAAACGAGTTAACAGCAAACTGATAGGCGTATAAGTAATAATTGAGCTGGCGTGTGCGTTAAAGTTATAAATAAATAAGTTACTGCACAGAAACTCACAAAACAATAAACTTCAGTGCCATAGACGATTCGATGACCTATGTCATCATCATCGACACCACTACAAATTTACAACTGCGACTAAACAGGTGGCGCATAGCACGACTGTTCTAACCCTTCTTCATACATATCCGGTTCTATCTTTTGTGAACGAATTAGACATGCTATGCGTCACTTGATTAGTTGCAGTTGTATATTTGTAGGGCTGTGACGGTTGATGATGACATAAGTCATCGAAACGCGTATTACAATAAAGTATATTGTTTTGTTAGTTCGTGTGGTTTTATTATTTTTTTATTGCCGTATATAAATGTGCATATATAAATAAGATAAAATACATCTATATGAGTAAATGCTTTGACCGAATATTTTGGAATTAGACATTACAATGGACGCCTAAATGGTACAACTTTGGTTTATATTAAAGAGTAAATCTCTGTAACAGAGGTGACGTTTTTAACAAACTTATAAAGAAGTTTCGCAGTCTCAATATTTCTTAGTGATATGAATATTTAAGTAAACTTTTAGAACTTGTTACTTCTTGTAAGCCTTTGACTTTCTTGTAACCATTTATAACCTGTTACTTCTTGTAAGCTTTTCACTAGCTTGTAAGCATTTAAATACCCTGAGGAAACTTGGGGGAGCAGACACTGAACCGGTTACCAAACTCTCCACAAGACGTGGTAAGAGGGAGGACTGGGAAGTGGCAAGGAGGATAGTAACTCCACAAAGGGTAAGATGGGCTGTTGGCACTTTTAAACCCTACAAATCTCCAGGTCCAGATGGGATCTATCCTGTGCTGCTGCAGCAGGGAATGGATATGCTGGTGCTGGTACTTACTAAATTATACAGGCTAAGCATTGCTCTAGGGCATGTGCCGGCAGCCTGGAAATCTAGTAAGGTGGTCTTTATACCTAAGCCCACCGGTAACCAATCGGAAGGGAAAGGATACAGACCTATCACACTCATGTCCTTTGTTCTCAAGGGACTTGAAAAACTGGTTGATAGGCATATTAGGGGGGGTGCGTTGGCTATCAAACCACTGCATTGGAACCAGTATGCTTACCAACCGGGGAAATCTTGCGAGGGAGCTCTCCATCAAGTGGTTGGTAGGATTGAGCAAATGATCGCTAAGAAAGGTTGTGCCATAGGTGCCTTCCTCGACATTGAAGGGGCTTTCAATAACCCCTCAGTGGAGACGATGGTAAGTGGTGCAAGACGTCATGGAGTGGATGTGACCACTTGTGGTTGGATAAGTTCCATGTTAACAAACAGAAGCATTTCTGTAGAGGTGGCAGGGGAGGTCAGAAGGGCGGAGACAAGTCTGGGCTGTGCACAGGGGGGGTTCTCTCTCCTCTGTTGTGGTGCCTAGTGGTTGACAACCTTATTGAACTCCTGAATGAACAGGGGTACTTCTGTCTAGGATATGCGGACGACATAGTTGTCCTGATCCTGGGCAGATTCCCTGATACAGTCCTTGAGGTAATCAGAAATCCTCTACGACTGATTGAAGAGTGGTGTAAAAAGGAGAACCTTAGGGTAAATCCAAAAAAGACTGCTCTCATTAACTTCACCAGACAGCGAAAAGATCTGACGACCAGGATGCCCCGCTTGTTTGGTGAATACCTTGAGTTTGTGGGGGAGGTGAAGTACCTGGGAGTTATTCTGGACAGGAAACTCACCTGGAATCCACATCTTGAGAGGACAGTTAACAGGGCCAAAAGGGCACTGATGACTGTGAGAAGAATGGTGGGTAAGAAATGGGGACTGAAGCCATCAATGATGCACTGGATGTATCTGAGGGTGATAAGACCTATGATTACCTATGGAGCTCTGGTGTGGTGGACAAAGGCCAACCAGGCACAGACAAGAGCTAAACTGAGCTCTATCCAGAGATTGGCCTGTCTGTGCACACTGGGAGCGATGTCAACTACACCAGGCGCAGCAATGGAAGTAATGCTTAACCTCCCTCCCCTTGAGCTTGTCCTTAGGGGAGAGGCGAGGCTAGCGGCATGGAGATTGCGCAACTCGAGCAACTGGGCTAACCTCCCAGATGTCTCGGGACATATGAGTATCGAGGGTGTGGTCAAAGAACCCGTCTTGGAAATGGGCAGCGACCACATTACTCGAATGTTTGCACCTGACCAGGTCCACCAAACTATGATGGAATGGTCGGGGACATTAACATCGGGAGCTCAGATCTGGTACACAGATGGCTCCAAGATGGACCTCGGCACTGGAGCGGGGGTGTATTGTAAAAACCCAAGGGTAGAACAAGCTTTTTCCTTGGGGAGGCATACCTCTGTCTTTCAGGCCGAAGTATATGCTATAAATGCCTGTCTGGGAGAGATAGCAAGAAGGGAAACACATGGGGCCCGGATTGCTATTTTCTCCGACAGTCAGGCAGCAATTAAGGCACTAAACGGACACGTGGTCACCTCGGCCATAGTCAGGGAGTGCCTAATTAACCTACAAGCTCTGGCAAGGCACAATCAAGTCAAGATTGGTTGGGTGCCAGGGCATAGGGGAATACTTGGAAATGAAGCCGCAGATGCGCTGGCCAGGGAGGGGTCCTCGACTCCCCTGATTGGACCGGAACCTGCGGTGGGTATTTCCAAATCCATGGTCAGGATGACAGTGCGAAGGTGGATGGCTGAAAGACACTGTGAGCACTGGATCAGGGCCGAAGGGATGAGACACAGTAAGCTAACCCTTAGGAGACCTTCCTTGGGGCTGCAGAAGAGTCTCATCTATCTGTCTAGGCAGGAATTAAGGATAGCCACAGGACTACTCACGGGACACTGTGGACTAAGGAAACATTTGCATAAAATGGGTATCTACAAGGATGAACCAGTGTGCAGATTGTGCGGGCAGGAACAGGAGACTGCCACACACATTATTTACAGATGTGGAGTACTTGCTGAGAGGCGCTTCAACCTCTTTGGTGATGGAACGGCTTTGGTGGATGCTGAAGGTAAAACTCTAGTCAGGAAACTCCTAAACCTGGTAAGAGGGAAGGGGTTATTTGACTAGATCAGGGAGGTAAGTACAATATACCTTAAGGTAGCAGTGCTTCGGGCAATTCAAACCCGCTCCCAAGGTAAAAAAAAAAAAAAAAAAAAAAGCATTTAAATCCTGTTACATCTTGTAAGGCTTTGACCTTCTTGTAAACATTTAAAACCTGTTACTTCTTGTAAGCTTTTCACTAGCTTGTAAGCAATTAAAACATGTTACTTCTTGTAAGCCTTTGATCTTCATGTAAACATTTATAACCTGTTACCTCTTGTAAACCTTTGACCTTCTTGTCAATATTTAAAATCGATTACTTCTTTTAAGCCTTCGATCTTCTTGAAAACATTTAAAACCTGTTACTTTGTGTAAGTCTTTGACCTTGTTGTAAGCAATTAGAACCTATTACTTCTTGTAAACCTTCAGTCTTTATGTAAACATTTAAATCCTATTACTTCTTGTAAGCCTTTGACCTTCTTGTAAACATTTAAAACCTGTTACTTCTTGTAAGCTTTTCACATTCTTGTAAGCATTTAAAACCTGTTATTTCTTGTAAGCCTTCGATCTTCATGTAAACATTTATAACCTGTTACCTCTTGTAAGCCTTTGACCTTCTTGTAAACATTTAAAACCTATTACTTCTTTTAAGCCTTCGATCTTTATGAAAATATTTATAACCTGTTACCCCTTGTGAGCCTTTGACATTCTTGTAAGCATTTAAAACCTGTTATTTCTTGTAAGCCTTCAATCTTCATGTAAATATTTAAAACCTTTTATTTCTTGTATGCCTTTGACCTTGTAAATTGATGGTTTTTCTACTTTCCGAATATGGATTGCCCAGACTTTTATTCGGACAATATAATAGGGAAATAGGTACACCTGACAAACAAGCCTTGTTACTAAAAAGCATTACTGTCTTTTATAATAGAACTTCATGCAGGACTATTTGCTCACTAACTTGACAAATACTTTATTTTTCAACTTGTTCCAGTAAATGCAAATTGTTAAAATCAACAAGAGGTTCTGCGGAGAATCCTAATACTGTGAACTAGATTCCAGTCCTTGTAAGAAAATTGTAAATATCCAGAGTTTTACTAGTAATTCTTGAATTAATTTACATTATATTTACCATAATTACGTCTTAAAATTGTCCTTTTATACAATATTATTAACGCCTGTGAAATTTCTGGTAATATTCCTTTCCTTTAGATGTATATATTATTATGTTTTTACATTTCTTTCTGTTAAAAGACATCTTAGTGGTCAATCGTAGAAATCGATAATAATCGAACAAAGCCACGTCAATCATATTTTACTATAACTGAATGAAGAGTGCATACATTTTTATTAAAAAAAAAACATTTAAATAATATCAAAGTTTTTTCAATCCTATTTTAATGCCTAAAAATCAGGAATAAAAAATTCGTTATGATATTTTAATTATACATTGTGAATGGGGTTATCTACCGATTACCATCACCTTCTGTGTAATCGGTTTCCTTACGTTGCGAAAATTATTAATATTATTATTATAAGAAAACCTATCCTAACCGGATAATTTATTGTAGTTTCCAATATAGATGTGAAAAAAAACTAATTTAAGGTAACGCAACCTATAGCATAAACATTTTAAAATTCCGTAACAACTTCGTCATTCCTCAATGTTAGTTGATGCGAGAGTGGTGGCCGACTACCATGAAACTTGCCATTGTTTCAAGTCATCAATGGCTTAGTTTACGTTAAAAAATTAATATATAATATATATTTTTTTAAATAAACTTATATTTAAAACACTTTGAAGCTATTTTTAAAAGCTAAGAAAAAACTACCCTCCCTAGTCTCATTTCCCTGCATCTGTGAAAAATTAATGTTTGTTAAACCCACTCGTTATTCAGTTCCTTCTATTAGTTCACACTCTCCCTTTATATATTTATATATCTTGTTAAAATTTTCAATCGTTAATAAAATTTATTTTATTCGCCCAATCGAGTTCAAATACATTTTTTTAAATCTTGTAGTGGATGATAATACAGTTCAAAAATTAATTAATTTATTTAATTTAATGAATTCATTTTAGTTTTACATAGGAGGAAAACTTTTCACAAAAGGGGCAAGGTATACAATATAGTTATTTTGGTCTATTTGGGTTAAAACTAGTGATAAGATATGATTTCATAAAACTGCTGATTTTATGTTAAAATTTATGTAGTAGAACAGCTGTTTTAACGCATAGGTTGTATGACTTTATTTATATTAATTGTAATTATTTAATAAAAAGTACCTAAAATATAATTTTTTGTTGACGTAAGTAGTAATTGTTTAAAAAAAATGTTTATATTATTCTTAAAGGTTTGTTGACAAACACGCAAAATATTGTTGAGAAAGGGGTTGTATTATTTTTTTCATCCGCTCAAATTTAAATAGATTTTTTAAAATTTGTAGAGGATGACTCTTGATGTTATTACAGTTTTTCAATTTATTAGTTAATCGTAATAAAATATTTTAGTTTTATATGGGAGGAAAACTGTTCAGAAAAGAGGCAAGGTATGCAATACAATTTTTCGTTCCTTTTGGATGTATTATAACATATGATTTCGCATGCTGCTTTAACACACAGGTAATATAATTTTATTTGTATTAATTGTAATTATTCAACAGAAATAAACTAAAATAAAATTTGTCTTTGTTGGTTTAAATAGGAATTAACTTTGAAATGTTTTTGTTTATATTATTTTTCTAAATTTTAAGTAATTGATTGTACTCCTAACCTATTTGTTTGTAGTTAGAGACGTTGGAGTTTATAAAGGTTGTAAAGGTGATTCAAATTCACGGTGGACGTGTAGGTCAGGGCCCTAAAAATAAAATTTTCATTTAAATCAAAATACCCAATCCAAAGAGGTACTTTATTCTTTGTTAATAAACAATTTTTGGTACAAGAAAAAGGTCTAACATATCATACCAAAATAGAAACATGTGAAAAAAGATACTACGGCAGTTTAATTATATTCTTTAATAACAAATAATAACAACTCATAGTTGACATGTAAAGATTTAATGTTTTTAAGGGGTGAGCTTGTTACTTCGTTATGCAAAGTTTAAGAATGTCCGCTTCAAGCTTTGATAAATATAGGTGAAGTGTCCTTCAACAATCAGCTGGTTTCACTATATTCGTTTTTTACATATCTTATTCTTGTAAGTTTTCTTTCGGAAAGAAGGGTTTTGGATTATGAATATTAAGAAACACCTGTTGGTCTAGTTGGTTCATGTTCGTTCAGAATATGATCCAAAAATTATTCCTGGATTAAATTCCTAATATACTCATCTTCATTTTAGTTACAAATAAATGTATATATTCGAGTATATTTTCTGCCTTTCCTATACAATACTTTTTCTGTATATTTTTCTGCCTTTGCTAACATTACAGTAATTTTGAGTACTATTTAAGTTTTGAAAATGGAGTCAACAAAAAAAATATTGTAATGATAGGAAAGGCAGAAAAACGTACTCGAATATATATTATTCAACGAATTATTTATAGTCGTAACTAAAATAGGGCTACGAAACTAGTATAATTTTAGATTCTAGTTGAAGATGGACTCAAACTTGGAGAAAATATACCAGGTTTTCCCTATTTTGTAATTTTTGTTTCTATTTGTCGTTTAGCTAAATCGTACCATATAAATATGTTTCTGTTTACACGCGATATTCGTATAGCAGTTCGCGATACTCTGCAACAGACTGTATCACCTATTTGATATTCGTCACATTCTAATTTCCTCCCTTGCCAAACTCCATTTAGGTGGTCGTTTGATTTATTGATTAGTTGTATGTATTAACACTATTGATAATCATTATAGCATAACCTTTTTGTATTCCATCTTTATCATTGTAGCTTCTAAATTGATCAGAAGCCGCTCACGATTGATTGAGAAATGAGTGAGTGTTTGTGTGTGTGTGTGTGAGAGAGAGAGAGAGAAGGAGAGAGACAGAGAAGGAAAGAGAGATCGCAAGGAGACTGTGAAACTGGATAGAACGTGAAGTTTTTATAGTAGGCCTAATGAACGGAAATTTTCTAAAATTTAATTTTTACAGTAAAGATTGTCCTTTGTAAAACGAAGTATTGTTAAACTCGAAAAGTTTTATTTGTGTTTGGATTCTATTAGTGCCTAACCGATGTCCCATTCCGTAAAATTGAGGGTTTCGAGATAAAGGAAGTGAAAATTGAAAGCTTGAGAGCTACAAAGGTTCATTGTAGGAGCTAAAACAATCTTTGTGTAAGCAGCTTAGACCAAAGCGGAAGTGGCGGATTAGATGCTCCGGCTTGATCAGTTCTAAACAAAGCATTGCGTCGACGCAAAGATTACTTGCACCTAGGGGAACAACTCTAGATATTCCGTGTACTTAGAGTAGTTTACACGACGGTTTATTGCGTTTTAACCAGATACAACCGGGAGAGGTTTTATCAAAATCATTGTATTTATAGATTTTTAAAAATTTTTATTTAATCATAATAAAAAATTAAACCTTAAATAATCATCTATAATTATTATTATATTAAATGAGCAATATATTTGTTCAATATATTCTAGTCTGGTTAAAGGGTATGGAGTTTAATATATCATCAGTTTGTTTTTATTATTTTTTAATTACACCTGTGTGTATTATCTTGGCACAAAAACCACTACTTACTGATTTATCTTGCTGGATAAATCAGTAAGTAGTGGTTTTTTGCCAAGATAATACAAACATGTGTAATTTCTATAAAAACCTCAAGATGTAGGCTACAACATAAAAATTGCAATATTTTTTAAAATATTATTTTATTTATTTTTTTGAAAATGCCATGAACGTTATTAATTTAAGCGAATATACTAGATTTTAGAAAAAAATAATCGTAAATAAGGAAAATCTTAAAAAATATAAGTTTTTTTTAAAATTTTAAAAACCTATTCTTTTAGAGATGTTGTCTAAGTTGATCACATGTTGTTGCATACCAAAGGTCACACTTCTATCACTAATTACGTAAATTTGTTTAAAATAATACTCAACATTTCGAATTTTGCAAAAATTGTTCAAAGTAAGACAAATATATCGAATAAGAACGCTAAAAAGAAATAACTTTTGTTGGATTACATGAAGTATTTAGCCTGCATATAGAAACGGGTTTTCTAATTTTAAATACACAAAAAACTTTTATTTCATACAGTAGTAATAATAAAATAATAATGTCTGTGTATTGGTGTTGAAATGACTCTTTTTTCACATAATGTAAAACCAGTAGTTTAATTTAAGTGATTTAATTACGTATGGTTTTATATATATATGAAAATGGGTTTATGACCATTATACTATCTCCTGGACCTTTCCTCCTATTGTATGCTACTTTGGGATAGCTTCCTTGATACATACAGACATCGCATATTTATACTCCAGCTCCCTCTTAGCTTTACAACTATTCTTCTATTTTGTTACAGATAAAACCTTCCTTATTTACCTTAATACTTACCGGTCGGCAAGGATGGAGTTGAGGAGGGGTAAGGAGGGGCATTGGCTCCCCCACGTTATGGACAGGTATATCATTTTTTCATAATCAAAAGCTGACAATGAGCTCACTAATATACTACAGAAATAATAATTGCACTGACAAGAAATATACTAGTCGGTTTCACTTGTAATTTTGATCGTATGCGAGTTATTTTCTAAATGTGACTGTAAATTTAAAGAAAAATATGAACTTTAATTTAATCTTACAAGTAATGATGTTAAAAATAAAATTTGAGGAATTATTTCAGAGGAGGTTTGGTATTCAAACCCCCGATTTCCGTTCTACGAGAAACATATCGTTGATTACTATACCCTAACTTACCAATAACAAAAGTACTTTAAAAGTACAGTAGCTTATATAATATAAGTTTCTCGCTCGATTTGAGACAATTTTTTAAATGTTTTCTTTTTAGAGGGAGGAATACTCACGGACTTCTTTTGATACCGTCAGGGCAATCTTTTACCACCCCTCCAGATCAAAACTTGTAACTACGCGCATCCCGATAGGGGCAGCAATGGTAATGATCTAAGTTGGGTATTTGATCTTAAAACCGAAACCTGTAAGCTTCACAAACTTAGATCTACTGGAAGAGTGAATTTACAGATTCGTATAAAAAACTAATTAGCCAAGTATTTGTCTCAGCTAGGTACTCGGAAAGGGGTTGTTTTAGGGTTGTAAAGTCTTTTGAAAATATTTTGGCTAAGAAATTTGTGAAATGAATCTGTAACACTTGTTATTTATCCAATAGCAAATTAACGCTATAGTTTTATTCAATTGACCCTGCTCAAAACCACCATTTTACCTTAATTGTATTAATTTAAATATATATTTATTATTTATTTATGTATTGATATACGTATTTGATATATATATATATATATATATATATATATATATATATATATATATATATATATAGAATATCAAATGTGTTTTCCTGTTAGAATATTTTTAAGATCAAATAATATACACAAATACAGGAATATTTAATTTATTAAATAATAAACTCAAAGCTTTTCGTTGGTTTACATTACCAACATCCTCAGGAGTTACAATATTAAGAATGATAAAACAAACTGTCTAACAAACATGAAACTCTTGTTTCAAACTCTTGTTCTAAATGAAACAGAGTATCATGTTTGTTAGACAGTTTGTTTTATCATTCTTAATATTGTAACTCCTGAGGATGTTGGTAATGTAAACCAACGAAAAGCTTTGAGTTTATTATTTAATAAATTAAATATTCCTGTATTTGTGTATATTATTTGATCTTATAAATATAAATATATATATATATATATATAATGAATTGTTACTATCTGGAGTACATCCGTTCATTCTGCAATCCATAAATTCGCAGTTCCGACGTTTCGCTAGAATCTCATCCAACATTGACGAGGTGAACCCAACAACAGTAGAAGAGCGAGTCTATATATATATATATATATATATATATATATATATATATATATATATATATATAATAAATTTAAAATATTTCAAAAACAAGAATACTTTTAATGAATATATTTATTCAAAGCTTTTCGCCGATAAAATAGTATCAGCATCTTCAGGAAAATAATTATCTAATCTGAAGATAATAAGAGATTAGATAATTATTTTCCTGAAGATGCTGATACTATTTTATCGGCGAAAAGCTTTGAATAAATATATTCATTAAAAGTATTCTTGTTTTTGAAATATTTTTAATTTATTAACTATATTACAAGAAAAGATATCACCATATTTAATATATTTTATATATATATATATATATATTTATATATATATATATATATATTTATATTTATAATATTAAGATTCCTATAAAAATAACAAAACATATAATTATACATATATATAATTAACATTTCTTTGCAACTATTTATTGAACAGTTATATGATAACGATTTACAATTAATATTTATCATACTAACTGAACTAAAATTTTATTATCATTTTTTATGGCACATAAAATTAAATTAACTTCTTACCTACCTTAAAAATTAAATTAGAACTTCTTGTATGGAGGAATGTTTTCAAATTAAATTAAGTTTATACAAAATGGTTTATGCAAAATATTTTAACATTTTATATTTTCTTATTAAACAAATTAACCTATAATGTTTAACTTACTATATTACATATTTATTTGCTTTACTTTTTTAAAAAGAATTTTATATTTTTAACATTTTAATAACACCGAGTAAAGTCAGCAAGTGATGCTGAAATTATAGCAAACGTTTTATTAAATTCCTTCCTATTCTATTAGCTCACACTCTCCTAATATATATCTTGTACAAATTTTCAAACGTTAATAAAATAGGTTTTTTAATCAAGTTCAGATACAATTTTGTAACCTGTAGTAGATGACAATTTATGTTAACACTGTTTATTCAAATATTTATTCAATAACTAATTTATTAATATTTAAGCGGTCTAGAACGGATTCAAACTAAGTATGTTCATATTCAAAGTCTAGCGCTTTGGCACTGAGCCAACTTTCCCATTTTTAGAAGTATATTTCTTAAGGAAGTATATGAATGTTTCTTTTACTCCTATCTGGTTGTCCTCGAAACCTCCATTGTACAACCTTAAATTGTTGTTATGTTTACCACACAATATTATAAATAATGCTCAAGGATTAAAAATGAATGAAAAAAATAAAATAAAAAAACTAACTGGATTTACGGTATCGAACCTTGCTTCACAATCGGACAATGCGAAATGAAAGCGAAAAGAAACTACAACACAATGCAAGCGAAAAAAGCGTATAAATAGTAACAAACAAAAATAATAGTTCAATACCATACATAAAAAGTAAAATGGAAAATTGGAAAACGGAAATTCTCTTTCTATTTTGCTACTTCATATTGTTATCCTAGAATATGTATATACATATTTATATTGTTTGTAATTATAAAATATAAAGAAAATAAAATAACATTTGTCTTTATTGGCTTAGGTAGGAATTGACAAATAAACATGTTAGCTAACAATGTGCGTAATTTTTAGAATATAGCTAAAAATTTATTATGATAAAACAGTAATATAATCTACATATATCATTGAGTAAATAACATTTATTTTGATATTGTATAGACTCTATATTTAAAGTTACGAAATATAATTATATTTATATGTCGATATTTTAAACTTATTTTCTTTCTATAAGTATATTCTGTTAGAAAACCATTATTTATACAACAATCACATTACAAAAATATAGGTGAAAAAACCCCAAAACCACAAAAATTAATAAAAAAATAACTAAAATAAGTTACTTAAGATTAAATCCTTATGTAAATTTCGATGACAAAGTCATCATCTTCAGTGGTTCCTATTACAAAAGTACAATCTAGAATACAAAAAAATTAACAAACTAGACTGACCACAGTCTAGGTCAGTCTAGTTTGTTAATTTTTTTGTATTCTAGATTGTACTTTTGTAATAGGAACCTCTGAAGATGATGACTTTGTCATCGAAATTTACATAAGGATTTAATCTTAGGTAACTTATTTTAGTTATTTTTTACTAATTTTTGTGGTTTGGGAGTTTATCACCTATATTTTTGTAATATATTGTACCACTGTGCTCTTGATATTGTATAAACAATCACATTCATAAACGTGACCGAACATATGTGTATACTTCAGTAACCGATAAAACACGGCGCAGAGTAGGCAATTAAACATCATGCTGGCTCTGATACTGAGAACATATTACAGGTAACGAAAATGAACTAAGGAAAACAATGTAAAAATAAATAATTTAGTGTATTACCGGTTTTTCTATAACCAAGAACCTGTACATTTGCGATCAGGTAAAATTTCCGGAAATTTGCGGTCAGGAGATTCCTTTACTACCTAATAGGATAATTTGGATGAAAAGATGAGGAAGACGACATACCAGAAGCTGGACTCCAGACTTTCTCTAGAAATATGAGGAAAGTGACGCCATAGAAATTTGCCTCATAGCCATCTCGTACTCTCAAAACTGTATGCATTTGTGTAATATTTTCAAAATATAAAATATAACAAGTTAAAAAAATAAAATGTTTTAGGACGATAAAAATATAAACTCAATAAAAATAATCAAAAGACAAAGTCCTTGAGACGGATTTAAAAAAAGCCAAAATAATCGTATTATTTTGTCAATAATTTGCCAGTCCAAAGCTTTTATAAAATGTGATGAGAATCAGTTTAAGCTAGGGTAGCTCCAAAAGCAAGAATGAATTTTCCGTTTATGTTGATGGTGGATAATATTAAGGGCTATAGAAATCACCTGACCTCAAATATTCGGAAATTTCGTCAGACCGCAAATGGCCGTGACCGAATCTGTCCGGACACCTTTCTCTGATTCATTCTGAATCTCTGAGTCTTGTTACTTCCTATGACTCAATGGAAAATATCGCAAACAGACAACATATCGAATTACTCAACCATATTGGCTTCATTGGTTGTAGAACAAAGTTCACTTGTTTTTTCAAGTTATTCCCCCACGGTTTATTTAATCGTAGCCGCCTTTGATGTAAATGATTCCCTTAGTGCAACCTTTGATCACACATTGGAAAGCTCACCAAGGGTGTAAGTAGGGATTTATGGATGATTTTACAAGCAGCCAAGTGTGTCAGGTAATATGATGCGCATGCGTTCAGCGATTAGTATAGTCCAGCAGTTTTCTAAAGCGAGGCTTATTTAATCCTCTTACTGAATACAATCCAAGAAAAGTAAATAGCTACCGAAAGTAAACGTGAGTTTGGTTTTTCTCATAATTTAATGGTAGACTTCTTTTTCATTTTTTTTGCATTATTAAATCATAAAATCCTTTGTGTAAACATAGAATATTATTTATTCTTTGAAAAGACTTACCAAGTCAATAGTTTACCTAACCGATTGCATCTAACGATTTGATTTAAGCAGTCTCGCTTTCTATTCTAATTGTTCTAAAGAAAGATGTGGTACATTAGAGATCTCATTTGAATTTTCAAAAAAAGATTTAATTTAAACAACGTAAAAAAATTATACTTAAAAACCTTTTGACATCACTTTATTTTTTAAAAAAATTTACATTTTCTACAAATTAAAATTTAGATCTTTACAAATTATTAGGCAAAGTTAGGTAAGATGCATACTGGTGCCTTTCGTATATTTACTGATTTGTTTCTGTCAAATTACTTTGAAAATTAAAATTAAATTGAGAATATACCTTGGCAACTTAAACTTGACATATTTACATAATCGAAACATCACGCAGCTTTACTCTTTTAACACAATTCATTTTTGAAAACTATAAATTTAATAAATATTATTTATTAACTTTTGCAACACAACATTTTACTTGTTATTATATTCTGAATAGCACGTTATTAAAATTTTTAAGTAAGCCAACTAACACAAACAAGTAATGTAAAATACCTTTTCTAAATAAATTCCTACTGAGGTTAACAAAGAAGTATTTTATTTTTTATTTTAGTTACCATAGAGCACTATGTATGATATTGTGTGGTAACCATGGCAACATTTCAAAGTTGTACAATACAGGTTTCGACGAGAAACAGATGGGGTAAAATGCGTATACGTCTTTCAGAAATATATTTCTAGTTATGGCGAAGTTGGCGCAGTGCCAAGGAGCGCTGTACTTCGAAAATGAAGATACTCGATTCAAATCCATCTGGACCCCACAAATTTTATAATTAAATTATTCATTAAATATTTCAAAAAACTGTATTAACATGAATTGCCATCCACAATAGCTTTACCAAAATGTATTTGAACTTGATTTGAAAAATGAAAACGTATTTTATTACCGATTGAACAAGATATATATCAGGAAAGTGTGAGATAATAGAAGGAATTTAATAAATATTAATTTGCAAACATGCTGCCCGTCTCCGATCAAAGCTAGATCAGAACAGACCAGAAGCTCTAGACGATCCACGCTAATTTAACAGAACCCCAACCTTTATTTATTAAAAATAGATATCTTTCATTGGTTACTAGTTTATGGCATGGCTCCCTCCCCACGGCTGTCTATGACATTTGTAGTAACAAAAACGCTTTTTAAAATCATGCCGATTTTTCGTTAATTAAAATAAAACCAATATTTATGCAACATGCTAAATTGTTGCTAAAAACTATTTAGCATATTACACAATCACAAAACATCTTCAGACGATTTCCAGTAAAGAAAGTTGTGATGCTTAATTACTTTTAAAGTTATTGTCTAAATATTTCCTGATCAATTTAAACAGAAAAATAGTTTGTATGAAGTACTCATTTACTTAAGCATCGCCCTAGAAAATGTTTCATTGAACTTTTGCAAAATCCTTGGCTTTTAGTTTGTAATGAAATTTTTGATTCAATGCCTCGGGTATATATTTTAATACTCATAGATAATAGTGTTTAACTTAATACACACTACGTATAAACAGAAATAAAACCAAACCCAGCAATACTTTGATGTTAAACATCTAAAGATATAACGCAAGTTGTAAAACAGAAAATACACTCAAGCTTGTTATGTTAAATACTTCAGGCGTTCCGTTATACATTCTTTCCCTTAGCTTAGTTTCGTTAACGTTTCACGTTACCACGGTAACAATAGACGCCACAATTGCCTACACTGCAACGTGAGTCTATAATGTATATATTATTAATGTTCGACTTCAGTTTACCACTAAGACTCATTAATTCTATTTTATCATATTGGAAGCAGATCATAGATTTTACTGTAATTAAAAGAAATTATTCGAATGTTAATAAATTATAGTTTTAACGTCATAAATATTATAGCTTACTTAAAAACAAACTCGTTAAAAAACATGTTTAAATACAATATTTTAACACAATTTTGAAGTATTATTAAAAAGTTATAGTTTCTAAATTTATAGTTGGAAATGATGTTTTAGGGTTGTTTAGTGTGGTTCATAGAAATAAAGAAACTATTCTAAATCATTAATTTAAAAAAAAAAATCATTGGTTGTTATCATTTGTCTCGAAACGAAAACGTGTTTAGTAAAGAAGCTCGTTCTGGACAGTTTTTTAAAATCTAAATGTTGATTAATATCATGTTCATTAAAATTATAGTCATCTTACTTTAAAGTAGATCTATTTCCGGGTCTAAGAGTACACAATCATCGATTTGGATAGATAAAAGTTTAAAATATCACACATTTGTTAGTTTTTCAAAAATTATATTGAATTTTTTTACAGATATTAAACGACACTTGTAAAACTAACTACATTTTGTTGTTTGTGTGTGTGTGTGTGTGTGTGTGTGTGAGTGAGTGTGTTTGCGTATTGCGTAACCGAAATCATACACCGAGCTGCCACCTGAAGCATTGTGTTTGTAAGGGGAAAGAATAGTCTTCATTATTAGGCTTGCAATATCTATCTCCTTTGCGGCGAGGGAGGGAAGCCAGAAATAATCTTAAATTTCGTGATTTTGCAGGTAATCTCTGATGTACTTCAAAGTTGTCTGATGCATTGTAATTTGTAAAAATAGGCCATAAAAATAAAACTATTACAAAATAATTATTCCACCTAAATCAGGAAATAAAACTACTTTAAAAATTCATAAATTATTTATAAAACTCAATATTCAACCAGAGTTTCAGTAAAATGTGTTGAGTAACCAATATACCTAGTTCAATGTTGTAGGTAAAGTTTTTTTTTAACCGGCGGCCAATACGTGTAGAAACCTCTATTTACGGTTATTTAAGAAACTTAGTGTAATATTCTTGGACCATTTATTTTTTCAATCTACCGTGGAAAGTTAAGTGAAGTTTTTTCCTTCTGCGAGGAAAAACCTCGTTTTTGATTCCTGATCTGGCATCGTAAAAGTTTAAGGCCGGCTGCGAAGGGAGGGGAGGACGAGAGGTAATATTCCCTCGTATTCTATTTCACGTGTTGAAATCCTGGGGGATGAGAAGGGGAGGAATACATCATAATCAAATATAACGCTTCACTAGGCTTTTCCATTTTTGCGTTTTGTAAAGCTCTTGTGTTTAACACTGATAATTACTTCGCTACTGCGTCTCTGGTGGGTGGAAACTCTCCGCGCTCGAGTTTTTGCGGGCAGCGCCAATTTACCGCTTTGTTTTACCTAATTTCACGCAAAACATAGAAAATATTTATAAAAACAAAAGACTTTTTCAAGTCCGACTGGAAATCGTGTTGCGTTTAATAGCGTACCATCGGCTTGGTTCATGAATGAAACAAATATTAACCGCCATATTGTATCGGATACAACAGCTGTTAGGGAATACACTTCGATATTAAATATCGATTTCCTTTAATGCGTTTACAATTTGGTTAAAGTTTATGTCTGAGAAATTTGTATAACTTATGGATTAGTTCGAGTGTATATAAAGTGGTAGGCTATTAGGATGCTGTGCATACACATAGAGAAAAAGGGACACGTATATAACGATTGAGAAATGATTACTGTTAAGCAAAAACATTGTAAAATATAAACGATGTTATATATATATATATATATATATATATATATATATATATATATATATATATATATATATACTATAAACAATAGATTTAAAGAAAGATACAAAAATGCACACGAATTATAAAGTAAAATTTAAAAAAATTAATTTTCAGAGGGAGATGAATTATGAACAATGCTTTGATGAAAACTACAATATGGACATTTCTCCTTTTAACAAAATCTCTACGCCCTGTAATAAGTTAAGGAGATTTGTACATAATCCTAAATTGGAACAATTTATTAGATTTATTATAAAATAAAATTGAACCTAATTGGAAATTAGAGTTAAATTATTTTAATTACAATATTAATGTAATTAATAATAAAATCAAGTACTTTGCGTGCTCTTCTACTACACATAACAAAACACTAGAATATTTGGTTAATTATGCGTTTATATCAATTAGGCCTTTTGTCATGTAAATTAATATTATCATGTAAAAAATGTTCATTTAAAAATATTCTATTATTTTATAGCATTCGAAACTATTTATTGAGTTTAAAAAACTCTACTGTAAGGAAACCAATTTATTTGGAGTAACTTTAACATTTGAGTGGGGAAAGCTATCAAGAGTTTGACAAGTGCCACGTGGAACGACATTTTAAATAAAAACAAAAAAGATTAATTTTAATTGAGTTTTAAAATAACAGAAACCTACTATTTTTATTACAACTAATAACTATATATTTTAAACACATTATTATTTCCCATCCGTTTATTTAATTTAGGAAGACCTCGCTTTGGAGATTAAATGCTAAATTCAGGATTGATATGTCTAAAGAGAAACATATCTTTAGACGTATTATTTCTTACAGAAATAACTAAGGAAAAATTGAAGACTAGAAACAACACATTCTAAGTGGTGGTCACTAGCACCTACGTGTCTTGGTAAAGTGAGATTATATGAATATTTCTTTCACAATTTTTGCGACATCATATTTTACTGTTTTCCGCATTGAAACGTTTCTTGAGCAATGTGGACCAATTATAACTAAATAAAAAAAAAACCACTAACCACGATATAGAAATCTTTCATTTTACTAAAATTACTTTATGTACATTTATAAGTTTCTCATCTTCATAAGTTTTTTTTAATAAAAGGGGGTTTCTCGTAAAGGTTTTAGAATTTTTAACTCGTTTATAGGCTTTGCTTTTGTATTCAGTACTTCTGAAGATTATTCATATAATCGAAATGTACATTAAGTAACGTAAGGTTTTTATATTGGGGATAGTGGGTTTTTATTTATTTATTCTTCCAATGTATCTGCCGATTTCTGCACCACCAGTTAAAATTATTTCTTCCAATATATACTATGTGCAAATTGATATAAATATGTTATAAAGTGGAATAAAACAACGGATCTTTTGTTGCTTTAAATACAAAAAAAAATTAGAAAATTAAAAACTTGGAAAAACAAATTTTTTTAGAACGCTAAAAATCACATGATAAGCATGTCCTTAGAAGTATTAAAGACAGAAAGAGAACGACCATTACAAGTAAAGCAAATTTCCAAAAGAAAGAGAAATGAGTGTATTGAGATTTATTATAGATTTCTATTTATAACTAGCATGTTTATTCAAACATTGTATTCATCAGATGCACAAAATGGTGCGGAGCAATCTGCACAAAAGGTGCTTTCAAGTGTTAAACTGGCTGTCAACAGTGAAAAACTGCAACAATGGAATTTAGACGCTTGTATTTATCTACGAGTATTCTATCTGCAGTGACACAACAAAAAATAGCGGCACAGGAGTAAGCAATATTTAATTTATATATATAAATGTATATATATTTATATATATATATATATATATATATATATATATATATATATATAATTAATTAATTTATTTAAAATATTTCAAAAACAAGAATGCTTTTAATACATTTATACATATAACAATTATAATTGCGTTGTATTTTTTTAAACATAGTTAACAAAATCTAGTTGATAGCGCTAATTTTTTTGTGCTTTTTTGAATTTGGTTTTCAGTACCACCAACGATGTTAAACCTTTACCCCACCCCGTACGTAATGGCTCTGAGACACCCTTCAATCTCAGCAGACACCTGACAGTTTCCCCAGTAACGCCTCGCTGTGTTTATTTTGTTTATATCTTTTTGTGTGATTGATTTGTAAGCTTGACTTACTCTCTGAAATACAGCGCCTTGCAACAACTGACGTTTCCGCTGATCGAAACGGTTTCGTTGTGTGCAGGAGAATAGGTTTGTTTTTTGACAATTCCCGGCAAAATGTGTTGCTTTTAAAAGGTGTGCTTTACAGAAAGCTTCCATGAAAGTTAAAAATCCTGTTCGAATAAAAGCGGGTTTCGTTTTTAGATTTATTTAGTTGTTGTTTTTATTAAAATAACTTCAATGATTTCGTTGTATTTTCAGTATGTTGACGAATTTCAAATTATTTATAAGTTAACGTTTAAGATATATTATAAAACATTTTATAGTTAGTGCTAGTTAAAGTAAAGAAAATAAACCTAAATATTTAACAGGGTTTGAACTTTAACATCCTTGATCCTGTAATGATAAGTAAAAACAATATTTAAAAAAATTTATGCGTCAACAAAGGAGAATTCTATTGCTTTGTATTTTATAATTAAAATTAATAAAAATACGTATATAGTCATACATAAGTCAAAATGACAATAATAATTAGCAAAGTAGAAAGCAAATGTCCCTGTAATTTTCCATTTCTCCTGTATATGGGGTTGAACTATTATTTTTGTTTGTTGATATTTGTTCGCTTTCTTTTTTTTCGTATCCAATTTTTGAAGCTGATGGTGATCTATCATTTCTTATTCTATCCATCTCTTGTTTAATTTCATATACATCTTTAAGTAACAGATATCTAGCTACGCCAAAGTTGGCTTACTGCTAAAGTGCCGGACTTCAAACATTTAGTTCCTCAGTTCGAATCCGACCAACACATTAACTTTTTAAAATATAAATTATGATTAAATATCTGTAAAAACTGTGTAAAATCAATTGTCCTTCACCACAGGATAAAAAAGAACTTATTTGAACTTAACTGGATGAATAAAAACGTATTTTATTAAGACAGAAAATTAATGCAATTTATATGTAAGGAGAGTGTGAGCTAATAGAAGAAATTGAAATATATTAATAATTCGAAAATAATATTTGTTCTACATTTCCACAATAAGTGAATATATTTCTAAGAGCAAAATATATAATTAAATTTACTGGTATATAAGTTTTCGTAACATAATTTAAATGACAGATTTAAATGACAGTTCTCTTTTCTTTATATAATGAAACAATAGAATGAGGTTTCCAAACTAATGACTTACAGCTCAAGTCAAGTCTTTGCCATTGGTCACAGGCGCCATGGCTTATGCATGGGACGTCTTCCTTCACCTAACAACATACGTACATATAGATCTGAGTTACCTTCGCGCAGCCACTCCCTCTCAGTCGTCCTATGGGAATAACCGGACAACTTATTCTTCTGGAAGCTAGAACGGAACCTTTAACCATTTAAATCCTAACCAGACGTCTTTACTTTAGTTGGTAAATCCTCAATCAAATATCCAATAAAAATAAATAAACACAATTTTACTTATGCTGATTATTGCTAAAAGATACGAAAGGAAAAAACTTGATAGCAAGTATATGCGTGTAGACATCCTTCTCGTATATTGTAATATTTTGACCAATCACAGAGATAAACCTTTCATAAACAGGTGTATAAGGTTCCCTTATTGTTAGGAAAAATCCCGATTCGATTAAAGACATATAAACTTCTTTATGTCATAGAGAGAATGAACCTAGTTCATTCATAGAGATGAAAAATCCAGGTTTGGACATAGATCTATATGTATATGCTAGATCCAGTCATATATATGTGTAAATCCAGTTCTGTCTAGAAGAGGTAGAAACCTAGTCCGCTTACAGATAAATAAAAAAGCCTTGTATTTAAATGAAAAAAACACTTAAATTAAATAAAACAGCCGATTTATCATCTCTTTATCTACCCTTTTTCTCAATATCCCTGTTGGACCGATTTTGATGTCTTCGCCCCAGAAAATTCAATAGAATTTTTTTAATATTATTTAAAGGTAATTTATGAAGTGCATTTCAGTAAATAAGCTACGTCTTGTTAGTGCATTAAAAAAGAAAAAAAAATCAACGCATTTAAATCCTAAGAAATAAGTTGTTTTAATAACCTGTTTTAATGTAAGTTATTGAATTTTCTCAGTTTAATGTTTTCATTTTACGATTCAAATCCCGTTAAGACATGCTGTATTGAATGTAGTAATTTAAAGCGAACTATTAAACATGAAATACTGTATTGAAAATACAGTATACACGATTTCGAACAAATATTTGTAATAGAAAATGTTTTTCTTGCGTTATTTTCTACACAATTTTCATTCCTTTTCAGACGTGTTTTGTTATTTTGGCAATTTTTATGAAGTACCTTGCTCTAAGTAGTATTATTTTTTTAAATAATAATAAATAATATTTACAAACAGATTTTGAAGAAGTGTTAGGAAGTGAATTTTCCTTTCGCCAAACCAATATTACTGGGTGTAGTAAAGAAGACATACGCATCCTTAGGGGCTGCTTTGACGCGGGGGGTTTGGGTTGCAGCACATCAAGTTTCCTTTTGAAGTTGTTTTTATAGTTTTTTTTCCGGCGCAGTGTATTGTTCGCTACGCTTTGGAAAGTTACATTTAGAGATTGCAGTTTGTAGAGCAAAGGAACATGTTTAAATGCTGACATTTCTTATGTAAACAATTTAGTAATCAGTAGAGAATATTCAGAGTTTGTTCGGTCAGGTTAGCAATGATAGCTATATCTGTTTTGCAGTCCTTCATCCAGTCGGTAACAGGTGTAAAGCTCTCTGGCGGGAATACTAAACCTGTGTCAGAGATTAATTTGCCCTCTCTACTCACTCAATACTGGGTTCAGTTATGGTACCCTTGCAAATACTATGTACAGGATAATTGTAGGATCAGTTTGACTGTTTGGAATAAATTCCTAATACTATCTTATTATCCGTTTTAATCCTACTTTCCTCAAGGACGCGTAAATAATTTTAGGTAAAAAAAATTAAAGGCATCGGATCTAACAAGAATATTTTAGTACATGTTAACAAAATACATACATTTTTATATAATATAGAAAATTTTAATAATAGTTTAATTTTGACGTATTTAATAAAAATTATTTTGAAAAACATAAAACAATAAAACTAAAGAAAAGAAATTTTTTCGACACAAAGAGATATTTTAAACAGTTATATTTTAGATATTTTATAAAAGTATTTGCAGCAATTCAGCCAATAAAACAAGTAACACAGTATGAACAAAAATTGTTTGAAGTCAATTTCTACTTTGATAGACTAAAACAAATCTTATTTTAGTTACTTTTCAATTATTAACTACAATTAATATAAATAAAGTAACATAACCTAGGAGTTAAATTATCTATTCTACCACATAACCTATAATATAAAATGAGCTGTTCCATAAAATCACATGTTTTAAACCACTTATTTTAAACCAAATGGGACGAAATAACTATATTGCGTACCTTGCCCTTTTTGTGAAAAGTTTTTTCCCATATAAAACTAAAATTAATTCGTTAACCTAAAGAATTAATGTTGGAAAAAACTGTATTAACATCAAGTATCATCCACTAAAAGTTTGAAAAAATGTATTTGAACTTGAGCGGATTACTAAAAAGAATTTTATTAACGAGGATATGTATATATATATATATATATATATATATATATATATATATATATATATATATATATATATGTATATATATATAAAGAGATAGTGTAGGTCTAATAGTAAGAATTACATAAGACCTAAATCTTCGCTTGCAAAGATGCAAAACTAGTTAGCACTATCATATTGTAAAATTTAGCATCATCTCACCTAACATAATCATGTATATAAATGCAAAGTCTAATAAATTGTATTAGGTTAAAATTAAGTCACAGATTAAAGGAGCAGAATTTTTTAAAATTACCTAAATCTATATCCGGACAGTAACATTCAAGAAAAAAATCTACAAACTTGAAAAAAAAATTAGTTTTGAAGTTCATTATAAAAAAATCAGCACTAGGTTAATCAGTATGTTAGCTTTTTTTAAACGGAAAACGTTTGAAAGAACTTTCTCATTACTCTCTATATATTACATGTGAATAAAATTGACTGCATTAAAATTGGATTCCAGTCAAATGTATAGATTTATTTATGTTTTCTGCAAACAGGGTTGCCAAAATGCAAAAATGCATGCCTTGTATGTAACGTCGGAAGATAGAACCCCCACTAGAGTTTTGGACAGATTTTCCGGACGATTTAGCCGAGCAATCAGTTCTTTCAATAACACTTGGCTTGATTGTGGCAGTAAAGGGATGTTTAATGTACCGGAAGTGAGTTGTAGCCTTCACAGACTTCCGGTAACTGCTGTAATTACAGATACATCAACCTTTATGAATAAGACGTGAATAGATGTACGGCTTTTTGCGTACTGACCGTGCGTTACTGGTTCTATATTATGGAACGTCTGTGCGTTATTGGTCTGTGGTTTTATTTATCTATTAAGATGCTTTGAAATTTTAAAATATTCTAAGCCTCCGTAGATTATATATTAATATTATTAGTGCTATGGTTAACTGCCTTGGCAAGGTTATTCTTAGCATTGTCACTTAAATTTCTGTTTACGGGTTTCAAAGATCAACAAATATCTCCTAATCACGGTTTAGCGAAGAGAAAATTAGGTAAATATTGCGTGCTATAACTATGGACTCTTTACTAAACGTACTCATTTTTGTGTGTATAACAATAATATCATCATTATTTTCTTCGGAAAACAAGGAAGGTTAATTTTCTATCACATTTTAGTTGGGACTACTTTTTTGGAATCACAATATCAATTATAATATACCTATAAAGTATCCATTTATGACGTCACCTGGCTAAAGGTATGTCTTCACGGAAGTAGACGTGTAATTAGTTCCCAAATGCAAATATTCACCTTTTTACTATAGGGAAATAACTACACCTAACCTAACCTAACCTAACTTTAGCGTGTTTTCTTTTCTAGTAATACCTTTTGGCCGGTGACTTCACCTAATCTCTATTCTTACCTCAAATGTGTAAGTTTGATAGTATATTTCATAGGTATATTTTTATACTATAGGTATATAGTAATGTTGTATAAAATTACAACCAAATTTATCCTAACTGGGTGCTTTATTAGTATATTTTAATATATGTATACGTAGTACAACACGCCGTCGATACTGTGCGCCAAAAAAAGTAATTTCAACTAAATTTGATAAAAAAATTAACCTTCCGACGCTTTCCGGAAAATAAGGTTGATAATCTTATTCTACCCACAAAAATGAGATGTTTAATATAAAAAGAAACTATAAATCCATATTAATAGCACGTAAAATTTATCGAAATGACAATGTTTCAGCCAAAGAGATATCGATTTTTACAGTTTTCAATTAATAACGAAAGAGTTTCCTTCAAAACTGTTGTTTCGTCACAGTGGCTTTGGATGATTAAAATAATATCTTACTGAACGTGTCAGCTCTAAGTCTTTTGAATTACACTTCATAAAAAATATTACTGTTATTCTAGAAACTCCTTTTTTATAAATATATGGTAAGATATATCGTTTTAAATCACCTCTAAAAAGATAACTATTCAGGCAGTGTTTTTTAATCCAACCCCTTCAAATTTTGCTATATTTTAAGAATTTCCTTAAATAATGAAAATCGCTATAGCCTATTCAATAACGTGGAGTAATCAAAGTGAACTGTTTTCATGGAAAAAATATTATGCATCTAATTTTCATAGCATAATTAAATGAATAAATAATAATTTAAGTTTTATTTATAAGGATTATAATTTTAACGAGTTTTAAAATAATATAATCCTGACTGTCGTAAAAAAATCAAGGAAATTATCTAATAGAAATAGTAAAATATTTCGAGTTACGAATATATAACTATTTACTTAGTTTAAGTTACATGAAACAAAATTACATGTTTTAGAATATTAATTTTTGTATTACTTTTATAATAGGATAATAATTTTAATAAATAAATATTTGGCTTAAAAAAATTGTATTTCCACATATTAATAGCCTACGATTTCGTAAATATTTACTTCTTTAGACGCACGTTAATCACATTGTGAATTCTCAGAGTTCTGTCACAGCCATTGCCACTACAATCTTTAAACACGTAACACGCAATAAAGCAACAATTGACCGATACAGTCAGGCAGTTGTTCAGGCTTGATTAAATTGTATTTTAGAGGTTATGTCATTCGTTTACTGATTGTGTTTAGTTCACGTGTATTCATTTTGGTGTTAATTTCATATTTTGCGGAAATGTTTATTAAGTGATTGCTTACACACATTAATCACGTAAGTAATGTGCAACAAAATATATTCGTTCAAGATTTACTTCTTACGTTAGTTAGGTACGTTTGCCTATGTCTATTGTTTCAGTACATTATGATAAAATTAGATAAGAACGTTAGAATTATTTTTCTAAATTAGGAGGTAAAATTATTAATAAAAACCATAAATTGAATAAAAGATATATTACTCTTTGACAGTATGTGTCAAGATTTTGTTCAAGTTTTTATTGTATAGTAGAATTATCTTTAAAATTTCTAAGAATGTAAAGCAAACTTGCATGTAATTTGAGTTATGTTCTGAACATTTTTCTACTTCATTCAAATGAAAAGAGGTTGAGTTGGTAAATAATTAAACGAACATTTTGTGAAATAAATTTATTTTTTAAAATAAAAATTGTTAACCATATGAGCGTTGAAATGGTATTTAAAATGCACACTGTTGTTTGAGCAAATTTTAACGTAATAAAAGCTTAATGTAAAAAACGGATTTAGCTATTACATTACAAGTTTATTGAAAACAAAAAAATATTTTTTTAAAAAATAATCTAGATTGTGAATGAAAATGTATTCTGCAAAATATATTAAAGTCGGGTTTTGTGTGGTTGGACAAATTAGAGAAATGTCGTATTCCTGGAAAATATTCCTGGAAAGCTCAATAATGTGAAATAATAAGTAATTTGAACAATAGAAGAAGTATTTTATTGTGTTTTTAATTAATAAAAATATGAGTTCATAGGGAGTTTGACTGATGAAGGCTCTCCGAAATGCGTCAAAAATATTATTATAAAAATAATAATAAATATGGCAGATATGACACTCTAAATATTAAAGTCGCATTATTCCGCTATTAAAATAATAAAGTCGTTACTTATTTATTTTTCGACTCTAAATATAAAGTCGCCAAGGAATTTCGATAAATGTTTTATAATTTGTTGTACGTTTTGCAATTATATTATATTAGCAACTTGGATTTCCATAATTAAATTTAGTACAAACCTCAGATATTTCTAGCTTCGTCAATCTACACACACTGAAGCGTTTTGAATTATTTACTCGAACAGTTAGTGTAGTACAATTGTACAACTACACAATAACCATAGTATAACAGCACAACAGTAAAATATGACAGTTGTGAAATGGTAATTCGAGAAGTTATAAGCAATAGGAAACCCATTAACTAATTCTTACTCAGAAATGTCAAGAGATTAGTCTTTGATGAATTAAATTAGAATTTAGTCGGTACAGTACAACGCCTGCTGGTAATTTCTGTAAGCTTTGTACAATTCCAACGCTTACAAAATGTATCCTCAATTTAACTGAAGTCTTACAAATATAAAAGCAATATATATTGTGCTTTATATATTATGAAAATATATAATTTTCAGAGTAGAGAATTTGGTTACGTTAAGCTTGGAAATGAGTTCGCAGTTTAAATCTTATTTTAAATGAAGTAATATAATTACTGTTCATCCATCCACACGTCTTCGATATTGCTAACAAAATTTTCTCACTAATGTAGACATTTTAATGAAACTTCTCTAAAAAATTAAAAACCCCCAAAAACTAACTTGACCTCAATTTAGATCGCATGAAGTATTATAAATCCAGGCTTGTTCATAAAACAAAATTCTGAATGTTACGCCTATATTTTCAAAAGAAACTAATAAGTTTTATAATGCAGGTTAACCAATTATTGTTTGAAGAGAAACATAAAATCCGCCTTTTGTTTACCAATGTCATAACACATATCATAATGGGGTCGACTTCATTTGTCAACCGGTTAGCTCTCATTGGACGTTATATATATATATATATATATATATATATATATATATGTGTGTGTGTGTGTGTGTGTGTGTGTGTGTGTGTGTGTAATATATACATAACCAACTGTATCCTAAGCGTTATAATTTATTTTGTCTCTATATTGTAGTGTAGATTAACCTATTGCTGTATTCTGTAAACAGTCTTGAAATTTCATTTAGCAATTATACAAAAATTAACTCCTGTTTTAATATGTCCATATAAAAAAAAAATAATTAAATACTTTATTGTATATAAGTTTGGATAGTAAAGCTTACTAGTGAAGAAGTCATTAGCTAGTTTACTTCAGAGACACACAGTGGTAGCTCTATGGATAGGTTTTCATTATGGAGATGACCATAAGAAGAAACAGTTATACTTAATACTTCAGATAAAAAGCCCCTTATTCATATTCCTCTAAGCCTATAGAAAAATAACACCCTAAACATTTTCTTTTTTTGTCCTTCTTCGGCTATTCAGAAGTTCATGCAGACCAGAGTCCTGTGTAATCTGCTCCCGTTCCCTCTTTGTGGCTTTGTTGTCGAAATGCTTAAACCTTAAACGTATTGACTTTCTGCAGACAACTTATAGGCCTATCCAGGATACGTCTACAGTTCTTGTTTCCATATTGCTATGAACAGACGTTGTTTAAAAGAGTGATCTACAATGTGTGAATATTCAGGAGTAACACACTTGGCGGATAGTTTCCCAGTGAGTACGAAAGGTGGTACGCTTTTGTATGAGATTTTACTTTCACTTGAAATGTCGGACTGGGTTAGAGATCCAGTTTAACGGGAGAGAAATTTCGTTTTATACTGCACACCTGGACTTAGCTGACCATAAGCTTTCCATTACATTAGGCACGTGACCGGAGGGGGTCCCACGACCCTCGTGGAACATTCCCTTATATATACCAGGCTATCTTAGGTGTAACACAACGAACACCTTTTTATCTGAAATAAACGTAAGGTTATATACGTTTCCTTAAGAAACATTTTCTCTAGAAACATAAAATAAAATCTACTGGTAAAAAACGTGTTTTTCTATATTTTGTAAAATATTAAATAATAAAACAACAGTTTGATGCTATTCTTTGTTTAACACAAGACGTTTTGAAGTGATTTGCTATCCAGTAATTCACAGTTTAAAATCATTCCTCTTTCTACAGCATTATCAGATTAAATATTGAAACAAAACACATTGTTTGAGATGTTTGTCGTTGGAATCAGAATGTTTTAGAACCAACGTTTTGTCGTGATTTTTTTAGCGTGTTTTAACATTAAAGCACTTGTGTACTACTCATTGGAACTGCTGGAACCTGTAACAACCCAGTGTAGCTGTTGTTCAAGTTGTAATTGTTCTAAAAAGAACAAAGTTATCTATAAATTACAAGGTTATCAGATACTGAGATTGCCTTGAAAAATGAATCGGCCATAAAGATCGCTTAAACCGATCGAAACGTTTTTCCTCAATAGGCTTAAATATAAGTCCAGCAAATGGTTATTTTGCTAAGTTCTAGCGTAAAAGTTTGCCGATTGCCATCTTAAAATTCACAGGATTTAAACTTTTTTACAATTACTTCTGCAAAAAAAATAACGGTGCAAATTTTTAATCGTTAATAAAATATTTTTGATTTAACCACTCAGTTTCAAATACATTTTTTTAAATGTTAGTTAATGATACTTGATGTTAATACGGTTTGTTCAAATAATAATTAATTATGTAATTTATTAATGTAACAATTTTAGTTTTATATGGGAGAAATATTTTTTCACCAAAGGAGCCAGGTAGGCTATACAATATAGTTATGTCGTCAAATTTGCCTTAAAATAAGTAATAATATATGATATTTATTTTAGTAAAGTTTTCTGCCTCTCTTAACGTTACAATATTTCCCTTTGTAGGCGCGTTTCGGAGTAACTCTATTTTCAAAATTTAAATCGTACTGTTCGGCCAAACTTTGAGTTTATCTTTATATACTGTTAGCGATGCTCCCACCACTTCCAGACTTTGCTTCTTATTGCTGAACACCTACTCTTGCACCTTGCGTCGAACTACTTATTAGTTTTAAACTTTTAAACATAGCGTTCGACTGTGTATTTATTTGTTCGTTTATTACATTTTCTTTTTTTACTTTCCTTTATAAATTTTTAGATTTTTAAATATATTTAAACGCTTTTATTAATTAGCACAATGTAAATTTTTCATTGTATTTTTCATTTATTGTTGTGTATGGCCCTCTTTAAACCAACGTGTAGCATAATCCGAATCATGTGTTTCACATTTAAAATACCTTATACGCTCTTTATATCTGGTCGTCAAATTTTCGTCGTTTGTCCTATGTATGTTGCCTTGGAATTACATATCATTTTATAAACTCCGTTTTTACTAAACTTATTTAAACTTTCTATGTTACACTTTTATTTATTCTTTAATATGTTGTTAGTTTTCATTCCAACTTCTATATTAAATTTCTTGAAAAAAAGTTTTAATTTATAAACCTCTTTTCCCGTATAGTACGTGTTCCCGTAAATTTAGGCGAACAGTACTACTCAAATTTTGAAAATTGAGTCCGAAACGCATCAACAGAGGAAAATATTGTAACTATATATATATATAACTAAATATTGAGGAAAGGCAAGAAACTGTACTGAAATATTTAGAAATATTTCTAACAGAAATAAAGATGAATATATTAATAATAACATATGATTTCATAAAACAGCTGATTTTATGTTATAGGTTATGTGGTAGAAAAGATAAAATAGGTTATGTTACTTTATTTATATTAATTGAAATCATTTACTAAAATGTAATAAATAAATAACAATACCCTTGCTACAAATATTTAAACACCCTTGATGTACATTTTTCCAACACAGTTAGCGTTATCAGAAGGTTACAAACAATGTTTGTGATGACGCTAACTGTGTTGGCGAAATGTACATCAAGGGTGTTTATACATTTGTAGAAAGGGTATTGTTATTTATTATAATTACGCTACTGTGCTCTGTATAAAATTTCTACTAAAATGTAACTAAAATAAAATTGTTCTTTGTTGACCTCAGTAGGAAGAGAGACTTAAGAAATGTTTTTATGTTACTTGTTGAGAACTAGAACGAATTTCTGTAATTATATTAGAACGTAATCGAATCTAGAAAAACATCCATCGAGAGTCATTTAGGAAGTTTGGGCGGGGGGGACTCATTGAACCGTTAATAAATCAGATATCCAGTATATTGATATTCTCTAAAAGTTAATCTCTTATCGCATCGTTTTCTGATAAATAACTTGGACAATTTTTTAAATATCTTACTTTTATTATTGTTTGAAATTAGTTAATAACACTTAGAGTTTTACAGTGCAAATAATTATAAACACACATGTTGAATATAAAC
This sequence comes from Prosapia bicincta, assembly GCA_036971475.1. Lineage (NCBI taxonomy): Eukaryota > Metazoa > Arthropoda > Insecta > Hemiptera > Cercopidae > Prosapia > Prosapia bicincta. The sequence continues at coordinate 80,780,400 of JBAIZL010000010.1, read as the reverse complement.
TATCCTGTAGCATAAAATAGTCATATATTTGTACGAGAAAAACGGCGGAAATCTAAATGTAAATGTAGAAAATAAATTCATTCCAGATCGGGATAGTAGGTTCCCTGGGGAATTTATTCTTCCCACAGGACACTTGGAATAGGCAAGAAAAGTACGGATATCCAGAGGGAGTGCTTTTGTATTGCCACAATAAACAGTTTGGTCCTGAACATAAGACTGGAGAGTGCTCTTTACTTGCGTCCAGTAAACATTTACTTTCTTGTTTTTTAAGCAGTATAGGAAATTTATAAAGACAAAACTTGCGCAACCAGTGTTTTTTGGCTTTGCAATTCTTTCCGTAACCTATATTATTCAGGATCTTATTTACATACGTAATGAACACGGACGCTAGTTTCGAAATTTTAGGTTTTAAAAATTAACAAATATATTTCTGAAATATCCATAGTTGCTACGTTGGTATGGTTTCATGAATGCTATGTTTAAACATCTTTAACATTCTGCTTTGTTAAATGTATTTTCTGTATAAAAAATACCGTTAAGAAAACTTAGTTAGATTAGATTAATACATTTCTTCATTTTAAATTTAAATTAATTATTTATGTTTCAAGTTACTTCTTTAGGTTAAGTATATAGCTCAAAGTAAGTATTTATGTAGATAAAACTAGTTGATTTTGTTTTTATTATTTAAGTTGAAATATAACTTGTTTTATTAAAATTTTCAATTTAGTATAGGCGATAATAACCATATTTTCGTTTTGCCTTTAAAACAAACAAAAAAATTAATTAATAAATAAAATAAGGAAAAATACAGAAAACAATGTAAGAATTTAGATTAATAAGAACGGATTTACATATGATTAGGAGCTAAAGCAAGCTACTAACACTTAATAAAGCAGGTAGCTACGAAGAATATTGTTTTTAGGTGTTTTTACTAAATTTTGTATCTAGGACTACTACAAAATTTACTGCATAATTTAGTGTTTAGTGCAGTTTAGTTCATAAATAAAATTTCTTCAGATGAGATGGTTTGTTTTTTAATGAGGAAATGTATTCTCAATGTGTATAGAAATATCTGAAATCATGTATACTTTGCAGTCCTTATACTATCCTCTAAAATTCTTGGAAATACGTCCTTTTCTTTGAACAACGTCATATTCCGGAGATAGATTTCTTCCTCTTCAGCTCCAGATTTAATGGAGGTCTTATTTTTTTTCTTTGCTTCAATAGCCTTTTCCTATTTACCCTAATAAACCCCTTGGACTTTGTCATAATTTCATTTATATATCAGAAATGTTTAACCATTGCATCTATTTTTCAGTTGATTATGTAAAACCTAATGTATATTTAGTGATAACAAACAATAATCCTCGTTTTCCATCAAATATCTCTCTCTCTCTCTCTCTCTCTCTCTCTCTGCCTCTCTCTCTATTATGGAGGAGCGGTTGTTTCACCCCATTAAATAAAACCATTAAAGAGTTTGCTATATTTTTATCTAATTCCTGCTCGAGTGAACTTATAAAAATATAAGTACGAGTGTGCACTCTACTATACGCCACCTTATTGCCAAACTCGACGAACGGGAATTATAAAAATAAATTAGAGGCTCCGACAAAATGTCTAACGAATACAATTTCCAACGAGGGTGAAATGTAGAGGGTGAAAGTGCACGTACATTGACAGTTAATAACAGGCACGTTGCTGGCTAATCATCCCTCTTGGAAGGGGTAAAGTTGTGGTAATCAAATCACGAGTAGGAGTTGATTGGAACCGTTTATTCAAAAACATATTTCTCAAATTGAATACGTTTTCAATCAATAGTTGAATATTGAAATTTGGACCGTAAAATAAATAGGTTTAATGCTATTTAATAGTACGATTGGTGAAATGTGCACTTTAATAGTATGTTTAAATTCTGAGTCTAGACTATTCGGCGTTTATTCGACGAGGTATGTTCTGTCTTGTAAAATGTTTTAAGGCGTTTTTTTATATTAACTTTAAAGTTCTTTATAGAATTTAAAAGCTACGAACTGTTTTTGTTAATTAACTTTGCTTCACTACATTTATACATATAATTCTCTTTTTCAGTCGCCATCCCATATTTTCGTTCCAAAGTCATTTTCATTGTTTGCTTAGAAAAAACCTTGTAACACATATACCGTTTCTTCTTCTTGCATTCACTAAGTTTCTCCAGGAACCTATAGACATTGTTTTGTTAGCCTAATAGAACTACAATAAATCCTTGAATTCGATTAAGATATTTAGAGCTTTGACAGTGAGAACTATTCACAACGGTAAAAATTAGAACAGTTAACTCTAAAACTCACTACACATTAGTTTGTTAACACAAATACACTAGTTCATAAAATAATTAGACTAGTTTCGGCCACGAAGTTGCCTTCCTCAGTGCTCGGCCACTTTTAGTTCTTGACTTCCATGTTTTCCTTTGCATTTCTCGTCAAAACTTATCTTTACCATTTAAGTTCAATGGTAAGTCGTTCTCCAAGTCCGTTCTTCTCAGATATCATTCTTCGTCTGAGGAAACCTCAACGTCTACAGATGACAACCGATAAACTAAATTATTTTTTAAAGAAAATTGTGTAAGAATAAAACATTTCTCATGTTTAGATAGACTTTGTGTCCACGTTTACTGTGCTACGACAAAACAGGTAACACAAAGAAAAGTTTTTAAACGTCAATTCCTACTTAGGTCAATAGAGAAATATTTTATTTTTGTTAATTTTTATTACATAATTACAATTATTATAAGTAAAGTAACATAACATATGCGTTAAAACATTTGTTCTACAATATAAGCTATAACATAAAATCATCTGTTTTATGAAATCATATGTTATCACTTATTTTAAGCCAGATGGGATGAAATAACTATATTGCATACCTTGGCCTATTAGTGAAAGGTTTTTATGCCACATAAAACTAAAATGAATTCATTAAACTTAATTAATGAATTATATTCGAAAAAAACTGTATCAACATCAAGTGATATCCACTACTTGAATAAAAAGTATTTATTAGCGACTGAAAATTTGAACAAGATATATATATATATATATATATATATATATATATATATATATATATACATATATATATAATATTAAATATGGTGATATGTTTTCTTGTAATATAGTTAATAAATTAAAATAATTTTAAAAACAAGAATACTTTTAATGAATATATTTATTCAAAGCTTTTCACCGATAAAATAGTATCAGCATTTTCAGGAAAATAATTATCTAATAAAATATTTTTACAAAATTCATATATAAAATATATTTAAAAATTTTGTAAAAATATTTTATTATATAATTATTTTTCTGAAGATGATGGTACTATTTTATCGGCGAAAAGCTTTGAATAAATATATTCATTAAAAGTATTCTTGTTTTTGAAATATTTTTAATATATATATATATATATATATATAGGAGGATAGGAAGAGTGTCAACTAGCAGAAAGAATTGAAAAATAACTGAGTGCTAATGGGTTTTGTGCTATCTCTCATAAAAGTGTGTAATATAGTTATTATTGTTGTCTAAGACAAAAATTATTATTGATTTTGTGTAAAACGTCACAATAAATCCTGTCCGTCATATTGTCAACACTTCAAACTGTGCAATGAAGAAGAAGATTGTTATTCCAAATATTTTAATTACTTTAAATTTGTTTCGATGCATATTGTTGTCAAATCTCTGTTTGAATCTCGCTTTTTTCATTTTATGAACATAACATCATTTAGGTTACAGAATGCTCCATAAATATTTCTTAATCATTTTAATGTTTATTGTGAATTGTATTTAATAATTTAAATAAAAAACTAGTTTCCTTAAATATCATATGGTAATTTATTTAAGTTATTATAAAATATTACAGCCTAGGATTCTCCTTTGTAGAGAATCTAGGTAATATGTCACTACCGCAGAGGGTTTATTGTGAAATGAATATTGGCAGATGTTAGAAAAGTTATAAATCTCGAATAGAATATAAACATAAATAAAATTAACAGAAAGACAAAAACAACGCTGTGCTGGTTATTTTATTTATTAACAGGTGTAATAAATTCATTATGAAAAAATAACATAAACAACTTCATTAGTAAACCTTGAGCGAATAGGAGCATTAAGCAAAAATTTACGCGATTTTTTTCCCACCTCGAAACTCTTGCTTTCGAAATGTCTCTAAAAATAAGCAACCGACTTTAAATGTTTTAAATATAATATTCCTTATTTGAACTAATAAACTTTGATAATTTTGTAAACCACTATTCTGTAACTGAAAGTAATGTTTTCCCGAAAATATTGAACGGATTTTGGTCAGATTAAATTTTGTACAAACTTTGAATTTAGTAACTATAGCAATTTTTAAATATTTTTGTAAACACACATCAAGCATAAGAGTAAACGGAATAAACTTATTTTTTGCATCATGTTTTGTTTTTAAACGAAAATTCAAATTTTCAAGTTTGGTTTCTTACTTTGTGGCCACTGTGTATATTATAGTGAATGGTTAGGTATTTCATGAGCTTCCTGTATTGTAGTGCAATTAAACATTATATCAAATATACATACACACACACACACAAACACACACACAAACACACGCGCGTGCGCGCGCGCAAACACACACACACACACACACAGAGATATATATATATATATATGTGTGTGTGTTTGTGTGTGTGTGTGTGTGTGTGTGTGTGTGTGTGTGTGTGTGTGTGTGTGTGTGTGATTGTGTGTGTGTGTGTGTGTGTGTGTGTATGTGTGTGTGTGTGTGTGTGTGTGTGTGTGTGTGTGTGTGTGTGATTGTGTGTGTGTGTGTGTGTGTGTGTGTGTGTATGTGTGTGTGTGTGTGTGTGTGTGTGTGTGTGTGTGTGTGTGTGTGTGTGTGTGTATTTCTTCCTTACATTCTTTCTACATTTCTTCTTTATTGCCTCTGAATGGATAGTAGGTTATAAATAATTATAGACCATAAACAAAAAATATTCTTTTTTATTTTTTCAAAAGTAATAGGAAATTACTATACATAAACACCATTAATGTATATTTCAATAAATACATGAGTGGAATTGTTTTTTTGTTGTTTCAGAAAAGTCAATGAAAAATTTCTATATGCTACTGTTTTAAAATTTGTTTCACCAATATATCATCTTACATTCCAATAGTTGGAAGCTGCTCTACGAAAGAGGGATGTTGTATACCGTTCTCTGTTTCTCTGCCTACGTGAATTGTACCCGCTAAAGATTATTACTAAAGGCATGTTATCAAGGTTTCGTATGGTTTCGTAAAGGCGTTTGGAATATATAAACATAGGCTATATTTGCTCCATGGTTACTGGGTTAAACTAGATATACGGCTCTGTAGTAGCAAACAAATACATATATCATAGTAATTTACCAACTGTAGTAAACCAACATAACATGTGAACTAGCTTCACAGTATTCTGAAGGGTAAAAATATTGTTTTGAGAAAATATATTTTTCTCCGAACATTTATTTCATTACATTTTTCATTTTTCAGTTTTCTCCTCAAAATATGTACGGCCTTATACAAAAACATATAGTTACATAAAAAAAGATTTTCTTACAAGTTTCACCATTTTAAATGGTGTATTTCAAAATGTAAATATAACTTTTATAAAATTACATTCCTATCAATCTGATAGTTCAGAAATTGTTATACTGAAACAATACAGTTCGAGTCTCATTACTTTATAAACTCCTTTCCCGAATTAATTGCTTATTCGTATTTTACGTTTTGAATAATATTTTACAATTTGATTGATTCTCATTTAAATTATTTTTTTGGTTTTTAATTTAACCTTATTTTACTACCCAGCACAAAAATTAGAGTAAATTATTAGTGTGGATGTGGGAGTCAGAATAGCCTATCAACACTTTGGACACAATAGGCTTTAGTGCTGGTTCTATTAAAAAGTAGCACGAATGTAATTAGACCACTGGTTCTAACCGTCTCAATTATTAAAATTACTAATTTAAACACTACTGATGTCTTAAACACTAATTTCGTTTACTCACTAATTTGCTCTTAAATACTACTGATGTGTTTATAAAAATATATTAGATTATTTCGATAAATTATTACTCGTACATACGTATTTCAACTGCTTTTCATATTTCCCATGTCTACTTTGAGGAGATATCATGATACAATTTTTAATTTTTGTTTATAAATATTCTGATTTACTAGGTTACTTTAAAATATTTCAATTTCCCTCGAGTAGTTTTCACCCTTATTTTTGCAAGAGTAAGAGTGTGCGTGCACGTGTCTCTGAGTTGTTATGTTTGTCTCGTAAGAGTGAGAGTGTGTGTAAATGCAACAAAATGAATTTATTACCGCATTAAAACAAATCCTGCACCCACATACGGTTATCATTAGCATTTGTTTTGTACGACAGACGGGTGTTTAGCTTGGATATGATGCTTCAACTACAGCATTGGTTCAAAAAGATTTAGCAGTAATATTTACCTTAAAAATCCGTATTGGCCGAAAGCAATGCCCTAAGAACGTGACTGCAACCACGTGACTTACCAATAACAAGAAATCTGATTGCAACGAAAATTCCTTCGGGAGAGTGGGCACTGTCCGTGCGCGCAATTCCCACTTCCCCTCCGTCCATTTACGCCATGTTATTTGTCTAATCCTTCTGCGAGTAAACTGAAAAGTATATTCTGACTGCAGGAGATAAAGATAAAAAATTAAATTTATATTGTTAATAATATTTGCTTCTCTTACAAAGAGTTAAATTATTTTTTTAGATTATGTGGATTTTCTAGTAAAATCTATTACTATCTTAGTGAAAGAAAAATTCGTTTTATTTACTTATGGTGGAGAAACGTCTATCATTTTTTGTTATTTTTCCTAAAACCAAAACTATTTGAAGATTATTAATATATCTACAACAAAATATTTTATTTAAATTCGTTATATATAATAAATACATACTGTAATACAACTTCTCGCAACACAAATTCTTTTAACTATAACATGATTTCGGCAACAATGTTGCCCTCGGAAATGATATAATCATCAGTGAGGTCATTATATTTCTCTATATCCGATTTATTGTTTCTTTCAAGTTATACATACCTAACCTAATGCCATATTCCCTTCCTTATCTATTTAAGGTACAAGGAACATATTAGACTACTTGTATTATAACCTTCCCTCTCTAATCTATTGCCGCTAACAGGAGCACATTTGTATTTCTTAGTTCTATATAATGTCATCTACTAGTTAAGATATATTAGGTAAGAATAGATAGTAAAGTTTCCATTCTTATCTATTCCTGGTATCAGAAGCACATAATTTATATTTCTGAGATATACATAATATCATCTTCCGTTTTTTATCTATTGCCGAAAACAGGAGCACATTATTTGTTTTTATTAGTTATATCTAATGTCATCTTTTCTACCTATTCCTGGTATCAAGAGCACATCATTTATATTTTTTTAGTTGTAGCTAATGCCATCTTCCCTTCCTTATCTATTCCTGGTATCAATAGCACAGCATTTGTATTTCTTTGTTATACATAATGTCATCTCTCTCTTCTTATCTATTCCTGATATCAGGAAGACATCATTTGTACTTTTCAGCTATACATTGTCATCTTCCTTTTTTTTCTATTGCCGCTAACAGAAGCACATTATTAGTTTTTATTAGCTATACCAAATTACACCTTCCCTTCCTCATCTATTCCTGGTATCAGGAGCACTTCATTTTTATAATGCCATCTTCCCTTCTTTTTCTATTGCTGGTATCAGGAGCACATTATTTGTGTTTCTTAGTTTTACCTAATGTCATCTTCCCCTTCTTACCTATTCCTGATATCAGGAGCACATCATTTGTACTTCTTAGTTATACATTGCCTTTTTTTTTTCTATTGCCGCTAACAGAAGCATATTATTGGTTTTTATTAGTTATACCAAATTTCATCTTTCCTCCCTCATCTATTCCTGGTATGAGGAGCACGTCATTTTTATTTCTTAGTTATGGCTAATGCCATCTTCCCTTCCTTATCTATTGCCGGTACCAGGAGAACAGATAGTTTTACCTAATGTCAACCTCCTATTCTTATCTATTTCCAGTATCGGGAGCGCATTTTTTTCTTTTTCTTAGCTATATCTAATAGCATCTTTCCTTATGTATCAACCATCATTCATGTATTTCCATAATACCCCTCTTTTACGTCTATCAGAAGGTTTATGACGGTATCTTTATCCTATCTATGTTTTATCTAAGTAATAATAATAATCATATTCGTTAACACCTTGTGTTTTCCAAATTTATAAAGGAAACTAAATCAAACTCTCCACTGCTGTATTGTGATTCACCGTTCATAAAACGCAAAGTTGTGAACTAAACTCGTTCCATATAATTCGATTTGTTTTAATTTGGTTCTCGATTACACCATCCCCGGTGTTTATACAATATTCTGTTTGTTTGGAATCGATAATGTACCTATCCCGTTAAATGCATTTTTTGTATTTCATTGATTCTATTGAAATATTTTTAGTTTAAAATAAAACATCTCTAAAAATCTATCACTCTTATAATAACAACTGCTATACGTATTCGATTTGGAAAATATGTATATGTAATAAAATACATGAAGGATTATTTTTCCTCAACTCTGGAGTGGTCCCCTGTGATGACGGATCTATTCGTTAATGGTATCTATTCGTATTTTAATGGTTCAGTGGTCAATTGTAAGCTGGAAAGGATAAATGGTATTGTGAAGAAGACATTCTTCAACCTATATTCAATACATATAATTGTATTTAAAAAGAGCTGTTTTTATAATTTAATACTTTATTTATATAATTTATTAGTTTGTTTATAAGCGCAACAAATAAAGTTAATTTTCTTAAAGTTTTAAACTTTTATGACCACTTGGAGTAACGGGGGTGTAGTGTTTTTAAATAAATAAAATCTTTTAACTACAAACATTTTTTCATTTAAATTCTAATTTACATTTCGATTGGAAAGAAATCCTATTCAGAGGAATATATTACAAGAATAACGACCTGCAGGAGTAGTTATTCTTGTAAGTATTTCCTCTGAAGATGGTTTTTTTGCAATCGCAATGTACATAACCATTTCAATAAAAAGTTTTGTGGTTAAGAAATTTTATTTATTTTAAAATAACAAACTAAATTTGGATGATTATATCTTAAAATACCGACTGCACCACGATTCCTAACCCTGGAATCTATTAGGATATTTTTACTACAGATGTTCTATATAGAAAATATGTTATTAATTGGAAAGTTGAAAATAATTGTTAGGATTCAAAGTTTTTTTTGTAAAAGATGCACTAATAATAAAGAACGTCGGAACAGTTTTCTCCATATCTCTTCTCTGTGTTTTAGGCGGAATAGAAAGTCGCACTAGTAGCCCTCTCCGCCTTTGCTTTGGACAAATTATGTGCCCATTACACTTAACGTAATCTAAATTTGTACAAAAATAATACATTGGACTGTCGATGAAAGTAACGTTGGTGGTAGTGTATGGATTTGTAGCAATTACTTAAAAATAGTGACGCTCAGATCGATGCTCCTAAAGCCTGATCATTAGACCAAAATAGTTTGTCCAGACATTGGTTTTAGTAACTTACTCGTGTGTTACACTCACATCGAGAAAACTAAACGCTTTACATCAAACGACACAGTTACGTTGTAAAACGAAGCTCGTGTTTAAACATTACTAAAGGATACCATTCCGGCGTTAAGAAATAGTTTAAATTGGATGAAGTGCATTTAAAACACGAATTTTTATTAAGTATTCTATTAAAGCAAAATAAATCAATTTAAAAATATTTAAATATATAAATTTAGGCAAATGTTCTGAGGCAGTCACAATTTACGGATTGCACTAATTAGAGTATCGGTGCAGAATGTGGAAGTAAAACCGACATAGCACGCAATAGTCAGAACATAACGAAGGGTTAGTTAAGGGTGGGTTTGGCTTACTTTGAAGTTGACGGATTAACCTGTTAGCGAGACATGTCTTTAGCAAATCGTCCATTATGCGTGATTATTCTATTGGGCAATTTGGTGGCTAAAGCAACCTAATATGGTTCCATGAATAATAGACTAATTATAGTATAATATGTATACTGAAATTAAGTGAACTGAATACCAGAAGCGCTCGCACAGTCTGTTTCTCCCTCCCTCCCTCCCTCTCTCTCTCTCTCTCTCTCTCTCTCTCTCTCTCTCTCTCTCTCTCTCTCTCTCTATCTATCTATCTCTTACACACACACACACACACACACAACCACATACATACATACACACACACAAAATACATACATACACACACACACACACACACACACACATACACACACACACACAAACCCACACACACACACATACACCCACATACACACACATACACACACACACACACACACACACACACACACGCGCGCGCGCGCGCAAACCAACCAGGAAGGCTAAACATCGGAGTTATGCCTCAAAATAAAATTTAGAAAGTCCCACAGATTAGCAGTGGCCTATTCCTGCCTGGTTCCTTACAACACTCACCCTTTGGCTTCTCTTATACGACTTGACTTGCTATTTTAATTTTAAATGATCGGAAAAATCATTTATGAAGGAAACGACCTATTATTAAAGTAGATTTGGGAAGAGCTGGCCATAATCTTACCATTAGCAACTACTTGCGTTAATTATTGACTATTTGGCGGTAATACAAAAACAAAGTTACAAAAATTACTATAATATAGTTACCTATTTCTTGCAATATTTTTTGTTTGAGGATGCATATTTTTAATAATGAAATAAGACAAATATTTACAAGTTATCAATGTATAATTCATTATTTAAAAAATATCCGTTTAACATTGATAATATATTTGGTTTATTCCGACTTAGAAAGACAATTAAATTGGTGTAGAAGTTAATTTTGAAACTTTTAAAGTTGATACTGTGGTGTGACTACATTATTTATTTATTATATTCTCCACTAAACAATACACATATATTTACATATTTATAACTAACAATCGAAACACAAACTGTACAAAATCCCTAATGCTACCTAAAATCATAAATGTGAGACAATTCAATGGAAAACAATATTAACATAGTAACTGTGGCTTTAAGTATTTTTACATCGAATTTTGTATTACTGGGATTTCATTTATCATTTTCTTCTATTAGTTCACACTCTCCTTGTGTATACATTGTACAAAATTTCAATCGCTAATAAACAACGTTTTTATTCATCAACCAAGTTTTAATTACATTTTTTCAAACCTGTAGTTAATGACAATTTTTGCTAATATAGTTTTTTTCTAATATTTATTCATTATAAAATTTTTAAAAGTTTGTACTGGATCGGATTTGATCTGACCTACTTCATGTCGTAAACCTAGCACTTTGGTACAGAGCCATCTTTTCCGTTACTAGAAACGCATTCCTCAAAGATGTATATGATTTATTTACCTCCAACTGGGTGTCGTCGAATACTCCATTGTATAACCTTAAATAGTTCCCATGTTTACCACATAATGTCGTAAATAGAGCACTAGGATTGAAAATGAATAAAAACAATAAACAAATAAACAAATAAACAACTGGATTAACAGTATCAAAACTTGAATCACGTACGGACTATGCGAAAGGAAAGCGAAAAGAAACTACAATACAATGTATGCGACGAGAAAAAGAAAGTGAATAAATAGTAAAAAAACAAAAATAATAGTCCAACACGATATATATATATATATATATATATATATATATATATATATATATATATATATATATAGAGAGAGAGAGAGAGAGAGAGAGAGAGAGAGAGAGAAAGAAAGAAAGGAAATTGGAAAATTGCAAGGAAATTCACTTTCTCTTTTGCCATTTAATTTTGTTATTGTCTTATCTATATACATATTTATAATAATTCCAAATATAAAATAAAAAGACACTAATACGAAATTTTTCTTTGTTGACCTAAGTAGGAATTGTTTTTTTATATTACTTGTTTGTAGTACATTAAATTCTTTAGAATATATTGGTTTTTATTTTTTATAGTAGTTTGCATTTAGTCCTGTGAAATTTAGAGTTTCATTTTTATATTTGATTCTGTGGAAATTTGATTATTTTTTTGAAATGACAATGATTTTGTTAATTCTGTTTGCCTGCCGTGTTTAATGTATTTCGTATCTGTTGTTCTTTCAAAAGTAGTATATTAATATTTGTTGATTCCATTTTCACCCGAGCTTCTAGTTTTTGTAAATATGTTACAACTTGCCTATGGTAGCACTTACTTTACAATTGCTAAAGTGGAAGACGTATAGGTGAATTTACCCACCCCCACCGTAACCTACAAAAACCTCGAGATCAGTTACTGTCCGAGTTGGAAATGGGAGATATCTCTCGAAACGGACGTCCTCAACAATTAAAGTAAGTGCTACTATAGCTAGGTATAACTTATTTACAAGTGTTTTAGTTAATTTAATTAACATTTTTAGGATATTATTATTTTCCTGAAAAAGATAACAGTTCGAATCGAGGCATCGGAGCAATGTTTTAAAACTTACTAACGTTTCTTCCAAATTTTATTTATCCTACAATTGTAATCATCCAAACATTATACTAATACTTGTTACGTTCTACCATTTTGGAACGATGTATTGAAAATATGTATAGTTCTGATACATTTTGGATATGGCAAGCGCAAATGTAGGCTAAATGGAAGAAAAGGATCTACTCAACAAATCTAACTCTGAAATACATGTAATATTATAGTGACAAACTTCAGGGGTCAAACAAACCAATTTACACCCCCAACAGACACATGTCAACAGAAGTTTTATCTCGGAGCATTTGTCTTTTAAAAAACCCGACATTTACATCAAGTGATTAATTCCAGACGCACGCTATTTTGTGATTACATTATCACAAGTGGCCAGGCCTTGTTGTTAGTCACGTGACTGAGAGCCAATTCGTGTTTTGCACACTGGCTGCCAAGAATAACTCGTTAGTTTATTGGCATTTAGGAAAAATGAAAATACCTAGGACTACATTGTTTTAATCCCGACTCGTTTGATTACAATAACTATTTATATAGCCTAGGTTCAAAAAGTATAGAAAATAACAATTTCTTGTTAAAAAACGTATTATCTTTTTCATACGAACCTACTATTTATCTATTTATACTTTCAAATTATAGGTAAAAATATAGAATTTTAGGTAAATAAATAGATCTGTAAATCACACATCCGTATTTCGATGTGAATTAAAACAATATTATTTGATATTTTTAATACCTTTCTGCGATTTCTGCTTCTGGGCCAGTTTGTCCTTTAGTTACAATTTCGTTCACAAGAGTAAGTAATATGAAACACGCGATACATTTCAACGTAAAACTACTGGAGGTAGTCCGACGATACTAGTGAACTGTACAAACTTTTTATTTAGTTAATTAGAGCTTAGCTAGTGACAACTATTCACTGCTTTAAGTAGTAGCCAAACATTGAGAAAGGCGACATTGTCGCCGAAACTTGTTTGTTGTGTGTTTGTATGTTAAAAACTAATATTTCGTGAGATTTTGAGTTCACTATTTTGACTTTTACCTTTGTCAAACATATTGAGAGCAGTTAGTGTTTCGAACAGACAATGGTGTCTTAGTCTGCTACTGGAAGGTACCATCATTCAAATCAAAGTGCACTGTGAAAGACAACATTCGGAGCTACATCTGCGGGCCAGTTGCTTCACAAAGAACAATGTAGTTGATACAGATATTTCATAAAATACGAATGTTGCATAAAATACTAAATAATTCTTTAGTAGGCTAAAGGTTAAAAATAGTGCTTTTTCTTGTTTTCCAAAATGACTATATATAAAATTTTAGAAATTTCCGTTTCAGCCTGAGGTGAAAACCTATACCACATTCTTTCACTTTTATTATTAGAGGTTATTTTTATGAAACCCTTAATATAATTAGGTTTTAAAAATGCCTTATTGTATTAATAATAATAATAATAATAGCTCCTTGTGGGCCTGGATGTAGAGACAGGGAGGTGCTGCCTTACTTAGGGCTATTCAAAGAAAGTAATATGACCAGGGCAATTATTACCGTACGAACTCTAAATTTTACCCTTGGGGTAGTCATTTTCACAGGCTGTGTAGACCGGGAGACCAGTTCAGGCTTTAGAGTGACGTCAAATAACTCTTGTAGAGGGGTACCATTTATTGTGGTACCAAGCCTGACACTAGCGTCTCGAGCCTGACACTAGCCACCCGGTCGGGAGCCACATCTTTGAAGTTATATTCGGAAAGGGCAATGTTTTCAATATACTGGGCTGGACCTGCTCTTCACCTTGGGGCAACTACCTTGTCACCTTTCTTCTTTTCACCATCTATCTCACTTCTTCACTCGTTCCACAAACACACTGACTGATGTCATCGTTGTCTGAGTTCATAAAAATATCCTATCATTTAAAACAACAGTTCGCTGTCTACATTTATCTGGTATATAGAATTTCTTTTATTGACAGTTTATGAACTGTTTTTGTCTGGACAGAATACTTTATAACTGTTTCTTTCTTCTTAACTGAGATTTACATAAAGAAATGAAACCGTGTTTCCGACAGAGATTTTATAAAGGTTATGAATTAAAGCAGGAAATCATGATTAATTAACACTGAGATGTATCTATTTTCTTGCACAAACATTATTGGCTTTGACGTTTACAGAAAGACATGTTTTGGTTGCCAACATAAAGTTTATACTTAACTACTGTAGGAAGAGAGCGGCCATTAGTCCGCCCTTAACTCATTGTCGATCGAGAAAATGGCGTCTAATTTCAGCTTGGTTTGGGGTGAAGTAACATAGACCTATAATTAACAGCAATTATCACGAGAGGAATGTAGTTAAATGTGAGGTAGGTTAGTTTAATGGGTTCTCCCTGAGCTGGAGATTATGCTACAAACCTCGATGAGGTAAATTTGCGGAATAGTTAGGAAATAACACATGGATAATTAAAAAAATTTAATGGCAAATAATTTGTCATGTTTGTAGGATGTTTTACCGATTTATTATTTAACCAATTATTTATTTGTAATTTTTAGTTATGAAAAATTTCTGTTAGACAAGTAAAATGGGGACCAATATCTTTCCACTTTGGTAAAACTATGTTCTACTGTCGTATAGGCCCATATTGAACGAAATTCGGAATATTTTAATTCATTATAATACTACAATGAATTAACAAATACATCAATATTTTGTCACTCAAATAAAATGGAGTTTAATTAAATATAATGCGGAAATTATGGAGTTCCATTAATGGGATATTGTCTGATATATCGTCATTTTTTAAACATTTTATAGCATACAGAAAGTAATTTGTACTAGTCAAATACTCGTATTAAGGTAAGGGTAAACATCCTTGTTTACTGCTATTCAATACAGGTCTGTTTCCAGTAAAGTCACTGTGGACGTGCAAAGTCACGGTTTGCAGTATAAATTGAGCGACATAGCAAGGGACTTTGCCATTCGATGTATAGTTGTCTATTTGACATTTAGTGTTGTGGGGGATCACGGTGACTAAGAAGTTGTAGATCCTAGCTGCTATATGTATTAGTAGGCCACAACTACTCCGTCTAGAAACGAGAGAGGGGTGGACAACTGCCTGGCCTTCCACCTCCCCCAGGTGAACTCCCGCTCTGCCCAACTCAAGTACCTTCCTATGTCTGGGAGGTTATAGCAGGGTATAAATATTTCCTATTCTATATAATTCCATCCATCTCTCTTATGCTTCACAAAAAGGTTTAAAGGGAGACAACGATGCTATGATACCTTCAATATGCTCTATGAGTGAGTTTAAAGTTCTTATCTTAAACTTAGATAACTCACAATCCTTTCCAATCCTAGAAAGGGATACTAATCATAATGGTTGTTCGGATTAAAACTACAAACAAATGTAAACTTAAATAACTTATAAATTCCACGTTTGCACGCAACATAACTTTAAAAAGTAATAATGTGATCGCATATTCTACTATCAACGTTTTGCAAAAGGACACATTACATTGGTTAATGACATATATATTAGAATGAAAAGATTAATGTAGTTTTCTCAAGTTATACGTTGAGCGTAGTTATGTGCGTCTTGTTCCGTCGTATGTCACTTGGAATATTAGTGTTACAAAAGCGTTGGAATTAAATCTTGAGAATTGTTGATAATTGTTTTCCATTTACACTTGAGGCGACCACTTCTACTAAGTTTAAGTAAAAGTGTGAAATGTAAGAATATGGAGACTGGAAACAAGTTATTTTAATTGCAATATTATTTGGAATATTTTATAAAACTTTAGTTCGAAGTAAGTGTTTACACTTGCAGAGTACGGGAAACAGAGACGTGCAGGAAACAATAGGGTGCTAACTAGGCATCGGCAGTGCGGAGTCGTTTTGCAACGCAATATCTCATCAGGAGTCTAACACAGAAGTTAGATTTAAGGCGTGTGAATAAAAATAGTTGTTAATGCGAGGAATGTAGGTTACTAGCTCTTGACGAGTTCTACGCGTGTATAAACAATGTCTGGTAAAGTACAGTAAAATAAACAGTGGTAAGATAAAATACCATATAGTACGTAAATATACCAAATATTCACAATGGTTTTATTCATGGGTTTTAACTATTTATTCAGAAAAGAATTTTATAGTTTTTGTTTTTTGCATTAAAAAAGTGCTTTATCGCCTTATCGAAAAGCTCTTTTAGAGTAAGGACATCCGACTAAACGTGTACACTATACTGTGCTAACACAGGTCCACAGCAGGCACCAGCCTCAGCGCAAGACACCGAGAAAACTATTATAACTCAGAGAGGCACACGCATTCAGTGCCAAGAAAACAATGCGCCAACCTGCCGTATTTGCGCACGGCCGGATTATAAAGGTTGCTGTATTTGTCTTATGCTGTACTCCAGAGTCCTGATTATACAGTAGTACTAGAAGTCTACATTATGCATAACGTCTGATTCAATTTATTATTATGATCAAATAAGGAAAAAAAGAGGTCATCACAAGGTTAGGAAAAGGAAATCATATACTTCAAACATGTCTTTTGCATCCTAATTCTCCGACACAAATTAGAAGCTGTGCGAAGACACAGTCAAACACGTAGATCATTGTTAAAACAAAGCTGGCCCGGGCACACATCACCTGCATTCTTTAGAGCAGGATAAACATAGTTACCATGGACAGGACGACAACGTTTGGGATACAGAAATGTCAGTTGAAGAATTAAAGTAACTGTCGATACGCAAAATTGATTGAGATTTTATTATTTGTTTATTTTTCACGAAAGACTGTAAAAATTGTTCAATTGCCTCAAAGTACAAAATCGATATGATCATGTTGTTTTAGCCATGTATAACAAGTATAACACCTGAACATAGCAAAATACGAGATGTATAGGAGGAGAGTTGGCAGACTAGTGAAGGTGGAAAGCTAGGTAGCGGTCTCCCGTCTCTAGTATGTAGCCACAGTGGTTCTAATGGGCCGATATGTAGAATACAGCAGCGTGGTTCGACAAAAACTCCACTCACCACAAGCAGGCGAATACCCATACATGGGCTAAATCTCTTGCTATGTCTTGGGACTTATACATTTCTCTATAAAATATGGCTCGTGATAAATAGGGTTAGGCCATAACTATAAACGATTAAGAGGTTTATATATATATATATATATATATATATATATATATATATATATATATATATATATATATAAATGTATATATATATATTCTCAGTATATACTCTCATACAAATATGATATATATATATATATATATATATATATATATATATATATATATATATTCTCAGTATATACTCTCATATAAATATGATATATATATATATATTCTCTCATATATACTCAGTATGCCCGAGGATGATGGCACAACCAGTCACTGAAAGTTAGCTCGCATAAATACCAAGTAAGATTCTTGTTTAAGTACATAAGTGAAAGTGATAAGTGTATACAAGAAAACAGTGTTGCATAACTACATATATATGTATATATATATATATATATATATATATATATATATATATATATATATATATATATATTTATTTATATATAGCTCCGAATATGGTGAACATTCAATTAATTATTTTTCATTTATTATTTCTACAATATACGTGCAAATAATATTTACAATAAATGTATAGATAAAAAAATTAAGTTGAAAAACAATTAAAAATTCATAGTAATCTAATAACCTTCTCCTCAAATAAAAATTATAGTAATTAACACACGTAATTACAGAAAAATACTACTACTTTCACAACTGTTTTTAAACAAGTGAAGAGTTTTTGCAAACCAACAGTGATATGTCACTGGAGATACTATTGGTGACACGTGTTCATAATAATAAATTATTGTTTAAAAACGTATAAATATTAGAAGTAAGATATTTTAATTTAGGGAATAATTTACACAAGTGGTAGGCAAACTAAAAATGTTACGATGCACTGTTATTTTTGTTATTGGGGTGACGGAGAAAGTATAAATATTAAAACAACAAATTTTAATAGTTTTCTCAGAATAAATTCAACACTAAGACATAAAGCAATAAATCGGAAAAGTTTCAGAAACTCAGTTGCCAAGTTTTTACGCACGACTATAAAACCTTGGATCCTTTCATCAGAGTTATGACGAACTTTGCTCGGACGTCGACAAACTCTGCTTAATAACTCAATACGTTTTGTCAGCTCTTGCCTCGAAGCGGCTTCATTTTCGTGCTTTACATTTATTAACTTTCTTCAAGTAGTTCAAGTTTTTATGAATAATTTCAAAATGTTCTGCGTCAACTGAATTTTTAATTTTCATTTAATTACAATATTGTATAAATGAATTAAATATTTTATTGTTGCTTATTTTTCAACTCAAGTTTTCTTTTTTTTGAATATACAAATTTTTTACAAAATTTACTTTAAATTTACAAACACCGTTATTGTGTTGCGTATTTGAGGATTGGGTATTTATTCCTTTAATACAAGGCTTACGAGTATACGGCCAAAAGACCTTCATTTGTGCACTTATAACCAAACAATAAGCATATATCGTGTATTTTATTGTCAGTTTTATAATACTAAATTATATTACACAATGTTATACAACTATACTACAACAGGTATTTATTAAATTTCAACGTGTATTTGTATTTTTCGTACGATTGTAACCCTTACATCCAGTAATCCTGCGATTTCGCTAACCCGACAACACCGCTCATGATAGTGTCGGATTAGCGATATTTCACTGTATAACTAGTTATACAATTTGATTCAAATATTTTCGATATTTTTCAATGTTTCATGTCTAAATATAAATATTTTTTAAAATCATTGTTGTTTAATGATTTGCTGGTACTTATATTTTTTTATATTGTAGTCAATTTTGTATAGGCCTACTCATCTAGAATGACCACTGGAACTGTAAATGGAAGAATCGTCGATAGAATGTTTTTAAATAAATTGAGTTTTACATTGTCTTGGGTGTACTTTAGAGTTCTGATTATATTTTTTCTATTAATTCACTATGAAACACTTGTATTAGTGAGTTAGTGTTTTAAGAAATCCTAAGCAAGTGCTAGAACTCACGTGTATACTTACTAAGACCCAGGCTTCGATGCTGTATTAAAGTAACTACTGAAATCACAGTAGCGTATCCGGTTGCAATGTTTGTAAATAGATAAGGTAAATACCTGCTTAATACGATTAAAGATACATCTTGCTCTTTTTACAGTTCGTATTGAGTAAGCATTCTACACGTATATTATCTTATACTCTAGATATCTAGATTCCTTGCGTATGACATGAAGCATAGCTGCCATTCACTGGTCATTTACTTAAGCCTTATACCTTATTCCCGTTTTGGAACTGTTGCTCGCTTTCTTTGACACCTGTAGACCTTCAACATTTTGTGCAGTAATAGGATTCTTTGCGTTAATGAATATTTGTATATTTACTTCGTATATTCTGTAGCCACCCCGGGGCTTGGGCCAAAAACCCGTTCGTCCTCCTGGTTGCCAACCTGTTGCTGGTCACTCTCGTTTCACAAGATGCTAATTGCTAAACGGCTAAATCCGATTAAAACCACTTATATACTCTTCAAGGTATAAGTTGAATAAACTGTTCAGCCTTGCCTCACACTTTGTATTCTCTGCAGGCCTTCTATAAACGGAAATGCTGCCATTTGCTTGCCTCTACAAAGCCAATAGTCTGATGACTTATATTTATGCAAACAATCAAAAGCATACACATACACTAATGTGCTATAATTATAGCACATTTTTTTATAAATATAGGTCTTATACACAATTTCAGTTCTTGGTCTTTATGCATAAAATAACCTAGAAATGCCTCGTGTGTTTAAATTCCTTGGTGTAATGTAAAATTTATTAATAAGAAAGTAAAAGTTGAAAGGAATATTATAGGGTCACATTTAATAGCGTACTGTAAGCGCAGAAGTGAACTTTTAAAATAAAGAAAGTAAGGCTGTAAACTTTATAAAGTTGGTATAACTTTACGGCTGCCGTAAAGGGGTAGGTTGAAAAGATGGTGTTTTGGAGATATTGTTCTAGTAATATTTTTTCAACACTTATGGTAAGAGATTTCAAGTTTAACACATACTAACTTGAAATAAACTTTAAACTCATGTATTTGAAGAATCGGATTAACTTACTCCAACTTAACTGCATCAGTGTTGCATAATCAGCGCCTAGGAAACATGTATAAAAGTATAATTTATTGATGATTTTTAAATTTCTAAAATGCATCATCATTCTGGTAATTTTGGTTTATATTCTTACAATATTTGTTAGAATTGGGGCATTTATTTCAAAAAAATGTTTAAACAAAAATAATACATATTTAAAAATAATATGAAAAATTACAATTTTATTTTAATACAGAAAATACTTATTTAACTAGGGAGACTGCTTCCGCTTCTCTCGGTGGTTGCCTTCGCCATGCCCGTTGCTTGTTGCGCCACCGGCGTTTAGTCTTGAGCTCTTTTTCCACATCGTCTCTCATAAGGTCTTCGTAGAGATTGATGTGGTCATCTGCGAAATTTTTTGTCCCGGACGCAAACTCCCGGAGCTATAACGAGCTCAGTAATTTCCTCGAACGATGTCGCAAGCTCGGGATCAGCTCAGAACAGGTTTCGTCAGCTTCCTCGGAGTCCCCGAAGAAATACTTCTTCTTCAACTCCTCAATACGGGCCGGGCCGGCTTGGTCTTCAGCCGACGGCGGCGACGCCAGACTCTCTCCCAGCCGGTAGCCACAGCAGCGGGATCCTCCCTGTACTCGGTGTTCCTCTTACGAGGGGTAGCAGTCTTCTTAGATACCGCAACAGTATCCGGCGGCGACGGGGACGATGTAGCCTCTTTGCTATCTACAGGTGTTGGCGGCAGCACCTCGGGGGAGACTGGAGGTCCCCCGAGGACCTGGCAATCGCTTCTCGGTGCGGGCGTCTGCTTCTGCCTCTTCTGTCGGCGGGGCCGGGACTCGTGCTTGGGACAGCCGCCGTACCGCTTGGACGCATGTCCAACGGTCCCGCAGTCCTTGCACTGGCATCTCCGAGTCGTCACCCTTGATGTCCTGACAGTGACGACACATCGGAATCCGCTGCGAAGGCTCTCCTGCAGTTCGCCAAAGAGACGCTGAAGGTCCTCTTCGCAGGCCACTGGAACGGGCAGGTAGTCCTGGCGACACGGTACCAACAGGGGTAGACGCCCATCTACATCGGTCTGCTTGCACATCTTGATGCAAGAAGGATGCTTAATTTACTAAAGCCACTAAGATTGCTGAATCGAATTTGTTAAACTAGAATTTCATGATGAGTTTTTCGTTTTTATCTTTAATTTTTACTTTTGAATAATTATTTTTGTCCAATAGTACTTAGCAATGGTATTTCTATGTACATAAGCACCAAATCATTACGAAGAAATTGCAGATTTATATATTTGGCCTTCAACTGACCTAGATATTACAACTTATGTTGCGAAATATGTCTGCACGATTCAAAACTGTTCGATTCGATTCACTTCTACGACATTTTAGTGGGGTGATATTCCTATCAGACAAAAACTCTTCCGTTTACATCCAGTTATATATTATTTATATAATTTATATTTATAAATATCGGAAACTTTTTCTTTTATCAGGCTTCGGAAAAAACACACACACATATACACTCACACACACACACACACACACACACACACACACACATACACACACAGTAAGTAAGTAAATGAGCTAGTGAGTTAATTTGTGGTGTTTATTTAAATTTAAATTCAACTAAAATACGTTTGTATTTAATTTGGATTTAAATCAATTTGAATGATGAATGTAAATTTAATTAAATATATTTTGCATTATAATCAATCTGAATGTTGTATCCAAATTCAAACAAAATATGTGGAACATATTTTCGATTTGAATCAATTTGAATTATGTATGTTAATTGAATTAAAATATTTGGATCATATTTTGCTTTTGAATCAATTTCAATTCAAATAAATTCATATTTTGAAACATAAAGATGGTTCTTTACACTCCATTTCTATTATTTAATGGAGCTTAATAAAACACAAATAGACAGTTCAATAGAATATTAATTGTATATTGAAAATATTTATCACTAACAACTTGGATTAAATTATTAAGCCTAATATATCTTTCTTCGGTTGTATTCAAGAATCACTGAAGCAAATGGGTTTGTCTAAAAGAAGTAGAATATTATGAGGTCATATTAAATACTAAGGTGAAAGGATACAACTCTAATTTAATAATAAAGTGAGTTTCTAAAGTCAGGTTGTAAAAGTTTATCAAGTTGGTAATTTTATGGTTTTCGTAAATGGGCGAGCAGAAAGGGTGGGGTGCTTCGTCGTGTGAACTTTTGTAGCATTCATCTCAAGAGCATAATCCCCTTGAATATTTTGAAAATATATTAATGAAAAACTAAAGCGTTTGCTCGCACTAAATAATTATTTCGTGAATCTCTACCATTTTAAACGTGTTTGAGTATTTATTAACACTTTCCTTTACAGTTAACTAATTTTGAAAATGCAGGTGTGTTTTTGTAAGCGGAAAGAGAAGTCTATTTAACTGTATAGGCCTACTACTTGAACCCTTCTACTTCAACAAGCATGCTTATTCTAATTCTACGTAAGTGTTATAATTGTTTTCCTAATTTTAATGTGAATCCATTTTTACAGTACATCCGATAGTTAAATTATTATACATAGTTTCATAATGTATGTGCGTTTTCATTTTTACTTTACATTCCGTATTAAATTATGAAATATTTTCCTAACTATAACAAAGTTTCAATCCATGTTCATCTAAGCACTCGAATTAAATATTAAATAAATGATAATACGGTTTATAATCGAGTCAATGATATACATTTAGACCTCTAGTTTGTTTTAAAATACCTAAAATAAATTTTTAAATTATTGTAATGAGTTTAGCTAGTATTTTTCATATGTAATTAAATGCAATTTAATATTGTTTTCAGGCTTTATAAGGGCGTCAACCTAGTTACCATAATGTTAAATTATTAAAATAAATATCTTTGACACGATTATCAAAAGCATTCCCATTTATAATTTTAATTGTTTTCCATCCCTATAGTTAAATTTTAGATTTTTTAACATTTAATAAGTTTTTTATACATCGTCTTGTATAGTTTTACATTTTTTTCTAACTTCAATGTGTGTTTATTTTTAGCTATGTCTTATAGTAAAAGTATGGATTTATGCCAAACTTAATTGTGCGTTCATATTTATTATAAAAAATTCAGTAAAGCTATGCACCTATGTGTGTTTATTTTTAGCTATATCTTATAGTAAAAGTATGGATTTATGCCAAACTTAATTGTGCGTTCATATTTATTATAAAAAATTCAGTAAAGCTATGCACCTATGTGTGTTTATTTTTAGCTATATCTTATAGTAAAAGTATGGATTTATGCCAAACTTAATTGTGCGTTCATATTTATTATAAAAAATTCAGTAAAGCTATGCACCTATGTGTGTTTATTTTTAGCTATATCTTATAGTAAAAGTATGGATTTATGCCAAACTTAATTGTGCGTTAGTATTTATTATAAACAATTCAGTAAAGCTATGCACCTAATGTGTGTTTATTTTTAGCTATATCTTATAGTAAAAGTATGGATTTATGCCAAACTTAATTGTGCGTTCATATTTGTTATAAACAATTCAGTAAAGCTATGCACCTAATTTGTGTTTATTTTTAGCTATATCTTATAGTAAAAGTATGGATTTATGCCAAACTTAATTGTGCGTTCATATTTGTTATAAACAATTCAGTAAAGCTATGCACCTATGTGTGTTTATTTTTAGCTATATCTTATAGTAAAAGTATGGATTTATGCCAAACTTAATTGTGCGTTCATATTTGTTATAAACAATTCAGTAAAGCTATGCACCTAATGGGTGTTTATTTATTGCTATATCTTATAGTAAAAGTATGGATTTATGCCAAACTTAATTGTGCGTTCATATTTGTTATAAACAATTCAGTAAAGCTATGCACCTAATGTGTGTTTATTTTTAGCTATATCTTATAGTAAAAGTATGGATTTATGCAAACTTAATTGTGCGTTCATATTTGTTATAAACAATTCAGTAAAGCTATGCACCTATGTGTATTTATTTTTAGCTATATCTTATAGTAAAAGTATGGATTTATGCCAAACTTAATTGTGCGTTCATATTTATTATAAACAATTCAGTAAAGCTATGCACCTAATGTGTGTTTATTTTTAGCTATATCTTATAGTAAAAGTATGGATTTATGCCAAACTTAATTGTGCGTTCATATTTATTATAAACAATTCAGTAAAGCTATGCACCTAATGTGTGTTTATTTTTAGCTATATCTTATAGTAAAAGTATGGATTTATGCCAAACTTAATTGTGCGTTCATATTTGTTATAAACAATTCAGTAAAGCTATGCACTTATGTGTGTTTATTTTTAGCTATATCTTATAGTAAAAGTATGGACTTATGCCAAATTTAATTGTGCGTTCATATTTATTATAAACAATTCAGTGAAGCTATGCACCTAGTGTGTGTTTATTTTTAGCTATATCTTATAGTAAAAGTATGGATTTATGCCAAACTTAATTGTGCGTTCATATTTATTATAAACAATTCAGTAAAGCTATGCACCTAATGTGTGTTTATTTTTAGCTATATCTTATAGTAAAAGTATGGATTTATGCCAAACTTAATTGTGCGTTCATATTTATTATAAACAATTCAGTGAAGCTATGCACCTAATGTGTGTTTATTTTTAGCTATATCTTATAGTAAAAGTATGGATTTATGTCAAACTTAATTGTGCGTTCATATTTATTATAAGCAATTCAGTAAAGCTATGCACCTAATGTGTGTTTATTTTTAGCTATATCTTATAGTAAAAGTATGGATTTATGCCAAACTTAATTCTGCGTTCATATTTGTTATAAACAATTCAGTAAAGCTATGCACCTATGTGTGTTTATTTTTAGCTATATCTTATAGTAAAAGTATGGATTTATGCCAAACTTAATTGTGCGTTCATATTTATTATAAACAATTCAGTAAAGCTATGCACCTAATGTGTGTTTATTTTTAGCTATATCTTATAGTAAAAGTATGGATTTATGCCAAACTTAATTGTGCGTTTATATTTATTATAAGCAATTCAGTAAAGCTATGCACCTAATGTGTGTTTATTTTTAGCTATATCTTATTGTAAAAGTATGGATTTATGTCAAACTTAATTGTGCGTTCATATTTATTATAAGCAATTCAGTAAAGCTATGCACCTAATGTGTGTGTTTATTTTTAGCTATATCTTATAGTAAAAGTATGGATTTATGCCAAACTTAATTGTGCGTTCATATTTGTTATAAACAATTCAGTAAAGCTATGCACCTATGTGTGTTTATTTTTAGCTATATCTTATAGTAAAAGTATGGATTTATGCCAAATTTAATTGTGCGTTCATATTTATTATAAACAATTCAGTGAAGCTATGCACCTAATGTGTGTTTATTTTTAGCTATATCTTATAGTAAAAGTATGGATTTATGCCAAACTTAATTGTGCGTTCATATTTGTTATAAACAATTCAGTAAAGCTATGCACTTATGTGTGTTTATTTTTAGCTATATCTTATAGTAAAAGTATGGATTTATGCCAAATTTAATTGTGCGTTCATATTTATTATAAACAATTCAGTGAAGCTATGCACCTAATGTGTGTTTATTTTTAGCTATATCTTATAGTAAAAGTATGGATTTATGCCAAACTTAATTGTGCGTTCATATTTGTTATAAACAATTCAGTAATGCTATGCACCTAATGTGTGTTTATTTTTAGCTATATCTTATAGTAAAAGTATGGATTTATGCCAAACTTAATTGTGCGTTCATATTTGTTATAAACAATTCAGTAAAGCTATGCACCTATGTGTGTTTATTTTTAGCTATATCTTATAGTAAAAGTATGGATTTATGCCAAACTTAATTGTGCGTTCATATTTGTTATAAACAATTCAGTAAAGCTATGCACCTAATGTGTGTTTATTTTTAGCTATATCTTATAGTAAAAGTATGGATTTATGCCAAACTTAATTGTGCGTTCATATTTGTTATAAACAATTCAGTAAAGCTATGCACCTAATGTGTGTTTATTTTTAGCTATATCTTATAGTAAAAGTATGGATTTATGCCAAACTTAATTGTGCGTTCATATTTGTTATAAACAATTCAGTAAAGCTATGCACCTATGTGTGTTTATTTTTAGCTATATCTTATAGTAAAAGTATGGATTTATGCCAAACTTAATTGTGCGTTCATATTTGTTATAAACAATTCAGTAAAGCTATGCACCTAACGTGTGATTATTTTTAGCTATATCTTATAGTAAAAGTATGGATTTATGCCAAACTTAATTGTGCGTTCATATTTGTTATAAACAATTCAGTAAAGCTATGCACCTAATGTGTGTTTATTTTTAGCTATATCTTATAGTAAAAGTATGGATTTATGCCAAACTTAATTGTGCATTCATATTTGTTATAAACAATTCAGTAAAGCTATGCACCTAATGTGTGTTTATTTTTAGCTATATCTTATAGTAAAAGTATGGATTTATGCCAAACTTAATTGTGCGTTCATATTTGTTATAAACAATTCAGTAAAGCTATGCACCTAATGTGTGTTTATTTTTAGCTATATCTTATAGTAAAAGTATGGATTTATGCCAAACTTAATTGTGCGTTCATATTTGTTATAAACAATTCAGTAAAGCTATGCACCTATGTGTGTTTATTTTTAGCTATATCTTATAGTAAAAGTATGGATTTATGCCAAACTTAATTGTGCGTTCATATTTGTTATAAACAATTCAGTAAAGCTATGCACCTAATGTGTGTTTATTTTTAGCTATATCTTATAGTAAAAGTATGGATTTATGCCAAACTTAATTGTGCGTTCATATTTGTTATAAACAATTCAGTAAAGCTATGCACCTAATGTGTGTTTATTTTTAGCTATATCTTATAGTAAAAGTATGGATTTATGCCAAACTTAATTGTGCGTTCATATTTGTTATAAACAATTCAGTAAAGCTATGCACCTAATGTGTGTTTATTTTTAGCTATATCTTATAGTAAAAGTATGGATTTATGCCAAACTTAATTGTGCGTTCATATTTGTTATAAGCAATTCAGTAAAGCTATGCACCTAATGTGTGTTTATTTTTAGCTATATCTTATAGTAAAAGTATGGATTTATGCCAAACTTAATTGTGCGTTCATATTTGTTATAAACAATTCAGTAAAGCTATGCACCTAATGTGTGTTTATTTTTAGCTATATCTTATAGTAAAAGTATGGATTTATGCCAAACTTAATTGTGCGTTCATATTTGTTATAAACAATTCAGTAAAGCTATGCACCTATGTGTGTTTATTTTTAGCTATATCTTATAGTAAAAGTATGGATTTATGCCAAACTTAATTGTGCGTTCATATTTGTTATAAACAATTCAGTAAAGCTATGCACCTAATGTGTGTTTATTTTTAGCTATATCTTATAGTAAAAGTATGGATTTATGCCAAACTTAATTGTGCGTTCATATTTGTTATAAACAATTCAGTAAAGCTATGCACCTAATGTGTGTTTATTTTTAGCTATATCTTATAGTAAAAGTATGGATTTATGCCAAACTTAATTGTGCGTTCATATTTGTTATAAACAATTCAGTAAAGCTATGCACCTAATGTGTGTTTATTTTTAGCTATATCTTATAGTAAAAGTATGGATTTATGCCAAACTTAATTGTGCGTTCATATTTGTTATAAGCAATTCAGTAAAGCTATGCACCTAATGTGTGTTTATTTTTAGCTATATCTTATAGTAAAAGTATGGATTTATGCCAAACTTAATTGTGCGTTCATATTTGTTATAAACAATTCAGTAAAGCTATGCACCTAATGTGTGTTTATTTTTAGCTATATCTTATAGTAAAAGTATGGATTTATGCCAAACTTAATTGTGCGTTCATATTTGTTATAAACAATTCAGTAAAGCTATGCACCTATGTGTGTTTATTTTTAGCTATATCTTATAGTAAAAGTATGGATTTATGCCAAACTTAATTGTGCGTTCATATTTGTTATAAACAATTCAGTAAAGCTATGCACCTAATGTGTGTTTATTTTTAGCTATATCTTATAGTAAAAGTATGGATTTATGCCAAACTTAATTGTGCGTTCATATTTGTTATAAACAATTCAGTAAAGCTATGCACCTATGTGTGTTTATTTTTAGCTATATCTTATAGTAAAAGTATGGATTTATGCCAAACTTAATTGTGCGTTCATATTTGTTATAAACAATTCAGTAAAGCTATGCACCTAATGTGTGTTTATTTTTAGCTATATCTTATAGTAAAAGTATGGATTTATGCCAAACTTAATTGTGCGTTCATATTTGTTATAAGCAATTCAGTAAAGCTATGCACCTAATGTGTGTTTATTTTTAGCTATATCTTATAGTAAAAGTATGGATTTATGCCAAACTTAATTGTGCGTTCATATTTGTTATAAACAATTCAGTAAAGCTATGCACCTAATGTGTGTTACGTTTTTTATACATCTTACAGTACAATTATACTATTTTTACTAATTTACTCTGCGTTTATTTTTATTGCACATTCTCAGTAAAAGTATGCATTTTTACCAGTTATGTTATTGATAGTCTAAATGTCACGTAGGGTGCCCACTGAGAGAACATCCTACTGCGTTAACGAACATTTATAATACTGGTGCTGTTATGTTGACAGCTGTGGAAATGTGAGAGACACTGGTTGTTTTACACATCTGAACGAGTACAATGAGGTGATGAAAGCATTTCGATGTAACGCATTAACAGTCGCGTGACATGTTGGATAAGCAGAAAAAATTGGTACGTTTCCCCTTTAGCGAGCCGATTTAAGTGAAAGTACTTTGAAATAGTATCAGTATGAACTATTACAATCATTATACACTGAAAGTTCTAGAGCGGATAGAGATGGAAAATACTATCATTCTTGTTGCCTTATAACGTTATAGATAGATGTTCCCTAGAGAGGTGGTGTATAAATGGTTTTACGATCCACTGAGTCATGTATCAAACTCCAATAAAACATTTTACCCGACCTTTCGAAAGCTATTCAGTTAAAGTTCCCCCTTATTTGCCAAGAAACGTTCACAGATCGTTTATTAGTTTGCGAAAGATTTTAACGAAACTTAGTTCCGGCGTTTACTTGCCTTCGGCCTTTGTGGTCCAAATTAGAAATAGTTGTAAAATATAAATGGAAAAGTTTAGCGCAGCGTGAGCAGGACTCGGGTTTGTGGTTAAACTTAAAAACTGTTTTAAACTCTCAGCGACGTACTCTAGTGCGCTTGGTAAAACTATCGATATCAAACTGTGTCAAAGGGAATGAACTCGATTGACGGTCGAATCAAGTTCGATATGAAATGCGTTGGCAATATTTTGTAATCTTCAAATTGTGCCATGGTAAACGTTATCGAAATATATTAGAAAGGAGTTACCTATTTATTAATGGAATTTGATTCGTTCTTGTCGCAAAAAAAGGTTTAACTCCAAAAATAAACTGCGTTTATAGGTAATCTAACAGATAAAACCTATAATAACTCTGTACTAATAGGAATCGCGCTAAGTATATCGATATACATAAATGCGTACTCACAGAAGACATATGTTCTAATTAGTATTCCGATAATATTGTTTGTTTCGTTTAAACAATAATAGTAAATAAGTCAAACATAGCCTATATCGCCTTTTGTACTTCACCTATCTAGGAGCACCTAAATGAAATTATGGAAATGCACGAGCAGTACGTTATGTCAGATTGTATATGTGTGTGTGTGTGTGTAGAAGCGAATTTCAATGTTGTTTACGTAAAAATGGAAGACGTAGCCTAATTTTTCTTAGTAAAAAATATTACTCCTTTTCTCTATCCTTTTAAATTTAAAACTAGGCTCTTCATCATTGTAATGTATTGCCAACAAGATTCTCTTAACAGGCAACACATAAATCACGACTGTTTTATTGGTTGCCTGGCGAATGCCAATACATAGAATCAATGTAGAGTTTAGAACCATTAATTTTATAAATATTCTTGTTTTTATTGTAAATATTTGATTTTGCAGATGATATTTTTCTTGTTACACGTTTGATTTTAATCAATTTGTATTTCATAAACAAGAATATTTATACAATTATTATCTCGAAGATTTTCATCAATTTATGGTATTGGCATTATCACTAACCTCTTCAATAATCAAAAGCTAATAGAAGAGGCGGTTAAACTCTTCCTCTCAATTTCTTAATAGTAGGTTTTGTTTTCTTTTGAATATAACCGATATTTTTTAATATATTTTCGTATCAAGTTTCATCATTTTAAGAAATGTAAAAAGTAAATGCATAAACATTTCATCTAATTCTAGCAGACGTCGTGCCTGAGTGCTTCTAAACCGAGCAAAATCTCTGATTTATAATTCGATCAGGGGTTCAGGAGTTTTTTTATTAACTTCAACAAGAGAAGGTTTTCAATTCCAAATTGCTCAAGTTTAATAAAAGCTGATTGTGTCTGTTCGCATCAAATTAAGGAACATCTGGCGCCCTTTGTTGTATTTAGCTTCAAATGCTTTTCTTTTTGGATAAAGGATTGTTTAAAGTGATGAAATTTTATTATATTTTAAAAGAGTTTTTATGTGTATTTTTCTCCTTTATTACCTTCTTAGCGACATTGAGAAACGTACACAATGATAGAGCGCCATTCCTAATTTGGCAACGGTCTCGATATGTACATCCGTTACCATTATCTCCAAGAACGTAATTAAAGCTCATAAGAGCAGTCTAAGCACCTTATGCAACCATTATGGATAAGCATTCCCCAACGACCTGGCTGAAATCATCATTTGTACCACGGGTATAACGAGCTTATACCCAATCATCATTGACAAGCACCTTATGTCCTAGAAACTCTAAAATTACATTTGTACCTCCTAAAGTTCTAAAAATCAATTTCGAATTAGCATAAATACCACTCTATAAGCATCTATCACCAGACCAAGTAAGCATTGAACGCTGAGAACATGTGGAGAACTACAACACCGAGTAAACATTGCGGCCGAAGATCGGAATACAATAGTTCTATCGGATATTGCTTTTACGTGGATAATCATTGCGCACAGGAAGCGACAAAGAAGTAGTAGCCAAGCACTGAGGAAGACGACATCGTCACCGAAACTAGTCTGTTGTGAACTACTGTGTTTATTTATTGAAAACTAATTTTTGTTGAGATTTTGAGTTTACTATTTTGTTTTTTACCATTGTAAATAGTTCTCACTAGCTAAGCTCTAATTAACTAAATAATGTAGACCTTTGTTTTAAGTCATAAAGGCATACCTTTATTTTAAGTCATAAAGGCATACCTTTGTTTTAAGTCATAATGTCATACCTTTGTTTTAAGTCATAAAGTCATACCTTTGTTTTAAGTCATAAAGGCATACCTTTGTTTTAAGTCATAAAGTCACACCTTTGTTTTAAGTCATAAAGTCATACCTTTGTTTTAAGTCATAAAGTCATACCTTTGTTTTAAGTCATAAAGTCATACCTTTGTTTTAAGTCATAAAGGCATAGCTTTGTTTTAAGTCATAAAGGCATACCTTTGTTTTAAGTCATAAAGGCATACCTTTGTTTTAAGTCATAAAGGCATACCTTTATTTTAAGTCATAAAGTCATGCCTTTGTTTAAAGTCATAAAGTCATACTTTTGTTTTAAGTCATAAAGGCATACCTTTGTTTTAAGTCATAAAGTCATACCTTTGTTTTAAGTCATAAAGTCATACCTTTGTTTTAAGTCATAAAGTCATACCTTTGTTTTAAATTATAAAGTTACATTAATAAAGTAACACGTTTATTTTATGTGATTAATATATTTATAAAGTGATACTTTTGTTTTAAATAATAGATGTAAAGTCATAAAGTGATGCTAACAGGTACTGTTATAAAGTGATATCTTTGTTTTTTAAGTAATAGAGATACAGCCATGAAGTGATACTTTTGTTTAAAGGAATAAAGGTACAGTGCTAAAGTGATACATTTGTTTTAAGGAATAAAGGTACAATGATATAGTGATACTTTTGTTTAAAGGAATAAAGGTACAGTGCTAAAGTGATACATTTGTTTTAAGGAATAAAGGTACAGTGCTAAAGTGATACATTTGTTTTAAGGAATAAAGGTACAATGATATAGTGATACATTTGTTTTAAGGAATAAAGGTACAGTGCTAAAGTAATACATTTGTTTTAAGGAATAAAGGTACAGTGCTAAAGTAATACATTTGTTATAAGGAATAAAGGTACAGTGCTAGAGTGATACATTTGTTTTAAGGAATAAAGGTACAGTGCTAAAGTAATACATTTGTTTTAAGGAATAAAGGTACAGTGATATAGTGATACTTTTGTTTAAAGGAATAAAGGTACAGTGCTAAGGTGATACATTTGTTTTAAGGAATAAAAGTACAGTGATATAGTGATATTTTGTTTAAAGGAATAAAGGTACAGTGCTAAAGTGATACATTTGTTTTAAGGAATAAAGGTACAGTGATATAGTGATCATTTTGTTTTAAGGGATAAAGGTACAGTACTAAAGTTTTATCTTTGTTTTTTAAGTAATTGAGAGACAGTTATGAAGTGATACTTTTGTTTAAAGGAAAAGGTACAGTGCTAAAGTGATACTTTTGTTTTAAGGGATAAAGGTACAGTGATATAGTGATACTTTTGTTTTAAGGGATAAAGGTACAGTGCTAAAGTGATACTTTTGTTTTAAGGGATAAAGGTACAGTGCTAAAGTGATACTTTAGTTTTAAGGGATAAAGGTACAGTGCAATAGAGATACTTTTGTTTTAAGGGATAAAGGTAAAGTGCTATAGTGATACTTTTGTTTTAAGGGATAAAGGTACAGTACAATAGTGATACTTTTGTTTTAAGGGATAAAGGTACAGTGCAATAGTGATACTTTTGTTTTAAGGGATAAAGGTACAGTGCAATAGTGATACTTTTGTTTTAAGGGATAAAGGTACAGTGCTATAGTGATACTTTTGTTTTAAGAGATAAAGGTACAGTGCTATAGTGATACTTTTGTTTTAAGGGATAAAGGTACAGTGCAATAGTGATACTTTTGTTTTAAAGGATAAAGGTACAGTGCTATAGTGATACTTTTGTTTTAAGGGATAAAGGTAAGTGCTAAAGGTTATACCTTTATTTTAATAAATAAAGTTATAGTTCTAAAGTGATACCTTTGTTTTAAGTAATAAAGGTTCAGTGGAAAAGTTATACGTTTGTTTTAAGGGATAAAGGTAATGTCTTAAAGTGATATTTTTGTTTCTTAAGTAATAGAGATACAGTTGTGAAGTGATATTTTTGTTTTAAGTAATAAAGGTACAGTGGAAAAGGTTACTTTTGTTTTTAGAGATACAGTTTCAGTCATAGAGTGGTACCTTTGTTTTAAGAAAACCACTTGCTATAAAGTAATCTGACGAGTTGCAGCAATTTCTACGATCCTTCAGTAAGGTACAAAGAAGTGTAGCCAATGTTAATCATCGTCTCTGTACTTTAGAGTGCGTCATGGTGGGGCTTGTATTCAATGTTTTTACTTCAAATTTCACTTCCTCGGTAATTGAGCTTCCACCGTCCTCAAATTACTATGTGCTGCCGTTGATTAAAAACGTCCAATTGAAATTTAGCCAAAGAGGCCAGATCAAAGCGGGTAAACACTCTGTAAGGGACGAAGAGTGTGTCAAGGGACGTTTCTCTCAATGCTTTTACACATTCTTGTATTTTGATATTAATGTCTCTAAAATGAACATAATAGAACACAACAAACTAGTCTGACATGAAACGTAAAAATGTTTATGGTTTAATGCTTTTATAGAGTTACAAAAAATATGCTTTGAGAAAATATCGATGTAGTTCTAAAATATCAGTGAAAACTAAACCTAATTAATATAGTCACAAATTTTCACGATTAAAACATAAGGATTATACAGGGACATTTTTTAAAAATAATTATAAAAGTATTGAAGAAAGTGAGATAGAAATATATTTTCTCCTAATAAAATCTAACATGTGTGAAATAAATTAGTTTGAAAATAAACGAATTGGATATATAAATATATATATATATATATATATATATATATATATATATATATTTATATATATATATATATATATATATATATATATATATATATATATATTGATTAATATATATATTAATATATATATATTTATATATATATATATATATATATATATATATATATATATATATATATATATATATATATATATGATTAATTTCAAGTAAAATGTATTTCATAAAGTTAATATATTAGATATTTATTTCGTAAATATAAAGTAACTATAGGCCTACAAAGTACATAAGTGAGTCACGTTATGTTTTTAGTCAAGAAACGTCATGGTTATTAAGTGAAGTAATGCAAGGTTTTCATCATCTTCGCCTTGTGACGTTATATTAGACCTAACCTTGCAACATGCAAAAGCACTACACTTCTAAAGTCTGGGTTATTTTACATGCTGATTAGGTGTGTCACGTCTCTTAAGGATATTACGATATAGCAAGTGTTTCCACGCAACACCTAGGTTAACCCTCTCCCTTTTTCTCTCTCTATATATTTCAAAATAATTATTGAAATGTTATTTTATATATATATATATATATATATATATATATATATATATATATATATATGTGTGTGTGTGTGTGTGTGTGTGTGTGTGTGTGTGTGTGTGTGTGTGTGTGTGTGTAAGTGTGTGTGTGTGTGAGTGTGTTTGTTTTAGTTCAAAATGTGATATATGTATATGTATCAAACAAATTACAAATGTATACACAGCATGGGCCATATATGAGGAATTATTTTGTAAATTTTAATAATATATATAAACTGTCTACATTACAAGTTATGCACCTTTGTATTTAACAACAAAGTGTTTCAAAATTACTCAATCTAAAATAATATAATCAAAGGAGAGAAATGAAATTAAATGTAATCTTATTTTAATTGGAAACTTTGAAGCTATTGAAAAAGCCGCGGAAGTCTAATCAAATTATAAGCTAAGATTTGCGTGGATAACATCTGACAGAAGTAAAACAACACGTTTAAGACTATTGACTATTCAATTTTTTATTATGTAGGTAGGTAATTTGCAATTGAATATTATCTTTTTCCTTCAGTTTAAGACTGGTTTCTTTTTTTAACCTAAAGTTTTTACATTTTGTATTAACATTTCATCTACCACTATTAATTTTGTCTACTATAATTACGACAATTTCGAAAGACCAATAGGTCAGTACGCTCTTTTCTGTATTGTTAGTATTCAAATCGACCAGCGTCAAGTATTCTGAGTTAGTATTGCACTCCAAGTAGGAATTGAACTCCAAGTGGAATACTATTATTCCTGAAGTAAAATCCAAAACGTTGTTTCTGGTTACAAAATTATTTCCTCTAAGAATTCATTAAATGTAATTGTTACATTTAAAATATCGATTTTGGAAATTTATTGCAACAAATTTAATTTGTTATAAGTTAGTATTGAATCATCTGTTTGGTGCTACGATTCTAAACTCACACACCAAAAATTGAAGATCCTCAGATTAAACGGAAACTGTTGGACACATATTTTCTTCCTAAAACCTAAGCGTAGGCAGGCCTAATAATACGTGGAGAGCATTTTAATTTTTTTCTAAAAACTAGAATTAGTAAACCTTACAATAAAAAATTAATAAATATTGATTACTAAAAACATGCAGTGTTTATTTGGTTGTTAAGTAACACGTCATAAATATAAATATTTTATTTAAATATTGTATCTAAAATTATTTACCGTAACAACAGTAAAAACAGTAAAACGAATAGTTTACAGTAAACAATAACTAAAGGCAATTATATTTTCATTAATATTCAAATAGTTGTGGCCGGGTGTTTTTGTGCGTTATATGTGTGTCTCTATCGTGCTAGTGTAAGCCATCAGCCAGCTACCCTCCCAATAATAACGCGATTGGAAGTTGTGCCGTGTAGTATTGGCGGGTTTGTCAACTATAGAACATGTTCCAAAAGTGAAATACCTTATAAAGAACGGTTGTTTACAGTGACCAATAATTGTTTTTATAGTAAAAAAAGAATTTTATGATAATATTGTGCTTTTTTAATATGTAAAACACTGTGGCATGTAATCTTCAGAACTATTAAAATAGGTTGTATTTTAAAAAATATCAAATTCGTCAAAAAAATAAGGAAATATTTAAAAACACTTTCACATGGTGTTATTTTTTTTTATAGCATTATAATACCTGTAAAGTATGAAATATGTGTTCTTGAATTTTGTAGTCCATTATGTTCCGTGAATCTTATTAATCACTTACATCATGTGATTAATAATATGGTTAAGCTTATTAATCAAGTAGTTAAATATGTGTTTTAACCTATTTAGTTGTTGCTAGAAAACACTAGAAACTAGAAAACTTTGAATACACCAGTAACAAGTTTATCTTGTTTTATTTTTGATGGCTTCTAGATTGTGTATTGTTGTCTGTACTGATTTTTAGTGCTATAGAGTTGAATTCTTATTTCACAAGAATCGGTTATAATGATTTTTCAGTATGAGTGTTTGTTGTGGTACTTGAGAGAGATTGGTTCAACTTCTTTTTTATCTCTTCAAATGTGACTCAAAATAGAATATAAACAAGATGAATGTAATTTCAAATGTTGAAAACTCCCAATGTTGGTTAATTTGTACATTAATTTACATTCATGGTAACTCCTTTACCAAGCAATTCTACATTACTATCTGGTGTGTTAAAATTTATGTACAATGTGTCATATCAGTATATATTTCATAAATAACAACTGTAATTGTTTGTTAATGGGAAATAAACACTTGCGCCGTTTAAATTTGAATGGTAATTCCCTTCCGGTTATGGAAAATTTAATTTCTTGTGTGTCTTGTTTATTACTACAATAGAAATTCTCTTTCTTACATTTTGTATAAAATAGTGCTCTGCCTCATAAAGAAACATTCAGTTTTATGTGTTTTTTATTTGAGGTTATGTTCGTATTTTTTTTCAAGTTTTGTCAACTATTACTGGCTTACGATATTTAAAATCATTTTCTTTTGTTTGAATGTATGTTTAAGTAGCATGTGGAAACGAAAATGTTGCACCAATATTCGCCAAGTATTGCCGCAAGACGTATTACTAGGACATATTGTATGGATATGTAGCTTGCGAAGTAGTTGCCAATGATTGTCTAAATCTTTTAGCTCGTTTCTTTTTATAAAATATAGACTTTAAAAGTATGTGTTTTAAAATAAGTATATTCTTTCTTTTTACTCACGTTTCTTGATTATTTTTTTAAAAACAAACTCTTTAAACGTTTTTTCCACTATATCCAATTGAATAAAAGATATAACCGTCTTTTCAGATGGCAGAAATGATGGTTAAAGTATAAGTACTGCAAAGGTACTTTGATAAAAAAAGAGTACCTTAACGTATGCATGGATTGAGCTCTGGATTAGGCACTATTGTAGGCAGACTGCGGAATATAGAAAGGTAGCGCATTCATTAGCTTAATAGTAACTATTATATACATGAAATTTCTTAATTGATATAAAACGTTATAGATTGAGTTTTCCATTAAGGCAGAGGTCTTCAAACGGCGGTCCGCGGGCCAGGTCCGGACCGCGAGCTCGTTTTGAACGGCCCGCGCCAAATATTTGAGTTTGCACGACACAACTTTGCACACTGACGCAGGAGGCGTGACACCAAGGGACATGTGGTCAAACAATAGGTTCCCCCACTCTCCCTCCCCACCACAGCGTAATTCCCGTTACTTATGGGTCCCCTTACTTACCCGGACGGTCTGGTCTAGCGACAGTCTCTTACTATTGGTGTCGGACGTCGGTGTCATTGTCACTCTTGAGCTATCTGCTGCTGTACATAATAGACATTTTTTTAGTGCCGTTGTCTGCATTTATTGTGTTTAACGTTTTGTCGGGTGTGTTGTATGTTTTAAAAGTGAGTTGTTTAAGTTTGTCAACAGCTACTATGGAAGGTAAGAAAACAAAAGTTGACAGCGAAAATAGACAATTCCTATCAGAATGGACTGATAAATATTTGTTTATACTCCCAAATCACGCTGGTGCCGTACCTGTATGTTTAATATGTCAGCAGACTGTATCTGTTGTCAAAAGTGCGAACGGCAAACGTCACTTTGAGACAAAACACAAGTCTTTTGATGAAAAATTTCCAATTGGCAGCATTTTACGCAAGTCAAAAGTTGATTCCTTATGTGCCAGTTATTCAACTTCCACTCAAATAATGAATCGATCTATGACAGCGCAGGAAAATGTGCAGAAGTGTCCTTGCGCATTTCTTGGACTCTCGCTAAACATACGAAACCTTTTAGTGATGGAGAAATAGTTAAAGAATGTATGTTAGCGGCAGGGAGTGCATTATTTGACACCAAACAGGACGTTGTTGACACTATTAGTCGTATTTCTCTTTCAGCAGCTACAACTACTAGAAATACAGAGATTTTAGCAGATGAAAATAATAAAATGTTAAAGCAGGTTTTAGCAGCAACAGACAGTTATTCATTGGCCATAGATGAGTCATGCGACATCACTGATATGGCCCAGCTAGTAGTTTTTGTGAGATTTTTAGATAAAGCTAAATATCAGTTCATTGAAGAACTTTTAACTATCATACTAATAGAAGGTCAAACCCGTGGAGAAGACTTGCACAAAGTTTTAACGGAGTTTTTTGAAAATGCTAGTTTTGATCCTAAAAAGTTAATTTCGATAACAACAGATGGTGCTCGTGCAATGACTGGTAAAAACAAAGGTTTGGTTGGTCAAATAAAAAGTGACGCTAAATTCAATGAAAATCTGCTATTCTACCACTGCATCATTTATCAAACTGTTTTGTGCTGCAAACTGAGCCCTTCTCTTGAATGTAAAATGCAGGTTGTGATTAAGATCATCAACTTCATTCGTTCAAAGTCTTCTCTACGCCACCGTGAGTTCAAAGCTCTCCTTCAGGAAACTAATGTACAGTTTGAAGACTTGCTTTTTCATAAAAATGTTCGGTGGTTGAGCAAGGGTTTGGTTCTTCAACGGTGTTTTGCAGTTATTAACGATATTAAAGTGTTTCTGTCTGAGTGCAAAGAAGACATCGCAAGTGAATACTTAGGCCTCCTACTTGACACAGAACTGAATGTGGCTACGATTGCCTCTCTAACAGATATCTTCAGACATTTGAATTTCTTTAAGTTAAAGCTACAAGGGAAAGGTCTGCTTGTGTGTGAACTTTACACGGAAGTTAAGAGTTTTTCAAACAAAATTGGTATCTGGTGTGAAGATATCTCTGATGAACGATTGCACTTTCCTAACCTAAAATCTATTTGTGACGAAACTGATGGTATTGATATCAAACCATTTGAAAATGTTTTGAAAGATTTGAAACTTGAGTTTGAAACAAGGTTTTCTATTTTGGGAAAATAGGAAATGTTGTACAAGTCCTTAACAAATGCTTTTCTTTAAAACCAAATGGTGAATGGACAAGTGAAGCTGCGAAGATATTTCACTCAAATAAGACTGCCTTGCAAATGGAGATGGTCGACTTTCAAGAAGACATCGATTTGAAGGACAAATTTAGTCAAGTCCCCAAAGAACTTCCTTGTGACCAGTTTTGGATTAGGTATGTTAGCCCTGAGAGATACCCGGAGATGAGAAAAGTGGCAATTAAGTTGTGTACAATGTTTGGCTCAACTTAACTGGGTGAGTCAGCGTTTTCAAAAATGAACTTTATTAAAAATCGTTTTAGATCACGTCTGACAGATAATCATCTTAACAACTTGCTTAGAATTAGTTGTACAACCTCAACTCTAAACTTCAAGGAAGTTGTTCAAACTAAAAAATGTCATTTTTCTCACTAAAATGTATTTTATATAAGTTTCAAGATATATGGTTCTCTTATTGTAGTATCTTTTGAGTCTAAATATAAACAAATTACTTTACTTCTTTGTTTAAATGTGTTTAAGTTCTTTACCCCATGAATATATATATATATATATATATATATATATATATATATATATATATATATATATATATAAAGGCCCGCGGCGGACTTTAGAAAATCCAAAACGGACCCTGACTAAATGTAATTGAAGAGCACTGCATTAAGGCATTGGATTAAGGAATCGGTTGTAATTTTAAAACGATTATTCAGTATGACTATTTTAGCTTCCCTATCTTTATAATGTCACAATGTTGCTATTAGATCAGGATTAAAAACACGAAACAAAATGTTATAAACATAAGAATGTTATAACATAAAGTGAGGTTTGAAAAATGTTTATGGGAGTGGAAAATTTGACACTGTTTTTTATTATAATTGTTTAATGTCTATTTAAATATATTTGTGGTTGCAATTTAAAAGCTGATACCAAGTGAATGTCATATAAACGCGTACGAGCCTTAGATTTGATAGTTTTCATTAAAGAAAACAAATGTTTACAAATAAAAGTACTACCAAACAAACACGAATTTAAAAAAAAAATACTTCTCACAAATTAACCATTTCTGGAGGTAATAATTTTTGTAGAAATCCGTTAATGAAACTTCACACTATTTTGACTTTAACTGAATCATGTGCTGCAGAACAAGTTCCATTTGAATATTGTCTCAAATACTGTTAGTAAAGCAATATTGTGTTAGCTCATGGCTTTCCCTATGAAATAGTATTAGGTTTCTCTAAATTCAAGAGCAGCATTTTAAAATTATTTGGAGGCTGCAAAAAACAAGTCGGGGCCCGCATGCAGCGGACTGTGCCACTTGTCCTAGGTAGCTCTTCTAACTTGAAATAGAAGACTAAGGGAAATGTTAACTTGCTGATGTAAATAACGTGTGTTTCCGAGACACGAAATTCCAACTAGTGTTAGCTTTATCATAAAACACAAAAATAAATTATTTATCGTGATATTCCTGTTGAAATCAAGCTGGCAATAAAATAATATTAATTCTACCTAATGATATTTTGTTCGTGACAATACACCAGTTTTTATATATCTAGGGAAATGTTATTTATTTGGTTTCCTGACAGTCGCCTCCAAGTAGACTTGATGCAATTAGAAATACTTAAAGTTTTCTGGAGTCTCATGTTAAGTAGAGTCATAATATAATACTACGCTTTACTGGCAGAAGTCTATTTACAAGTAACACATATCATACCAGACGTATAAAAGTGACACGCTATAAAGTTTTATGCTTCTAATATGGCTTTCACTTTTCCACTGAGTTTTCTCCCCCGTAATGTTACTTTTCCGGCCATTTGCAGTTCCTTTATTGCATATATAAACTCACCTCTGTTGGTTTTATATAAACATCAAGAGTATAGCAGCCTACAAAGTAAAATTTTCAGAGCCTTATGTATAAATTTATATTTGTTTTATAATGTTTTCATACATTGTGAATAAAATAACTTTTATGGTATTATGAAATACAACATAATCAGCACTTTGGCAATATTAGAATAAAAATATTGATATTATTCCATCCTTAATACCCCAAAGGTTATTCAAAATAACTTGTATAAAATTACCAAGATAAAACTCTTATGTTCTCTTCGATGAACCTGACGTCCATCATCTGAGTTTTCTATTACAAAATATAATCTACAAAGCTTATTAGAATAAAATTACAAATCAGAATTCTAGAGCCTATTTAATGTAACATATGTAAATTTGAAAATAATTGGGTTGACCCAGAAAACTATGTGTACCTCTTTTACGTAATCAAATCATTATAGGGGATTTATTATTAATTAACGAAGTTTAACATCAGTTTCTAATTAGATAATTCTATAACTAGGTAATAATGTGTGTTTGGTTTGTAAATTTAGTTCTTTATTGAGTTTATGTGAAAAAATAGTATAGTTTAATAGTGGGCGTGGCTTATTTAATGTGTATAGATCATGTTTAATAACCTAATTGATTAGAGCAAGCTAGTGGGTGGAAAAGGGTGGAAAATTGTGTTTTCATCCATGATGTGTTTTCATCCATGATGTGTTTTCATCCATGATGTGTTTTCATCCATGATGTGTTTTCATCCATGATGTGTTTCATCCATGATGTGTTTTCATTCATGTTGTGTTTTCATCCATCATGTGTTTTCATCCATGATGTGTTTTCATCCATGATGTGTTTTCATCCATGATGTGTTTTCATCCATGATATGTTTTCATCCATGATGTTTTTCATCCATGATGTGTTTTCATCCATCATGTGTTTTCATCCATGATGTGTTTTCATCCATGATGTGTTTTCATCCATGATGTGTTTTCATCCATGATGTGTTTTCATCCATCATGTGTTTTCATCCATGATGTGTTTTCACCCATGATGTGTTTTCATTCATGTTGTGTTTTCATCCATCATGTGTTTTCATCCATGATGTGTTTTCATCCATCATGTGTTTTCATCCATGATGTGTTTTCATCCATGATGTGTTTTCATCCATGATGTTTTTTCATCCATGATGTGTTTTCATCCATGATGTGTTTTCGTCCATCATGTGTTTTCATCCATGATGTGGTTTCATCCATCATGTGTTTTCATCCATGATGTGTTTTCATCCATGATGTTTAATAATAATCATTAGTTCTCGTCAGTACATTTTCTAGCTCCTGAAAATGCTGAGATAGGAAATGCCCAAAAACCTTTTGTATGCATTCATTTTTACTGCAGCAAATGTTTTTA
This sequence comes from Prosapia bicincta, assembly GCA_036971475.1. Lineage (NCBI taxonomy): Eukaryota > Metazoa > Arthropoda > Insecta > Hemiptera > Cercopidae > Prosapia > Prosapia bicincta. The sequence goes on along the minus strand of JBAIZL010000010.1, from coordinate 80,736,873 downwards.
ATTTTTTTAAATACTCGTTCACATATTACTTTAGAAATCTTATAAATTCATCTAATAATTATAAGACTTCAAGCAATTTACGTTTCCCCCAGCCCTCTCATATTTCCGCGGTAACAGTAAAGTGAAACTGCCGTGAGTTGTTATCCTCGACCGTGTAATAAACTTGTAATCAATTAATTACTTCTTTGATGACGTTTTTATCGACCTTTCGATAGCATTAACCGTCCCAGACGCGTTCAAATAATGGACGTTTTTATATTCAGTCTTTATTACCTTCCATCGTGTCGCGTTAGGCGCGTTAAAAGAGTGGTTTATATTACTTAACTCATAATTAAAAACTTTATTAAGCCATTAATATGACGCAATAGCTTCAAACGCCGGGATGTCTTTCTTCATGAGCTCGAGGGTGATATTTTACCTTAATCATTGCCGCCAATGCTAAAGTGGTGGTGTGCTGTTTTTCAGAAATAATTTCATGTATAATCTATTATTATACAGATATATATATTTGTGTTACATTTATATAGTTAGTCAAAATTTAAAGTATTAGATTATTTAAATAAAATAATTTTGGATTTTTAGATTAATTCTTCCACGTTTAATATATACACATACATAAATGTGTATGAGTGTATGTGTGTTTGTGTTTGTATGTGTGTGTATGAACACAAGATCATTACAAATACAAGAATATACTTGTTATTAGAGGCAAAATGTTAAATTGTTATTTTAGTTATTGCAATAATTGTTTTAATAATAAATGTGTATTATTAGTTATTTATAACACTAAAACATTTCTATATTAAATTTTATATATATATATATATATATCGCAAATGATGTTGATACTGTTAGCCAACGAAAAGCTTTGAATTGTAAATTCAATTATAATTCTTGTATTTGTATTTTGACTTAGTTCTTTATATATATATATATATATATATATATATATATATATATATATATACACTCTCAACTATAAATAATACTTACTTACTAGCCAACGCCAACCCTTGGCAGTTGAGCCATTTGGCGACGCGCTGACCAGTAGAGTTGGGCATCCCTGAAGATGGGACTGCAATAATCCTGGGCCCGGTCCAGGGCAGTGCAATCATTAAGGTGTTCGGCATTCATAAGTTCACCACCACACAGCAGACACTCCGGGGTTGGTAGCACATGAATATGGTGGAGGTGCGCAGCAAGATAATCATGACCGGTCTTCAATCTGAAAGCTGCAACGCTAACAGATCGGGGCAAGTTTTGGTCAATTGGTCTACCCGTCACAAGACTTTCCCACCCCGTTTTCCTGCTGAGAGCTCCCTCAATCGACAGTGAATCCATTTTTTGGTGGACGTCTTTTTTAGGGATCTGGAGGAATGTAGTGATCTCAGATGCTCGGGCTGGGGGAGGCTTGTTCCCTGCTTTGTTAGTTGATCAGCCTTTTCATTGCCAATGATGTTTACATGGCTCGGGACCCACTGGAAATTAAGTACCCACCCGGGACTTATGAGAGCATTTAGTTTTCTTCTACATTCTATAGTTCTACTACAGTCGGTCCGTGAGTTCCCAGAGAGATTCATGATGGCGGTCTTAGAGTCAACAAGGAAAACGGCCTTACCCGGAGCAGTCAGGTTCTCAAGTTCTATTGCTGCAGCATATATGGCAGCTACCTCGCCATCATAGTTGCTAAGGTGGGCCCCGACAGCAGAAAATCCCTCAAAATATATGCAGTAGTATGCAGTACCTTTTTCGCCTGATCCAGGTACAGATGATCCATCTGTGTAAATTTGGAGTCATTCTGGTGCAGGGTATTTTTCATTGATAGTTCGGAGGGTTGCACTTCTAAGCTTCTGATCCGAAGATGCATGCTTCGCCAAGTGGTGATCTGTCAGGAGGAGCTCTGCCTCAGGGAGCTCCTGGAAGCAGTCCTGGAAAGCAGTAAGTGGAGTTTGTTATCCGGGAGTGACTCCATACTTTTTATAAAGATCCTGGTAACAGACAAGAGGTGTTCGCTGGGATTTTAGTCTATCTGTGGGTTTATGGTACTCATCCTAAAATTAGTTTGTTCGTTCAAATCGTTCCCAAAAACATAGGGCTAACATCTCCCTGCGTATTTGTAGTGGGAGTCAATCTCAGTTTGAGCCTCCGTTGCAGCAATAGGCGTGGACTTGGCAGCACCAGTTATCACTCTTAAGGGATTGTTTTGAGCAAATTTAAGTAAATTTGTGGTGCATTTACTGGCTGTGACTGTCCCCTCGGTACCATATTCTAAGATTGGTCTTATATATGACTATAAATAATAAAATATGTTTCCTTATGTAATAAAAAAAAACATGAGAAAATACAAATACAAAACTACCTTATTTCTTCATACAATTAAAAGCTTTTCGTTGGTAAATAGTACCAACATCATCAGGAAAAATAATGATGGAGTACTGTTTGGCAACGAAAAGATTTGAATTGTATGAAACATTAAAGAATTCTCGTATAGTTATTTTCTCTTGTTTTTGATACATTCAACTGTAGTCCCCAATCTTCATCATATCTGGAATGGTGAAGAGGGTGCATTGTTAAGCTGAATGGCGCCGGTTCGAAAGATTGATTCGATTATGTAGTGATATACTGAACATAATAATTTCTTCACGTACAACGCGCGTGCGCGACACAGGCACACACACACTCTCTCTCTCTCTATCTATCTACAAGCCCTATATATACATAACCCTACACAATCAGATCCTACTTTTGGAACCGGATGATCCCCTAGTTTAACCTGGTAGTCACCTAATTTATTATTCAGAGCTGGCAAAGACAATTGAAAGAGGTAATAAGTGTAAAACTATATAGTTATAAAGATATTTTAATACAATATTTATTGTAAATACTTTCATTATTCCCTTTAATAAAAACATATCTTATAATTTGTTGATGCTAACAAAACAAAACGCTGAAGCTCACTAATAAGTGGGTAATATAAGTACATCGCATCTGGAAACATTATGCCTGTGGTTTTGCCTGCCTACAAATAACTGCCTTGTGTTTCGTACATTTGGCACAAACAGCGCATCACTTTAAACAACTCATCCCTTTCGGGAGAGGGGGAGCAGAAATCTAATCTGAATTACAGGCAGAAAACGTAAACATTGTTTTGAAAAAGTGAATCGCGGATTGATTTCCCGAGGGCTGGAGGGAGTCGTAATCAGGTTTGAGGTACTTTATGCGTGCGTTAGTTTGGTGATTTGTTTCAGGCTATTTTGTTTTAAAAAATTTGAAATTTAAAAGTCAGAAGGGAATTGTTTAACATTTTAGTCATTTTTAAACGTCGATAAGGAAAAGGTATTATGATAACTTTTTATTGTAAAATATTTAACCCATTTAATTAATTTGTAACCTTCATCGTCATGTCACGTTTGGGAAAATAATTAGAAAAGATGTTACATGCGAGGTATGTTTGAGCAAGAACTATGTAACTACTAAGAGGAAAAGCACTTTGTAAAGCGTTTACAAACTGTTTTAAAGATAATTTTATCACCAGTCATTTTGTTTTTTTGCTTTACTATTGACGAATTCATTCGCACTCAGTTCTTAAAAATTACAATAAAAGTGGGTACAATACGATAACCCACAACAATCTTGGTTAGTTGAACGTTATGCATCTTGATTAGTTGAACGTCGCGTATCTTGATCATTTGTACGTTGCGTACGCTTTGGTTAATTGACACCTCGGTCATTTGAAGGAGCCTCAATGTTATGTGGAAAACTGAGTTGGCGTCAATGTGAAAGATATAGTACGGTATTGTCGGGACCATTCAATCGTGCACTTGGCCTTGAGAGATCGCAATAGGCGAGACGGGAAGTAAAGGGCTATGTTGAAACACTATAAATACTTTACTACAAACCGGATAAGAACTGTCAAAACACTGACTTGCATGAGAAGGTCGATATCACTTAAACTCGATGACAAATTAGCTTCAGTATGAAATAACGAACAATCTTAAAATATGAGTAGACACATCGGATGCAGAAGCTGTGGATGTACAGAACATTCTGAAAATCTAAATGTTTTCAAAAGTGATAGTATACAAAAAAACTTAATTAATCTGCGTGTATCTAGTTAGCAGTGATACGTTCGTAAATTTGAATATTATCATTCCTCTAAGACAAAAAGTAATAATTTAGAATTTTTTCGCTATTTAGTTTTCTCTAAAACACAGATATGTTAAAGAAACATATCGATCATATGTTTTCACTCATTAGGTTTAATAGAATTCAATTGATTTTTTAAATGTTAATTTCTTTCTGAATTACAGAATTTGTATTACATTATAAATATTTGTATAACTTTAGTTTTCGTTGTAGCTCTAAGGCGATCAGATATATGAAGGTCAGATATATGAAACCTCAGGTAGAGGGTACAGTGCGATGTAGGTTTCACGTGTGTATGGTCATATACCAAATGTAGACCTACTCTCTAACGAGGAGTAACGTGATGTCCACTTGTTTCACATGAATGCTATATTTTATTAAACAACAGGTACATACAGTGATGTTTTTAAAATGATATTCCTTTAAATATTATTTTGTTTAAACGACGATTTGTAGAAGGATAGAATAAATATATTCCATCCACAATAAAAGATGTAAAAAATTATATAACTTATTCCCTAGTATAGATTTACTTCTTTACTATTTATAACTTTATATTTATATCCATGCTCAGTGTTCATTTATTAACCTGGATTTGAAGCTTGCACTTTTTGTATGCAACATATAGGACTTACAAACTTGGGGAAACTTGTGTTCAATAATTTTACCAGATAGTATAAATTAGAATTTAATATTACTAGAGTGTATTTTAACGGTTGAGCACATCCGGGGTTTTGTGTTAGAAAAATTTAATGCTGTACGATATAATCTACATTGAGCTCTAAGGACGTTGAGCACCATATAGACAGGGCACGTACCTCAGCAGTTCTCCTGGGGCGTTTGTGCTGCTCAATAGTCTAGTCGTGCTCCCTTTCTCGTTATGACATCTCTCCTCCTTAGAAACAATATATAGACAATAGTATTACTCCTCTGATGTTACAATACAAAACTAAGCGTACCGGATGATAATATTCCAATTAGCTATTATGATTGACCCATTGTTTTAAACCAAAGTTAGTTGTAAAACTGTAGTATACTAACACTATTACTTTCCATTTTTTCTGACATTGGTATATTTTTAAAATTATATGTATTACTTTTAATTACTTTAAAAATGTTTTCTGTGCATATTCGTTATGAGAAAATCGTTATTAAAATAATATAGTGATAAGTCAGTCAGTCAGTCATTAGGAAGAAGGGGCGTGGATCTGCAGCGTATGTTATTTAACACTGGCTGTTGGTATCAATGTGTTTACAGCACTATTTTTTTGCTGGCTATTTGATGAAAGGACGGAGGTTTGTGTTGGTAGTAGGCTGAGCTATTTTTGTTAAGGATAATGCCTGACTGACGTTTTTGCTAGATGTTCTTGCCAGGCATTGCATATTCTGTGGGAAAGTCTCGAAAACAAAGTTTACATACTTAAATCTAACATGTAACCTTAAAAACTAACATGAACAGTGACTTAAGACTAACAGGGCTTGCTTTGGCTTAAAATTAACATATAAAGTACTTATTATAACATAAATCACTTAAAAATACATGACAATATTACCTTAAAGACTAACATGGTTTACTTATGCTACTTCTTGAATCACCTATATCTAACATGGTTTCTTAAGAGCTACAGGCTATTCACTTATCCTTCGGCAGTGGTAACTTATACTAAACAAGACTTGAAAGAAACATCTAATATTAAATTTTCTGTTGGCGTATCACTTAAAGCTAAAATATCATTACGCCTAATCTATCAGTATCATTAATTAAATGATGCACCGTGGGGAGAGGGAGAGCTGGTTTAGGGGTGCTATGGAGGGTCCAACAGCACTTTAGGACGCGGTCGGAATGTAGGAGGGAGTCCAGCGGTGTCACTGAGGTCGCGGATGTGAGGGTAGGCTAAACTCTCGGCTCTGCCGAAGAGGCCTGCCGAAAGGAAACGGACGAAGTCCGCCAAGGATGGGGTGGTGAAGGACTTTCTGATTGTGCTGTTAGAAACAAACCAGGGGCTGCCGGAAATTGAACGTAAGGTACGGGATTGGATGGATTCGAGGTTTTTTCGGTAGGACTTCTTTAGAATTGGCCACCAAACGGTAAGGACCGGTCGAATCAGCATGAGGAACAGGAGGAGTTTGGTTTTTATAGGAAGGGGACTTCGTTTGGAGGATGTCCTGGCTTTGTTGAGGACTGAGGAAGCCTGTTGGGAGAAACGATAGTCTCTTGTCGAGGATGACGCCAATATACTTTACCGAGGACTTCCAGGCGATGGGCCTCCTATCGAGATTGATGGTTCCGGTTTGAGGTCTTTTCTTCCTTGTGAAGCAGATAGTCTCGGACTTATCTGCATTCACCGCCGTTCTCCAGCGCCGGAGCCACGGCGTCAGGATGTCCATCTGCCGTTGGATGGTCCTGATAGCGTCAGCGGGACTCGCTGAGCTGGAAAGGAACATGGCGTCATCTGCTTAGAGGGAGAGTGTGACGTTTGGCAGGAGAGGGATGTCGTTGGTGTATATTAGGTAGACGAGAGGGCCCAGAACCGATCCCTGGAGGACTTCCGCCGAGATCGGCCTGTAGGAGGAGAAGCAGTTGTCGACAGAAACGGTGAAGCGTCTGTCGGACAGGTAGGAGCGGATAAGGAATAGGGCTGGATTTGGGAAGAGGGCTGGTGGCCAGTTTATATAGAAGTCCAGGGTACTAGACACGGTCGAAGGCCTTGCTGACGTCCAAGAATACGGCAGTTGTTGATTTTTTTTTGTTTAGTGCATCCACCACCATGTTAGTTACTCTGAGTAATTGCAGGGTGGTGAAATGTTGCTTGCGGAAGCCTAATTGCTCCCGTCTGATGAAACCATCCAGAATAAGGTAGAGATGGGAATGCAGGAGCCGTTCATAGAGTTTGGATACGGTGGGAAGGAGGGGGATTGGCCGGTAATCGCTGAGGAGTTTACGCGGTTTGGGCAGAAGGATAATTTTGGCAGTTTTCCGGCAGGAAGGGAAGTGGTTAAGGGCGGTGATTTCATTGAATATGGCTGAGAGGTAGGATATAAGGATGGGTGGCGAGTGCTTAAGTGAGGTGGAGGTGATCAGGTCGAGGCAGGGTGCCTTTTTTGGTTTGAGATTCTGGATGGCTCGGCATATCTCCTGCTCGGAGAAAGGTTGAACCTCCAGTGCCAGTACCCGTGCACGAAGCAGAAGCTACTCGTCTTCGATGTCAGGGTGAGGAGCAAATTGGATTTCCAGGCTATGAGCAAAAACCTCGGCCCTGTCCTCTGGGCAGTAGGCCACACCCGCGGTGAATCTGAGTGGGTGCGTCGTCCTCTTCTCCCTCAGCAGCGTCCTCGTGGCCTTCCAAACTGTGGAGTCGGTGATGTCCAGCGATTCGAGGTACGCTTCCCAGGTGGTGGTAATGTGGTCCTCCAGTAGATCTTTTACGACGAGGATCTGCCTGTTGAGGGCCGCCTTGGCCGCCGGAGCTCTGGTGTGTTGCCATGCGCATCGCAGTTACCTCTTCTTCTTGATTTCGGCCAACAGTCGGTCAGGAAGGCTTGATCGTTGATGGGAGGGAGGGGATAGCGTTGTGTTTGTGAGAACTGAGTTGGAAAGGGCGGCTTGGACTTGGAGGGTGATGGTTTCGAGATCGGTGGTGCTTGAGATGTTGGGGAGTGCCTGAGGGAGTAACTGAGCTACGTCCGAGTTGAATTACCCCCAGTTTACCCGTCTCAAGGGGGGAGAAGGTTGGCGTTGGTGGGAGGTTTCTATGGTGATGAGCACGGGGTTGTGGTCAGAGGAAAGGGCGTTTACGGTTATTATTGCTGTGGGGAGGATGACGTTGTTGGTGACGGCTATGTCAAGGACGTCGGGGAGGCGGTGGGGGTTTGAGGGAATGTGTGTGGGCTCGGAGGACCTAGGATCGCTATTGAAGGATTTGACATGGCGAAGGACAGCAGCTTCTTGCCTGAGGGGTTTGTGGATCTGCTGTTCCACGCGGGGTGTTTGCAGTTGAGATCCCCCGCCAGGAGGACTGGGGTGGGTGAGGAAAAGAGGGCTTGTAGGTCGTTGGAGGAGAGTGGGTTATTGGGGGGTTTGTAGGAGGAGATGACCGTTGATCGAAATCTTGACGGCAGTGACTTCGATGGCGGTATTCGTAAGGCCGACGTATATAGTGATAAACGTGGCCAAACCTTTATATATACTCAGGCAAAACACGGCGCTGAGTAGGCAAAGTACCGTCATTCGTAATTTTCATCTAGCAAAGAAAGATAGCTAAAGAGAATTATGTAATAATAAAAAGAACGGATGTGAGTGGTGTAAAATATCTTTAATGTTGTTTCAAACTGAAAATTGCCAAATATCTAAAATTGAAATAACGTAATCCACACCATAAATGTATTCAAAAAATAACACCGATACGAAATCTATAACATTTATCGTAAATTGGTGTATTTCTCAATAAATGAATACTATAAAACAATCTTAAAATTACAGACTCATGATAATAATAAAAAGGTTTATGATAATTCGTGTAATTTAAGGTTTCTATTTTATAACACAAATTATTATAAATCATTATTTAGTCTGAGTACCTTACTTTTGCAATTTAGCCGACCTTTATCTGTCTAGGATTTCGTCAGGTTTTAACGTCATTATTAATTCTAAACTCTTCTTTCCTTCCACTCTCTTCTACGCAAGTAATCTCTGAATATTATATGGTTTCCACACCGAGAAAGTTTTTCCAAATACATTTCCCAAATCCCATAGGGGTTTTCTGTCACTCGTTCGATTCTCTTTCAATTATTATTCTATATATTGTCATAATCTTGTTTCCAAATACATTTAGGTATATTTTTTTAATTTTGGATATCTCACGGAAAAACAACACTATCTTGAAACAAAAGTAGCATAAACATTTAGGCATTTTTTTTCTTATTCTTGACAATCGTTCCCTTTTCTCATTGATATTCCGGAATAACAGGAAGCTAGTTTACAACTAGGGCCAAATTTTGAAAATTAAAAGCCACTTTAGAACTTAAAACTTACAACTGTAATAAGGTGAAAGTTTAAAGAATTCTCGCTGTTAAACCTATGTATAATTTAGGTTTATATAATATAAATATATTTATATAATATATTTATAATTATAAATATAATTTGTTTATTTAGGATAAAAAGTTGAAAGCTTGCAAGAAATAACAAGGCCTTGAAGGAAACTTTAAATGTTCATTTTCACAAACATAATTATTATTATTATCTCTTTACGTCAAGTCGTTTTTATGTGAAACTATCTTGAGTTCACATTATTTGAATTTCGCTATGAGAGTTTGAAATTATTTTGAAGTTTGTTACAACACTGACCAATTAGTAATGATATTATCTGATAAAATAAAGAAGAAATTTTATCATTCTTCTGGGAGGGGATTGAACACCCCTAAAAATTGTTCTCCTTGATATCTTTGAATTTAATAAAACGTGGAGTTCCGAATTAGTTTCTAAATCAAATATAAAAGCTACTAAACTATAGTTATTGAAATTCTTTACTGAACATGTGTTTTGGAGCTTCAAGGATACGAGTCGGACAGATTATTTTATGAGGTCTAAAACAAAATATGAGTTTTTTTAAAATTTTAATATTAGAAATTGATTTAGCGTATTAACTTTTCTTTAACCCCTAAAATATTATACGTTCTCAGATTTATGAACAATTTTTGTCATTAGCTTTATAACATGCTAAGTGCATTTGAACGAAATGTTTTTTTTTATAAAGCTTTAGTTTAATTTATCCCAAGATAAAGGCAGGGAATCGAGCAGTCGAGTCCCGCTTTACTGTCTGAACCCCTTATTTCAAAGTATTAAATTTACAAAAACAACAATGTTTAAATGTATTACGTTCGCCAGACTTAATATTCTTTGACATTGTCTAGCGTTTAAGAGTATAAACACCCCCACCCCTTAAACTGGGGTAGGTTAACTCGCTTTGATCTCGCCCTTACCCGGCAAGACTCCAATTGTACGTTTTTTAATCAACGGCGGGGCTTGTATTGCACGTGTTGTTTTGAAATTTGAGAGCCGTGAAGTCTCAATCATTCTAGCTGTGAACTGAGCGGCGCAAACCTATAGGGAGACGCGGTAAGGGTGTTTGAAATGGTTACAATGCTTTATACTCGGCACCGGAGGCTTAGTGTGTCTACCCGGCGTGGAACGTGATATCAAACGAATGATACGATCTGTTTACACTAACTCGAAAGCAAAGTTTTAGGTATAACTTATATTATATAAAACTTATATTATATTATATTATATAGGTATTTGGTATTTATATCAACACAAACGTCATTAATAATGCAAAAATATGCACATTGTTACGAGTGTATATATAAGGTCCTAAGTCTTACCTACTCACTTTTTATAACCTTTGCCGTTGTTTATTTCTCTTCCTCAATTGCTAAGTCAGTAAGAAAGTAATGGTTTATCCATTGACTACGAACCTAATTTCATAGACCTGTGCCTCAAGGAATAAACCTCTCAGAGGAACCAACCCCTGAATTTTTGATAAAACCAATTAGCCTCCGATAAGCCCTGTTCAAGCTCCTTTTCGGGTAGTGGAATCTTTGAGAGACACTTGTGATTTAAAGACTATACCTGGATACCTAGTGAACTTATCTTATCTAGAATGAAAACACAGCTAATTGGAAAATATACATTTTTATTTATTTGTTCCAAGGTTCAAATTAATTATTATTGTTTTTATTTAATTTCACAGGATTTTCTTGACTAATTATTTTTTCAAAATTTCATACAACTTGCCATTTAACTAAACATTATTATCTCCTTCTGTTTTTAAATTTTCTTATTATCATTAATTTTACATATAATTTAAATTATCAAAGTTACCATAATTAATTTTGTATATAATTTTGATTAGTAGAGTTAAATTTAACATATTTTAAAATCTGATTCTTTTTCAAACACTTAATATTACTATGTAATGCCTTTAGGCTAGGCCTTGAACAATTAACTTCTTTGGACGTTATTCATTAGAAATTCACTTAGAAAAAGCCATATAAGATATACATCTTTATACTTAATCCATACATTCCCACAGCGATGGGAATGGAAAGTCAATTTTGAATCTTTATTACTTAAATTTGGGTAACCTAAGAGAGTTGACTAATCAGTCCCTTAGGTTATTCCCATCTTATTTAATTTTGAAATTAAGTTAATATAATTTGAAGTAAAATGTTATTTAAAAAAGAATAATTAAATTGATTATATAACCTTGTACTGTAGAAATCTTTTTATCTTCATTAATGTTGTCATCTGTCGGTCCTGTTACAGCTTCAAGGGTCTTGGTAGGTAGGCGTCTCTCCATAATTTCGGTTATTCTTCTTATTTTCTTTAATTTTGCATTTTGGTGGTCGAAATTTTGTTCTGGGTATATATGAGCCCTTGCTCATATATATCTTCCTTCCCCTGATCACATCGTAGCACTTTTTACTCTGTTTTTAGCACATTTTTTCTTGTCTTGATCGCATGGTACAACAACACGTCTGCTCGCTTTGAGAGCCTAATGCATTCTGATTCTGGATAGCGTGCCTTTTGTGAGGCCCGTCTTCTCCAATTTCAAACTTCCCACGTCCCAGTATCCATTTTTCAACTTTTGACCAATCAGAAAGCCGTTGCCATGGCAATTGACTTTGTTTGTTCGGAAATTCTGAACTAAGATTAGTTTCCCTTTTTATAAAAGGCGTTTCTGTATTCTGATGTGTCCTTTGCATTTTTACCTTTTATTTAATAACATATTTGACTTTATTTCTTCTCATTTAATTTAATTAACTTTTTAACATTCTTAATCCAAAGTTCGACTGTAGCGCTTTCGTTTCGTAGTGACAAGATTTATAATCAATGCCCTAAGCGGATTTTTCCGAAATCAAATATGACTTCTTCCATTATAACCTAATTTCTTAGGCTATTACACTTTAACATTTAATCTTTACTTTTACATAAATACTATTTTCCCTAGCTAGGCCTAATTTACTTTCCTCACATCTTAATTTACATTCTTTATTCCTGATTATTTTTAAGTACAATTATTTTAATAGCCGGCATCTAGGCCTAGTTTGTTATACTACACAATTACCGTCTTTTTTTGTTTACATAATTTAGACTATCCACTTTGAAGTGATAATTTTTCTTATTGCTTATAATTTATGTTTTTTAAGTCTAAAGTTATTTCTAATTTTCTTCATTTTACTATTATTTACCCTAGTTTTAATAATATTATTATTATAATGTTTTAAAATTTTTATATATAAATTTAGTCAATTATTTAACCCGGTTAGGTTTGATTCTGGTATTCTGTACAATTACCCAGATTCTTTGCATCGGACATTCTCGCCGCTGCAAAATTCCCCCCTTTTTAAATATGTGAAAATTTTGGTTCTTCTCTCCCTTGAAACAGATAAACATAATTAATAACATATTTGTGAAAATTAACATTAACACTTATACTAGTTTATATTAAAATTTTCATATTCCTTTCATTAATCTACTATTCCTATTCATCTTCATAACTTAATTAATTTTACTAAAGTTCACAATTTACTCTCCTGTCCCTTTCACTCATATATATCATTGTCACATTAGTCACTTCACATGCTATTTACTCATTTATTACTCCTGTCCTTAGTCACATTCTTTTTTATTTAATCTTGTTTCAAGTTTATATTAACTATACAATATTGTATATTGTAATCCTTATTTTACACATTCATTGTTGTTTAACACAACCTTTACTTTAATAAATTCAATGAATCCCGTTCATTTAACATATGGCTTTTTCTTTCACATTTAATACTGATTTTATATTATTTGTCCTATGTATTTGGATTATGTTACTGCTTTAATCTACTACTTAGATTTATTTTACATTTTTATTTTTATTACTTAACCGTTACTCCCTATGTCACTGATGGATCATTTTTTATTTACCTTGCCTTATTATCCTTTATTCTTTAAATATTTTCTTATTATCCGTCCAGCTTTATCTTTCTTTTTCTTCTTTCTCCTTTTCCAATTTCTTAACTTTCCCTTATTCTCCTTAAATCTACCTTTTATTTTTCTGTTTTTGACTTGTAATGAAATGAAGGTTCTTCTCGTATTTGGATTGGCTCTCATTTTAATTGACTTTCGAACTCTTGAACTAGTAAATGGGTTTTTCTTTTTTCTTTCTTTAATTTCAATTTCTTTCCTTTGGGTTATCTCTCCAGAATCTAAAGTCTTAGTCATGGGCTTCCGAGCTACCTGTTGGTTATTCATTTTAACCTCGTTGTTCCCCCCTTTTAATTGTTTCGACGCGACGTTTATACTTTTATTTATATTTATTTTCTTATTTATTATTTTTCCACTCACATTATTTCCCCTTTTTGGCACTATTTCGGCCTTACCTTGTTTATATTTTGGTTTGCTCTTAATCTCAGCTGCAGCTCTTCTTTCCATGTCCTTTGTTTCTTTATCTCCTGTTTTGACTCCCTCAGGTCTTAAATTTATTTCCTTATTTATTATATTTTCATTTTTGTTTTTTAATTTTTTGTTTTTGTTTAATTTTTCCTCTGTTTCATTTTTTATTTTTCTTTGATATTCGTTCGTTATATTTAAGATTTCCCCTTTACTTGTTTCTTGTCCATTTCCTCCTTCATTCATTCGGCAGTGCCCCTGCTTCTCGCACTGTCGCATTAACCCCTCCTTTTTGCTTTGATGCCCTATTGTTGATGCATCTTCTTTTTCCTGGGTTATCTTGCATATTTTTCGGACTTCTTCATTTTCCTCTATCTTTTGTATTTTACTTTTAAAGTCCTGGTACACCATTTCCCCTTCTATTTCGAATGTCACAAAGCGTCTATCCATGTTTATCCGTGCCTTTAGGTCATACAGTGTGTTGCACCCCATAATCATCTCCGACCGAAGTTTGGAGACCACTATGAAGATGCAGTCCACTTTTATGCCTTTAATTGTTAAGGGAATTAAGCATTGCCGGGTAACCTTTATTTGTGCAGTCTTAATGGCTGTTACAACTCCCACATTGTTGATGGGTAGTTCCAGGAACTTAAGCCCATGCAACTTGAGGTTGTTGTAAGCCTTTTCTTGAATGACTGACACGTCTGCACCCGTGTCAATCTCTACCTCTATAGAGTGCCCTTCTACCTCACAGTCAATTACAGGGCATGTTTCTTTCTTCTGGTTACCTTCGCCAATCTCCTTGTCCTCTTCTAACAATTCAGCACGAATATCAAGAGATAGTCCACCAACTCTACGCTCTTGATTTTGGTGTACTTCATTGTTATTTTCCTGTTGTATTGTTTTTTTATTTTTGTTCTTTAGGTCTTCCGCCTTTCCTTTATTTACTGTTCCCTGTTTCTCCGGGTAATATTTCCTATATTTTGTTTGTTGTTGGATCTCTAATGGTTGTCTCCTCTTTTCCTTCCTACCATTAGGGATCCTCTCATTTAGTTTTTTGATTGACCACTTGGCCCTGGATTTTGTGGTCTCTTTTCTTTTGTCTGTGGGCCTTCTTCCGTTTGGTTTTGTGGCCTGTACTCTGGCCTTTGTTGTTGCCACTGATTTTGCGGCCTATTTCTTGGTCCCTCTCTTTGGTAGGGCCCCTGTCTCCAGTTTCCTCTCCCTTCTACCGGGTAAGGCTCTTGCCTCCAATTTCCCTTGTATCCGGGGTTTCTCGTTTGGTGTGTAAACCCTCTCCTTTCAGGTTCCCGTTCCTCAGTCCTAGGCTGAGTCCGGTTCCTGGTAGCCTCCTGCTCCATGTTCCTTCGGATGTATTTTACCGCCTCCTCTATGTCGGTAGCCGCCATCCCGGAACATCCTATATACATTCTGTTCCCATAATGCTTCATAATCTTCATAATTAACTCCGCCTGATTGTATGGCGGGGTTAGGTGTCTCGCCGTGTTCACCATTTTTAAGAAATAATTTACCATGTTGTTTGTGCCTCGATGGTATTCATATTTTCCATTTTCGATTCTTCCTCGAATTCTCTCTTGTGCATGAGATCCCCAAAAGTGGCTAAAGAATCTCTCCTTAACTTCATCATAATTTTCCTCCTCCATATTCATGGCCAACCACCATTCTTGTGCTGGTCCTTTAAGATGTCTCTCCATTATTTTCCTTTTTTGTCCTTCCTCCATGTCAGGATCAATTTCGGACATTATACCTTCTAGGTGTTTAATGAAATCAATAGGGTCTTCATCTTCCCTACCGTAGAATTCCTTCTTGCTTTTGTCTCCATTATCACCCATCTCAAACATCCTTGATTTAAACAAGGTAGCTATATTTATCCCTTCTCCCATATTCTTTATCTTATTCTCAACTACTTGTATCCTTCTTTCTACTTTTTTGACTTCTCCCTTAACTGTTTCTACAGTCTGTTTATTTTCACTGACTGTTACCTCTAAGTTATACATCTTTTCTATAGTTTCTTGGATTTTATTTCCCATTTCCTCATTCTTTCTTGTAATTCCTTCATTTATTTCCTCTATCCTCTTATTCATGATTTCCCAAAGATTCTTAATTTCTTGTTTATCCTCCTCTCTTTCTTTCTTTCTTTCTACTTTTTCCTCCTCTCTTTCTTTCTTTCTTTGTTCCTCTATCATTTTTACTAATTCTTCTTGTTCCTTTATTCTCCCTTGTTTCTGTTCCTCCATCTCTTTTAATCTTTCCTGTTTTTGTTCCTCTATCTTTTTTACTAATTCTTCTTGTTCCTTTATTCTCCCTTGTTTCTGTTCTTCCATCTCTTTTAATCTTTCCTGTTTTTGTTCCTCCATCTCTTTTAATCTCTCCTGTTTTTGTTCCTCCATCATTTTTTTAAAAAACTCCATCATTTCAGATGGTTCTGTGTCTTTTCTCTGTCTTGTCGCCATCTTAAAGTCTCGTATTTAACTATCCTTTTATTCCCTTACTAACTTCTCCTACTTCTATATTTTTACTATATACTGAGTATTTAATTAAATATTCATTTAGAATTGTGCTCGATGTGATCCGGTTCAGTGTTCCCTTGACCTTGTCTATCTAACGCCTATGTATTCTATTTACTTTCATTAATAACTAACATTATTATTTATATTATGCCCTACCGACGCCTACTGAATTTTATTTTACTTAATTATTTCCTTTTAATTATTATTATTTATTCTAAGTTCTTTTTAATTTCATTTTTATTATAATTAACTCTTATTTAATTTAAAGAACTTCTTTGGTTTTCATTTTATGATTCCTATTATTTTTTACAATTTTAATTGAATTCTATTTAATTAATTTTGTTTCACTAGGCTCCTTAGTCGATTTAAATCTGTCTCTATTTGATGTTGACCCGATGTTACAATGTAAGCATCGAGCCTCAAACGTTGGGCGCCATACTTTTCTTACCGACTCACTTTTTATAACCTTTGCCGTTGTTTATTTCTCTTCCTCAATTGCTAAGTCAGTAAGAAAGTAATGGTTTATCCATTGACTACGAACCTAATTTCATAGACCTGTGCCTCAAGGAATAAACCTCTCAGAGGAACCAACCCCTGAATTTTTGATAAAACCAATTAGCCTCCGATAAGCCCTGTTCAAGCTCCTTTTCGGGTAGTGGAATCTTTGAGAGACACTTGTGATTTAAAGACTATACCTGGATACCTAGTGAACTTATCTTATCTAGAATGAAAACACAGCTAATTGGAAAATATACATTTTTATTTATTTGTTCCAAGGTTCAAATTAATTATTATTGTTTTTATTTAATTTCACAGGATTTTCTTGACTAATTATTTTTTCAAAATTTCATACAACTTGCCATTTAACTAAACATTATTATCTCCTTCTGTTTTTAAATTTTCTTATTATCATTAATTTTACATATAATTTAAATTATCAAAGTTACCATAATTAATTTTGTATATAATTTTGATTAGTAGAGTTAAATTTAACATATTTTAAAATCTGATTCTTTTTCAAACACTTAATATTACTATGTAATGCCTTTAGGCTAGGCCTTGAACAATTAACTTCTTTGGACGTTATTCATTAGAAATTCACTTAGAAAAAGCCATATAAGATATACATCTTTATACTTAATCCATACATTCCCACAGCGATGGGAATGGAAAGTCAATTTTGAATCTTTATTACTTAAATTTGGGTAACCTAAGAGAGTTGACTAATCAGTCCCTTAGGTTATTCCCATCTTATTTAATTTTGAAATTAAGTTAATATAATTTGAAGTAAAATGTTATTTAAAAAAGAATAATTAAATTGATTATATAACCTTGTACTGTAGAAATCTTTTTATCTTCATTAATGTTGTCATCTGTCGGTCCTGTTACAGCTTCAAGGGTCTTGGTAGGTAGGCGTCTCTCCATAATTTCGGTTATTCTTCTTATTTTCTTTAATTTTGCATTTTGGTGGTCGAAATTTTGTTCTGGGTATATATGAGCCCTTGCTCATATATATCTTCCTTCCCCTGATCACATCGTAGCACTTTTTACTCTGTTTTTAGCACATTTTTTCTTGTCTTGATCGCATGGTACAACAACACGTCTGCTCGCTTTGAGAGCCTAATGCATTCTGATTCTGGATAGCGTGCCTTTTGTGAGGCCCGTCTTCTCCAATTTCAAACTTCCCACGTCCCAGTATCCATTTTTCAACTTTTGACCAATCAGAAAGCCGTTGCCATGGCAATTGACTTTGTTTGTTCGGAAATTCTGAACTAAGATTAGTTTCCCTTTTTATAAAAGGCGTTTCTGTATTCTGATGTGTCCTTTGCATTTTTACCTTTTATTTAATAACATATTTGACTTTATTTCTTCTCATTTAATTTAATTAACTTTTTAACATTCTTAATCCAAAGTTCGACTGTAGCGCTTTCGTTTCGTAGTGACAAGATTTATAATCAATGCCCTAAGCGGATTTTTCCGAAATCAAATATGACTTCTTCCATTATAACCTAATTTCTTAGGCTATTACACTTTAACATTTAATCTTTACTTTTACATAAATACTATTTTCCCTAGCTAGGCCTAATTTACTTTCCTCACATCTTAATTTACATTCTTTATTCCTGATTATTTTTAAGTACAATTATTTTAATAGCCGGCATCTAGGCCTAGTTTGTTATACTACACAATTACCGTCTTTTTTTGTTTACATAATTTAGACTATCCACTTTGAAGTGATAATTTTTCTTATTGCTTATAATTTATGTTTTTTAAGTCTAAAGTTATTTCTAATTTTCTTCATTTTACTATTATTTACCCTAGTTTTAATATTATTATTATTATAATGTTTTAAAATTTTTATATATAAATTTAGTCAATTATTTAACCCGGTTAGGTTTGATTCTGGTATTCTGTACAATTACCCAGATTCTTTGCATCGGACATTCTGGCCGCTGCATAAGGAAGACCACAAATAGCAAAATTTGGCGATGATGCTCTAAAATGTAATACAAAATATATTTAAACCTATTTTTAACAATACGAAATCTTATTCGATCAAGGTTTTTGTTATAAAATAGAACAGTATCATAATACACTACAATATAAAGTATCAGCTATAAAGTATGCAGTTAGGTAACACAATGTGGTGTACAGGAGGTGGGCTATTCTGGTAACGACTACATATATAAGTCCAAATTTATTTTTAAAAAACTCTGTGATAATATAATACAAATTATTCATCTGCCAATTTTTTTTTTCAGTTTAAGAGTTTTAATAATGCTTTAAAAACAAATATATAATTTGAATTCGTCAAATAACCCACCACTTACGTAGTTGTTGGCAATGTTGTCAGTTTTATATTGTTAGTAGTTTTTGAGTTGTATATAGTTTCCCGACAGGATTTTCATTCATAGTAAAATGTAATATCTCTTATCTTATAAAGCGTTAAAGATATGTATATACAATTATTATATTTAGTTCACCAATTCATTTCAAATGTAATGGTATACACACAAATTGAGTTGAAGAATATTCATACTTTTTCTCTAAAATGTACCATAAATATAAATATGGAATGCAACTTTCCCACTTTTTTTAATGCTTTGTTAAACTTTTAATTTTATAAATCTTACATTAATTTAACCGCGATTTGTTCTGAGTCTGTTATTATAATTGAGTATTATGTATTATAGTCTAATAACACAATAATTTTATAAAGCATTCCTTAATGTAAACTAACCGGTTGACAAATGTAGGGTTCCGTCATAATGTATGATAATTAATTACAGCACAATGTCAATACCTTATACGTGACTCATCAAGCGGTTAGGAAACTTTATATAATTTGCCTAACAGACCTCAGGCTTTGTAGCTACACTGAAATGTAATTTTATATGGTGCTCTGTATAAAGCTCCTTTGTTTGTAATGAAGTGAGGTTAAATGTGTATATTTTTCAATATTTTTAATTTATAGGTCCGTCAGCGCAAGTTGTTTATATGTTTGTGTTCTTCAGCGCTTTGTATATAGCTCTATATAAAATACGTTCATAATATCGATGACAAGTGGTATCGATAATACAGTATCTCACAGGAACGCTAATATTTGCGTACACATACAAATCTATATTTGTAAAATAGTTGTAATATTTTACGAGATTAATGCATAAACGTAACGAATACCTAGTTTAGTTTACTGCAATTGTTTTTAAATTGTAATGGTACGATTACAAAAGTGACCGCAGTGACAGACTGGAACTACAGGCTGCAACCTTATATAGAAGTGTCGGTGCCGTCTGCAGTTGAGGCAATAGGTTCGACTTGCAGTAGGTTTGAAGTGTTGGAGGAGCTATATGTCTATGAATAAAATTGAAGTATTTTTTTCACTCTTTATTTCACAGTATTAATTTAAATGTCTCTTCGCTCCTGCTTTACAGTTGACAAGCTTCGTAGATCTTCAATAGTGCAGCGGCTAAACAAATCTACATCGTCGTCTTGCTTTTGTAATGACTATAGTATTGTTTGCCTATTTTTCTCTCTGTCTCTCGAACTCTGTAGCAGTTCATATTCCTTGCTTCATTTTTTACGTTTTACTGTTCTTTTGATCAGCTCTTTGGGGTCTGCAATAGCGTTCTCATCGTCACTTTCTTGCGCTTGATTGATGATGTTGGTATTCGAACCGCTAGATCTGTGTATATAATAGTATATGTACAAATCCATTTTTGCGCAGAAATATAAGAGGTAAGACATTTACCATCCCACTTCCTAAATGTTTTCCAGGTACGGATAGATACAATGATACCCCATTTCCATGATTCCATTTGCTAATCGAAAAAGAAACATTTGCAGAGCAGTCATATGATGAAACCATATTCTAGTAAGGTGTGGAAGATTAGAAAGAGGAAACCCATTTATGATCACAGATTGAGCAGAGGGTCGCTCAGTAACAGAAAGCGCCATTCAGCTATTAAATCAAATATTTAGAGTATTTTACACATCTAAAACCGTAGCCCCAAATGTAGTCTGAGGTCAACATCATAATCATACCTTAAGAGTAATAGGCAAATATCTTTTTAATGCTATAAAGGAAAGATGATGAACGAAAAGTAACGATCAACTTTAAGCAGTTATTTTGATATGTTTACAAGACATGATCAGGTACTTTATCTGTTCAAGCACAGATGAATCTGTGTTTATTGACTTATAGAGCATTACCGTCCTTATATATTGCTGAACACCAGCTTATGCAGAGAAATGTATCTGACTAGAAATGTGTATATAGTAATAATAATAAAGTTTTTTTTTTAGTTGTAATATTTGCTTGACAAAATTTCATTAATGTTAATTAAAAAGCGCTTATAAATTATTGATGATGGTTAATAGAAGAAAACGCACACAGTGTGTGCGCGTGTGTGGTATCTCATCTAGTTTCCTAGAGATCTACTGGACTGTAAAGATCCTATAATTTTTAATTTTCTGTTTTCCTGAACGCAGTTTCGTTTTTATCCTCGGCAATTTCACAGAACCACTTTATTTATTGACAGGTACATTCTACTTTTATTGACTTGCCGACACGCCTTGGCGCTGTCACAAGTAGATAGCATCAAATCGCCGTAACATTATCTGTTATCGCCATTGTTTTACTAACAAGCTTAAAAAAACTGTGAAATTATTGAAAAATCATTTTAAAGTGCAACAATCAGTGTCAAACCGATGTGACTGTAAAATATTAGCATTGTTTTAAATATTTTAAAACATTGTAGCTTGTAATGTTCTCAAATACTATGCATTGTAGGTAAACATTTTGTAACCAAATTTATACCGAAATTTAAAATTAAATTTTAAAATAATTTTAAAGTCATTTATCTCAAGTCATTAAACTGATAACTGTGTTTATAGTTGGGAAATAATTTAGTTTTATTAATAATAATATAATATAAATTATTATTTCAATTTTTATTCCTAAAACCTAATGATTAGAATCTATACATGTTATCACTTACTGTATTACACGATACTGAGTAACTTGAAACTGTTATAAAACTGCAAAAACGTCCTTCTCAAGTTATACACTTTCTCTAATTCACACCACTCTTATTATAGATAGTTCCAGCTTAGCTAGTCTTTTACCGAAAGAAATAAATTTTCTACTATTCTAGGTAAAGACAAGCATTGTTTGCCGTCATGCGGGTTTCGTCAATTGTCCACGCGAAAGCGATCCAGCAGATGAAATACGAAATAGTATAAGTGATGTATGTCTGCATCCGTTAAAAGTTTGGTAAACTCTGTAAACACTTTTATAAAAGTTTTGTAAAATATTTAACGGTAATGTTTTCTTAAAACGTCAACATTGTAAGTCAGCGGAAATGTTCGCAGAACGGTCTGTGACTAATCTCCACCCACTACCCTCGCCGATACTGACGTGTCAGGTCCAAGTGCCAGCTTACGTGTCAGGTCCAAGTGCCAGCTTACGTGTCAGGTCCAAGTGCCAGCTTACGTGTCAGGTTCAAGTGCCAGCTTACGTGTCAGGTCCAAGTGCCAGCTTACGTGTCAGATCCAAGTGCCAGCTTATGTGTCAACAGCTTAACAAACCCAACACCAAACATTCAAAAGGTCAAATGACGAAGCTCTGAAGGCTGAAGCACCTACAGCCTGACTGCTACTAGCCATGATGCGGAAACATGAACCACGTGATCTGAAAATAAATAATAGAGATCTTCCCACAAGCTATTCAGAGTTTTAAGCTTCTCATAAGCTTTTCTCTCTCTCTCCCTCGATTTTTGTTTTATGTTTATTTCTTTCCTTTATTGTTTCTTAAGCCTGGCTCTCTGAAAGTTGAATAGCTTCGTGATATTTCTTAATGGTTGAAAAACACTCTGCAAATACGAAATTACGTCAGACAGGTATACAGATTCACACAAATAGTCCTCAAGTTGTCCGTCCACGTGAAGAAGGAATTTCATAAAGTACTTTTTACTACCTCCTAATTTTATAACTTTTGGTTATATGCAAATATAGTAATAAAATAAAAAAGAAATGACAGCTATTAAAGTTTTATGACGTCAGCTTCGGGCTTGTAGAAACTTTTTATGGGCTTCGGGAGGCTGATAAACAGAAGCAAAGTGTTCGATGTCATCATTTTAATAACGGCAATGGGGGCATATCGACGTTTATTTCGCCAATAAAAAGAGTTCACTTAATATGGACGGGTATATTGTCAGCACAAGATGTTCGTATAGTTTTCTCTTTATTATTCTTGTAACACGTTATGTTTGAATGTCTTCGATTGTTTCTCATTAAAAGTTCTGCAAAATTATTTTTCTGTAAATAAGACAATAGTATAACATGTGTTGGTCATTTTGTATTGTTGTTATTATTACTATCAGAGTTTTATTCCAATTATGATTTCGTCTAAGGACGGTTGTCTTGAGACGCGGTCGTAATTATTGGCTACGTTTAAACACCTCTAGCCAATTGGCGTGCCAACTGCCCTGCCAGTTGTCCTGAAAATCAATTGTCTCCAGGAGTAGACTGAGGACAATTGACTGGGCGCAGTGACACCTCCCACCACTCTATCAAGACAGTTGTGTAGACAATTGGCGCCGTGTGAACGTTGTAGGGCAGTAGATCTCTCGTTTTGGGCCAGTTTGCAATAGTTAGTCGAGACGGCTACGTATGGGGTTTAAATTGTATATTTTAATATTTTCTGTTGTTTATTGGAAAAGTATAGGAGTTATATAAGGAGCATAGATGCCTGTGGGATCAAAGAGAAGAATTATATAAAGAGCATAGGTGCCTGTGGGATCAAAGAGAAGAATTATATAAGGAGCATAGGTGCCTGTGGGATCAAAGAGAAGAATTATATAAGGACAGAAATGCTCGCGAGACAGCACTTGCTGCAATGGTCGAAAATTTAAACATTGAAGGATTCGGTGTAGCAGAAGTAAAAGCAAAGATAAAGTCACTTCGCAGTACATTTAACATTGGGTTCTCAAAACAACGGAAAAGTGCCAAATCTGGATGTGGACTCTTCTTATTTAACTCTTCCTCGAGAACTTCTCAAGCTTCAGCTATAACTTCCCGACAATTATCCTCACTCATTACTTTCAATTCATCACGAGACACAACATACGATAAGCACTCCGCCATTTTTCGTCACTAACTGGCGTGGCAATAGTTTCGCCGTGTGAACAAGTTTTCATTCAATTGGACTGGCCTCAGACATTCACGCAACTGGCTCATGACAATTGGCCCCGACAATTGTCTCTTCGATTGGTATCGTGTAAACTAGGCTTAAGCACGTTTTGCGAGGAACAGGTTTAGGTTTGGTGGGTGCGATCTCAATTGATCTGTCAGCGCAAGAGGCAAGATGGGATTGACTGGCTACAGGCATGGAAATAGTCTGGTGAGAACAAAAGGCAAGGTGACGTGATCTACGGCTATATCCTGAGCTACTGATATTTGCTGTCCCGTACCTATCTTCATAGAATCGGGAAAGATGACAAATTATTGCTTATTGTGAGTTAAGATAACGAAAAATAAAATTAATGAATAGTTAATTAATAAATTACCGTTGGGAAATAACAGAACGGCAAAACAGTAGGCCTATGTCATGTGCTTGATAACTCGGTAGATAAATGGAGCCATTTCAAGAAATAGTATTGCCCAAATAGTTGACACCAAAATAGGTTGTGGCGAAGATTAGCGTAGAACACTTGCAGCTAGGTATATACTGAAGACAAGGTTTGATGCAAAATATTGAATCGACTTGTAAACGCTATATACGAAGGAAGGTTACAATGTACAAATCCCACTTGCTTCATATGCACCACTCTCAACAAGCATATTTGTGTAACTAACTTCACAATTAAATATTGACTTTAGATACAATTTCTATTGAGTTAAAGGAAGAACTGAATAAATGATTGACTAATTTCGTTGCGCAGATATAGTTGGGACCATTTAACCATACACCTGGACGTGAGAGATCACGGTAGGCGAGAGGAAAGGTGGAAGGTACCGTTGAGTCAGTAGAAAGACTTCCCTACAAATATGATAAGGCCTGTCAAAACACGGACTTGCATGAGACGGTCGATACCAAATAAAACTGTGATAAATTAGCTTCGGTATGAAGTAACAATCTTGAAATATATGTAGACATTTTGGAAGGAGAAGCTGTTATATATAGAGCATTCTGAAAATGTAACATGTTTTCAGAAGTGGTAGTACTCGAGAAAGCGGAAGTGGGCAAGTGTACGGTTAGCTGCTCGCAACTATATTTCAGTACATTATAACAATCAGAAAAACTTCAAGCTCTTGTTAAAGGGTAACTTCAAACAGAGTTCACACCGACCTAAGAAAGGAAGAGCAAAGGCGATGCTTTGGAGATTTCAAAAGTAATATATTATCAAAAATAAAGAGCTGATGACACTGGTTGGTTAACGACAATTGTACGTATAGAATGTGTAGTGGAATTAACAGACGACCGTTTGTAGCGTAAAATCGCTGATTTCCAATACAATACTTTTTTTTTAAATAGCGCATACTTGTACGTTACAAATTCGGGAACGGTTATAGTTTCCAAGTGTCGAATAACTCTGTAAGAGGCGATACGTTGTAATAGTTCAAGTTGAAGAAAGTCAACTTGAAAGAATTGTGGTGATTTTTTTATTTTATATAAACCAAACTTTTTAATCACGAAACTTTATTTAAATCGTTATGTACACTTCGATTGCAAAGGAATCATATCTTCAGAGTAAATTTTTACAATAAAAACCACATTATCTATAATACATTGTATATATATATATATATATACACGTAACGCTTTCGTCACGCCTCTTACTGTATTCTACCAATCTTGTTGAGAAAAGGTCGCCAAAGTGAGGTCCCGTCCATGAACTTGACGTGGCAAGGGACTTAACGTTACAATATTTCAATTTAAAGTTTTGCTATTCATGCTAATGTATTTTACAAAAACTAATGAGCCTACAACTATATACTATCTAACGAATAGAGAAATCGGGATAAGCCCTCTGTCAGATTTTATTAAGTTAGTTTTATCATATATATATATATATATATATATATATATATATATATATATAATAATTTTAATATTATAATATAATAATAATATAATATAATAATTTTAATAGTATATAATAATTTTATATTATAATAATTTTAATTTATATATATATAATTTTAATAACTGAAAACATATTTTTTAGACATTTTAAAGTATTTAATTTTCTGATATTACTAATTTATATGTTCAATGCTTGGTTTTTCGGGTCTTTGAAATTTTATATGACTAATATGTTCTTTAAATGTAGCTGAAATTGTCCTTTTGTTTGGGGGGGGGTATACATTTTATCAAAATTAAGCTTATGGCATACAACTGAAGAATTTATGATTTACCCAAAACTAAAGAAAAATCCAAAAGGACTCAATTACGCCAATGGCATATGGTCACAGAGTGTTTTTCTATTTGTGATTGTGTTTAAAATCAAAGACTTTTTTCTCGAATCTCCTCCTTCCTGTATTCCAGCAATGTGTCCCTAGGGAACATAGACCTGACCCTCGAAAAGATAGGGAGGCAGAACTTCGATTTCAAAAGGAGAACCCTTCTCAGTAAGAAATAAAAGATAAGAATGGGTTACCGCTAAGATCCTTTTCCGAACTATAGCGTGTTCAAGTTTACGGCCTTACTTACCTGGGACAGGAAATAGGTTCGGTATATACAGTCTCTCGGATCATCGTCGATCTCTACATTGTATGGTGGAAAAAATAAAAGTGTTTCGAACAATTTCTCATCATCAATTCAAGTAGACTTTGGTTTTCGTGCTCTGTTCTTGGGAGTACTGTGTATTATTTTCGTTATTATAAATTTTAGCTTCAGTTCCTGAAACCAACTTGAGATATTTATAGGTACTTATTAATATTTACTTATAATATATATATATATATATATATATATATATATATATATATATATATATATATATATATATATAGAGAGAGAGAGAGAGAGAGAGAGAGAGAGAGAGAGAGAGGGGGGGGGGGGTCGGAGAAGGCAATATAAACCCGAAGACACACTTGTCATGCAGCCTTCTGATCCTACTCCTGTCCGAGTTTGCTCCAAATATCTGATCGGTGAAGGATCGGAAAGGAATGAGCACACTGTTCGTGGTCTTTTCTGGTTTTACAGTAGTCCATCTCGTCATCACCAGTCTCTCTGCCATCTCGCCTGTCTCGGAAGATACTGTGCGCTAATGTTGAAACATTTTAGCAACCATGATTTAGTTATTCTTAAAAACAAAGCTTACCTATATGTAAAATATTTTTTAAAACAAATAGGGTTATCATGTCTGTCGTTAGTTCATCGATTCCTAAAAACAAAAGTTACCAATATATAAAATATAAGCTTCGGATAAATTGAAAGTGGTTCAAAATTTCTAGTGAACGTTGTGTGGACATGACGAAATTAAAGCATAAAGGAACAATTGTCTAATAATGTACCCTAAGTACAGTAATTGTTTATTGAATACAAATATGACATTTAGAGAATTGTAAGAGATAGTAGTGGTAAGTAAGCTAAATGTGAATTGATTTATAGCAGAGAACTGTACATGATGTTATTTGTAATTACGAGTATTTATTAAAATAAGGGAACTAAACAAATTTGTTTTTAAAATAATAAATTACTACTTAACTTACTAACCCTAGTTAAGTCGGAAAGTTTTTTCTCCTCGTGATGTGTTTCACAAAGCGATACTGATAGATAATGTAAACGCAGACATAGATAATGCTTATGTCACGTCCTAGATTATTTATAGCCGAGATAAGCTGACATTAGTTTGTCCGACAAGCGTCCGGCAACTGGATACGAATAGTATGCACTGTCGGAGCATGGTCGCGCAACGGCAACAGAGACGGACTGGAGTAGGACTAGTCATATGACGGAAAGGTGTTGCCTGCGGCATGACAAATCACTGCCAATTCCTCTGTCATGCAGTCGTCCGGCAGCACGATCGGAGTCGGATCGGGAGGGTGCATGACAAGTGTGTTTTCAACTTTAACCAACGTATTAGACCGCTTAAAAATGCAGTAGCATACCTAATTCCAAAATGCAGTAGGCGTAGGTGTTAATATTAGAATATAGGAAAATGTTGTCTACTAATCCATTATTATAGCTTTAAAGACTGTAGTGCACGGAACAGAATCGTTACAATTACACTGACAAAATTTTTAAAAAAATAAATATTTTACAAAGATTTTGTAAGTAACAGTCTTCTCTTTTTAGCGTTACAAACGACGATAGAAAGCGCTTCCACGTTTCAACCTCAGCAGACACCTGACTGACGCCTTTAGCTTTCCCAAGTAACGCCTTTCTTTCTGTCTGAATTTATTTCGTGTTTATCTCTTCACATGATTTATCTTTCGAGGCTGAATTGTTTTCTGAAGCACAAGAACGGTTCTTTGTGAAATCTGACATATGAACTCTTCAGTTCGATTTTATCATTCAGTACAGTTCGATAAATAAAGTTAGTTTTCAGAGAAGTCACGAATTTGACATACAATGATTTTTTTGTATAATTTCCGAGTTCAAAATATTGTGGGCTGTATCACAGGAAAAGAATAATTTCGGAAAACTAATAACGAAGCCACAATATTTAAAAAAAATTAAATAAGAAACTTAATTATCGCTCATAACTATCATACGTGCGTTTCGTTAACATTGTTAGCATCTTCAAAAGAAGTAAATGTAAACATCGCTAAACTTTCAATGGAAATATTCATTTTAATTATTAAAAAGCTTTGAGCTTCCACAGTGTTGAAAAATGATGTATTGTAACCTTAATTGGTTTTTTAATTAGTTATTTATATTTTCTACTACTGTACAGGGGGTGTTTTGCTATTGACGGCTGGATTTATTACCTATGCTTAACAACGCTTGTAACTTCAGATTCTTCAATCTGTTACAATTAGTAGATTTATAGCTTAAGGTAATAATAGCTTGATCGAGTTTGATACTCCGTCTCCAACTGATTAACTTCAGATTCTTCAATCTGTCACAATTAGTAGATTTATAGCTTAAGGTAATAATAGCTTGATCGAGTTTGATACTCCGTCTCCAACTGATTAACTTCAGATTCTTCAATCTGTCACAATTAGTAGATTTATAGTTTAAGGTAATAATAGCTTGATCGAGTTTGATACTGCGTCTCCAACTGATTAACTTCAGATTCTTCATTCTGTTACAATTAGTAGATTTATAGCTTAAGGTAATAATAGCTTGATCGAGTTTGATACTGCGTCTCCAACTGATTAACTTCAGATTCTTCATTCTGTTACAATTAGTAGATTTATAGCTTAAGGTAATAATAGCTTGATCGAGTTTGATACTGCGTCTCCAACTGATTAACTTCAGATTCTTCAATCTGTTACAATTAGTAGATTTATAGCTTAAGGTAATAATAGCTTGATCGAGTTTGATACTGCGTCTCCAACTAATTAACTTCAGATTCTTCATTCTGTTACAATTAGTAGATTTATAGTTTAAGGTAATAATAACTTGATCGAGTTTGATACTGCGTTTCCAACTGATTAACTTCAGATTCTTCATTCTGTTACAATTAGTAGATTTATAGCTTAAGGTAATAATAGCTTGATCGAGTTTGATACTGCGTCTCCAACTAATTAACTTCAGATTCTTCATTCTGTTACAATTAGTAGATTTATAGCTTAAGGTATTAATAGCTTGATCGAGTTTGATACTGCGTCTCCAACTAATTAACTTCAGATTCTTCAATCTGTCACAATTAGTAGATTTATAGTTTAAGGTAATAATAACTTGATCGAGTTTGATACTGCGTTTCCAACTGATTAACTTCAGATTCTTCATTCTGTTACAATTAGTAGATTTATAGTTTAAGGTAATAATAGCTTGATCGAGTTTGATACTGCGTCTCCAACTAATTAACTTCAGATTCTTCAATCTGTTACAATTAGTAGATTTATAGCTTAAGGTAATAATAGCTCGATCGAGTTTGATAATGCGTCTCCAACTGATTAACTTCAGATTCTTCATTCTGTTACAATTAGTAGATTTATAGTTTAAGGTAATAATAACTTGATCGAGTTTGATACTGCGTTTCCAACTGATTAACTTCAGATTCTTCATTCTGTTACAATTAGTAGATTTATAGCTTAAGGTAATAATAGCTTGATCGAGTTTGATACTGCGTCTCCAACTAATTAACTTCAGATTCTTCATTCTGTTACAATTAGTAGATTTATAGTTTAAGGTAATAATAGCTTGATCGAGTTTGATACTGCGTCTCCAACTAATTAACTTCAGATTCTTCAATCTGTTACAATTAGTAGATTTATAGCTTAAGGTAATAATAGCTCGATCGAGTTTGATAATGCGTCTCCAACTGATTAACTTCAGATTCTTCATTCTGTTACAATTAGTAGATTTATAGTTTAAGGTAATAATAACTTGATCGAGTTTGATACTGCGTTTCCAACTGATTAACTTCAGATTCTTCATTCTGTTACAATTAGTAGATTTATAGCTTAAGGTAATAATAGCTTGATCGAGTTTGATACTGCGTCTCCAACTAATTAACTTCAGATTCTTCATTCTGTTACAATTAGTAGATTTATAGTTTAAGGTAATAATAACTTGATCGAGTTTGATACTGCGTTTCCAACTGATTAACTTCAGATTCTTCATTCTGTTACAATTAGTAGATTTATAGTTTAAGGTAATAATAGCTTGATCGAGTTTGATACTGCGTCTCCAACTAATTAACTTCAGATTCTTCATTCTGTTACAATTAGTAGATTTATAGCTTAAGGTAATAATAACTTGATCGAGTTTGATACTGCGTTTCCAACTGATTAACTTCAGATTCTTCATTCTGTTACAATTAGTAGATTTATAGTTTAAGGTATTAATAACTTGATCGAGTTTGATACTGCGTCTCCAACTAATTAACTTCAGATTCTTCATTCTGTTACAATTAGTAGATTTATAGTTTAAGGTAATAATAACTTGATCGAGTTTGATACTGCGTTTCCAACTGATTAACTTCAGATTCTTCATTCTGTTACAATTAGTAGATTTATAGCTTAAGGTAATAATAGCTTGATCGAGTTTGATACTGCGTCTCCAACTAATTAACTTCAGATTCTTCATTCTGTTACAATTAGTAGATTTATAGTTTAAGGTAATAATAACTTGATCGAGTTTGATACTGCGTCTCCAACTAATTAACTTCAGATTCTTCATTCTGTTACAATTAGTAGATTTATAGTTTAAGGTAATAATAGCTTGATCGAGTTTGATACTGCGTTTCCAACTGATTAACTTCAGATTCTTCATTCTGTTACAATTAGTAGATTTATAGTTTAAGGTAATAATAGCTTGATCGAGTTTGATACTGCGTCTCCAACTAATTAACTTCAGATTCTTCATTCTGTTACAATTAGTAGATTTATAGTTTAAGGTAATAATAGCTTGATCGAGTTTGATACTGCGTCTCCAACTGATTAATTTTAGGCATATAGTACATCTTTCCTGCACCATGGAGCCTAAATAGTAGATATAGTTTATTAATAACTTACTGGTAATAATAGAAAATACAATGCCTCTAATATTATAACTTACCAGATTCTATATCTTATAATAGCTTCATAATTTATTCGCAGGACGTGTATCATTTATGAGACACTCTCAATATCATGTGCTTACTATAATCTGAGATAGTCGTTCACAAAAGAGTGATTGTATCTATGCCTGGATACACAGGGTGTCTGTCCTTGGTGGAGATCGTCCTAATTTGCGTCCGAACCTACGTACTGTCGGTGAGTAGCTACTTTTGTGTCGTACATTGTAATTATTTTTATACTAACATCATTAGAATTATTGCGAGTTCTCTATTCTTGAACGTTGAGGTTGAGTTATATTGAAAGTAAGAAAGTGTTTGTGTCGATGCTTACCTCCCCTTAACTGCATTTCATTTCTACGTCCTTCTTTATTGAATAAACCATTGAAGTATCCATGATTTTCGCCACTCTCCACCAATTAAATTAACTTCTTATTTACATTTTATTTTATGTGTTACGGATTTATATTACAAGTAATTTCTTATTAATTTTTATTGGGGCAAATGTTTTACGAAAAACTTTAATAAAATTATATTTATTTGAGTATATTTGCATCTTCGGAAAAAATATTTCCGCTCTTATTATCATAACACTAAGAAGATGATGTACAATTTTGTTCAAGATATTTACTTTAGATTTAAACTGGAATTGTTATTTGTTATCCATAGGACTGTAATTTGGGTATCTTAGTAATGGAGATTATTTCCCGGTGATTCAATGACAAATAAATTATTCATAAAAACTTGTGCGAGAACAAAAATTATTTACACCGAAAAACATGTCAGCAGAAATTTTATCTTGGAACATTCTTTTTTTTTAAATTTGACATTTATGGTTAATTTCATACGCACGCCATTTTGTGATTACATTATCACAAGTGACCATGCGTGGCGTTCGTGACTTTGGGACAATGCGTGATCCGGTTTTACACGAGTTGACAACAACTCTCTCCAGCTGATTGGCAGGGTCATGAATATACAGAGTTTTAAATTTCTAAAAGTAAACGCATACGATGAAGTGTACACTCTCAAAATTTTGTTAAATAAAAACTCTGTTGATGCGTGAGTCGAAGAAACCTGATTTAATTTGCAAAGTTTTGACAACTAAATGTCGTCCTCATTCAGGCCTACAAGTAGACTATAATAGACCGAATTAATATCTACGTCAAAAAAATTCACAACGAAATTATTATAAAATAAAAAAACATTACAATAAGTTATTAATACTAATAAATTATCAAAACAACAACATAAATAAATTAAATAATTAAAAACACACACTATAAAACGTCATAGTCCAGGATAATAATAACTATAAACGATTAATTAAAATCTCTCAAAAATTTTCTCAAACATATAACAGTAATATAACATGTAAAAATAAATAATTACTAGACATCTGGTGCATCAACAACTAGAACCCTCGAGAGATTTTTAAGCTCTATGTAATCCCTTAGTCAAGTTTTTATTTAGTAAACGCGTACTGTTTTACAGGTTTTTTAAAAAAAATGTCTAATTATTAAATTTTTTAAAATATTTTTTCGATATTTTTTACCCGATTTTATTTAGTTATGTCTATGTTTACTGGGGAGTTTTCTAAATAATTATTTGTATCCATAAGCTATGTATTAATCTTTCTGAAATGTATCTATGACATTTTTAACCTTTTTTCAGAATATAATTTGGGTTAGTTATGAAAAACGATATCAACTCTTTAAATACATAAACAGTATTAGGTATCATAATGTGATAGTATTATCGTTAGATTAGTATATTAGTATTATCGTTATATTAGTATTATCGTTATATTAGTATATTTTTTTTTTTTTTTTTTTTTTTTTCCAACGACGAGAATGCTTTATGCACGGAGTGTGGGACTCCTCTCGATACTGCACTAGGCTCTACATCTGAAAGTTTACCCACTAAACTCGTCACCCTACAGGCAGATTTCCACCCCGGAACCGCCGAAGCATTACTTTAGGGTGGTGCCTCTTATACTTCCTCCATTATATTATGGATCTAGCCATCCTTCTTCTTTTTTACATCGTAGAATAGATTCGATGTATTTCGATGCCATATTCCAGTTGGCTTCCGATGCAAGCATCGTCCGCACAAAGCTTTTTGGGGAGAGACCCGTGGCATGTGTCATCAATCGACTCCTCTGGTCTACGAATCTGGCGCACTCAAAGAAGGTGTGCCTCGAGTCATCCAGTTTGTCGCTACATATCCGGCAGGTTCTGCGACAGAACTTTTCCCATCTTAAACAGGTATGCCCTAAAGTACCCGTGGCCTGTCAGGAACTGTGTGATATAGAAGTTCACTTCCCCGTGCCTGCGTTCTGTCCATTCCTTTAAGCTTCTTATCAGAAGGAACGTCCACCTACCTGACCGTTCATGATTCCATCGTTGCTGCCACTGGTTCATGGTTTGTGCTCTGGCTCGCTTGACCGCCTCTATTTTGCCTATCTCTTTACTGATGTTATATACAAATTTTCTCTCTTGAGCCAATAGGTCGATTGGCACAACACCTGCCACAACCAGCACAGCTGCCGACGAAACAGTACGGTAGGCGCTCGCTATTCTTAGCGCTCCCATTCGTTGAATCGTATCGAGTCTGGTACGGTACTTCTGTACCTTCAACGTGTCGGCCCAGATTTCAGCACCGTAGAGCATGATGGATTGCACCGTAGACCATAGGAGTCGTCTCCTGCTTGCCCTTGGGAAACCGACGTTAGCCATCAATCTTGCAAGTGACGAGGTCACAGCCGCAGCCTTATCACAGGTCATGCGAAGATGTTCCCCGTACGTCAGCTTGTTGTCCAGCTTGACTCCTAAGTACTTCACCGCTCTCTTAGTGAAGAGCGTCTCCTGTCTCACAACCATTGGTACCACCATCGGCATCCTCCTTCCAGATAATAAAACTATCTCAGTCTTGGAAACGGCCAGCTGTAGACCGTGTTCTGTCATCCATAGGTTAATCCAACGCATGACCTGATTCAGCCGTACCTGAGCCAACTCAGTGCTGCGAGCTGTAATAACAGCAGCAACATCATCGGCGTAGCCCACCAGATATGCATCTTCTGGCATTTCTAATCTCAGAAGACCATCATATGCCACATTCCACAGGTCTGGTCCCAGTACCGATCCTTGGGCTGCTCCAGCTGTGATTTCCTTTGTCCACTGTCTTCCGTCAGCAGTCCAGATCAGCCGCCGATCCTTCAGGTAGTCTCTGATCACGGCCAACAGATACATTGGAACAAAGAATTTCCGTTCCAGCGCCTCCATTATGGTCGACCATCGCACAGAGTTAAATGCGTTCTTCACATCTAACGTTACCAGCATAACAATCGGTCTGGCACCATGACACACAAGATCTCCCAATTTCCTGGCCTATATCACCTGTTGGATCGCCGTTACTGTGGAATGCCCTTCCCTAAATCCATGCTGGTTCTTGATAAGGCCTCCTGCCGACTGTATTGCCTTTTTTAGCCTCGGTCTTATTAATTTTTCCATTACCTTTCCCAATGTGTCCAGCATGCACAACGGTCTGTAAGATGATGGATCGTCAGAGGAGCCCTTCCCTTTATTTATGAGCACAAGCCGCGCTACCTTCCACTGTGATGCGAATATGCCTGACTTCAGACAGGCATTGTACATGTCCAGTAGAGGGCTTGGTTGTGCTCGAACCACCACCTTCAATACCTCTGGTGGGATTCCGTCTGGTCCTGGGGCTTTCCCATTTTTTAATGACATCACGGCCGTGATCAGTTCTGACTCAGTGAACAAAGGAATATCACCGCTCCCACGTGGTTCTTCAGGAGAGATCAGACGCTGGTGATCGGGAAATAGTGCTTCCACAATTCGTCTCGTTGCGCTGGCGCTCAATGCCTGGTCAGAGGATCCGCCGCTCAGCTTTCGTGTAACTATTTTATAGCCCATACCCCAGGGGTCTTCATTAATCTCTTCGCAAAGGGATCTCCAGCAACAATCCTTGCTCTGCCGGATTGCCAAAACAAGAGCCTTTTTTGCCTCCTTGTGCTCTAAGGCTAGAGCCGCTGCCTTAACCCCGCCACGAGATCTCTGTGCCTTCCGTCTAAGTTGAAGACATCTTCTTCTGAGATCGGCTATATCGTCGGTCCACCAATAGGCTTGCTGTCTTGCTTTGCGGATGCTCTTACGAGGCATTGACATTTGGCAGGCTTGTCGTATGACGTAGGTCACCTGTTTAACGGCACTTTCTATATCCCCTACATTGGATGAATCTGGATAGGAGGCCGGATTACATTGCCACATGAAACAAAGTGCTTCCATCAACATTGCTCCATCCATCTTTCCTACACTCCACCTTGGCTGGCATCGGATCCCGGAACGAGATGTTATATACTCTTCTTCAATATCAAAAGATATATAATCATGATCACTCCCCGAGTAGTCCGGGAGCACTCGCCAGTTCCTACATCTCCGCCCCAGGTTTTCCGATACCAGCGTCACATCTGGAATGAAGTATCCGTAACCGGGCCGATGATATGTCGGGGTACTACCAGTGTTTTGGATATGAAATCCCAGTCTGCCTGCCATTTCCAACAGAAGATTTCCTCTTCTATTTGTGCGCGGCATTCCCCATTCTACCGCTCTGGCGTTGAAATCTCCGGCTATTATGATTTTTCCACCCACCTCTCTCACTGAATCCTCTATATTATTCAATTTTTCCTGATAAATGTTGATACTATCGTTTGGAGAGAAGTAGCAGCTGACGAATGTCAAGTCTCCACTTGTAATCCAAACATAGCCACTTCTAGAGCCAGTCTTACTTATCGGAAACTTCCGCAGGTCCGTAATTCAGATTACTGCCATTCCAGATTCATCCTTTTGCCATGCTGATTTCCCTTTATGACGGTACGGCTCGCTGATGATCGCTACGTCGATTCCTGTTTCCAGTACCAACTGATCGATCAATCCATCAGCAGCCCGACTTCTGTTGAGGTTACCTTGCAGCACCTTCATGCAGGTTTGCCCTTGCCCTTTTTCAAAACGAGAGCCTCTCGAAAAACTTTACAGGATCCCGATCCTGATACATGGTTTAGCGGGATATCCTTGTAGCCTTTTTCAGTACAAAGGATGCAACGTGCTTCTGTCTTACATTGTGCCGCCTTGTGGTCTCTGTGTCCACACTTCCAGCATGTGTCGCTTCTATCAGGACCCTTGCAGTCGCTTCTTACGTGACCATATTGGAGACATCTGTAGCAGCGACGAACCTCGACTCTTCGTCTGATTCTAGCAGACACGCATCCTACTTTAACTTTGCCTTTCTTTAGGATTTTGATGCCCTGTGCCTCTTCTAGCTCTACAATTGCCAGACATTGTTCTCTACGGTTAGGGCCAAGAATGGAGACCTTTATCTCCCCTTCAACCTCTTCCCGGTCAAGGGCCTCTTTAACCTCCTCTTCAGAAGTGTAAGAATCAAGGTCCAGAATCTCCAGCCTCATCTTCGGGATCAGGCTACGGACCTCTCCGCTCTCTCCGATCGCCGTTTCGATGGCGGTTTGGAGCGCTGTCTGGTCTCTGCAACTATTGAGTTCCAGCAAACCTCCACCGGAGGGTGCCTCGTTTTCCTGATGCCGCGAATCACCGCACCACTGTCTTCTGGCCGCACATCTTTCCTTATCGCACCTAGGATTTTCGCATAGCTCTTTCCAGCGGAAGCCTTAATAACTAAGGCGTTCCTTCTTGGTCTTCCCTCTTTCTTCGCCTTATTGGACAATCGGCTGTCTTGCTGCCGTATGATAGGCGTCAACACGCGCTGCTGCGTCTCTGGTACTTTCTTTGCCTTGCCCTTCTTCTTACTGGCCACTATATTCCATTTCTCGGTTTTTGCCGATTCCTGGATGTTAGTATCCATCGCCTCCTGGCTATTTGTTGACTCCCTTGGGCGCTTTCGTGGAGGTAGCTTTCGTCTACCAGGGCTACTTCCTACAGACACAGATGCCCTCTCTGCTAGAGTCCAGATTGCATTCTGTCGTGAAATTCTACAGGCTCGAAGCACCTCCAGACCATCCTCTAGTTTGACGAGTCCATTCTTGATAGCCATGTTCACATTTTTCTGTTTTGCAACAGATTCCCTCATAGTACGTAGGATAGCGCTAATAGCTCTGATTTGCTCCTCCTCGCTCTTATCTGCCTCGCTGATCTGTAATTTCAGCCTTTCGACCTCGGAGGATTCGGCCTCTGAAATAAAGCTCTGCAAATCTGTTCTCACTTCGGCGTCCACAGCACGTTCAGGAACATCATCAAATGGATCCGCTACCTTACTACTCTCCAAGGTTCTTGTTAGAGGCGGAGTCCTTATTGTGCTCGTGCTTTTCTTAAACGGGTCTTTTTCTTTTTCTGCACTTGTAGCTTGCGTCAGGGCCAAGTGTTCCACCCTTTTCGAAGAATTGCAGTCATGGGCTAACGACCCAGGTGTGGCCTGCTCAGTCACCTCCACCTGTGCCGGTACGGGGGATCCGACTCCCTGCACCGTAAAAGATATCTCCTTCTCACTACTCATATTTGGTTTATTTTCGGGGTTCCCTCCCCTATCTTGTTTTGGTTCACCCTGGCTATTTTATTTCACCAGTACCCGAAGTGCAAGCACAACGAGCGTTCCCCTATCCACCACCTGGGGAGGCGCCCGATAGCAGACAAGCAACTGCCACGGGATATTATTATATTAGTATTACCGTTATATTAGTATATTAGTATTATCGTTATATTAGTACATTAGTATTATCGTTATATTAGTACATTAGTATTATCGTTATATTAGTACATTAGTATTATCGTTATATTAGTACATTAGTATTATCGTTATATTAGTATATTAGTATTATCGTTATATTAGTATATTAGTATTATCGTTATATTAGTATATTAGTATTATTGTTATATTAGTATATTAGTATTATCGTTATATTAGTACATTAGTATTATCGTTATATTAGTATATTAGTATTATCGTTATATTAGTATATTAGTATTATCGTTGTTATGTATATTAGTATTATCGTTGTATTAGTATATTAGTATTATCGTTGTATTAGTATATTAGTATTATCGTTGTATTAGTATATTAGTATTATCGTTATATTAGTATATTAGTATTATCGTTATATTAGTATATTAGTATTATCGTTATATTAGTATATTAGTATTATCGTTGTATTAGTATATTAGTATTATCGTTATATTAGTATATTAGTATTATCGTTATATTAGTATATTAGTATTATCGTTATATTAGTATATTACTATTATCGTTATATTAGTATATTAGTATTATCGTTGTATTAGTATATTAGTATTATCGTTATATTAGTATATTAGTATTATCGTTATATTAGTACATTAGTATTATCGTTATATTAGTATATTACTATTATCGTTATATTAGTATATTAGTATTGTCGTTATATTAGTATTTTATATATTATCGTTACTTAGTATATTAGTATTAGCGTTATACTAGTATATTAGTATTGTCGCTATATTAGTAT
Source organism: Prosapia bicincta (assembly GCA_036971475.1). Classification (NCBI taxonomy): domain Eukaryota; kingdom Metazoa; phylum Arthropoda; class Insecta; order Hemiptera; family Cercopidae; genus Prosapia; species Prosapia bicincta. The sequence goes on along the minus strand of JBAIZL010000010.1, from coordinate 80,698,041 downwards.
TTTATATGTTATCGTTACCTTAGTATATTAGTATTAACGTTATACTAGTATATTAGTATTGTCGCTATATTAGTATTTGATATATTATCGTTACTTCGTATATTAGTATTATCGTTATATTAGTATATTAGTATTATCGTTATATTAGTATATTACTATTATCGTTATATTAGTATATTAGTATTATCGTTGTATTAGTATATTAGTATTATCGTTATATTAGTATATTAGTATTATCGTTATATTAGTACATTAGTATTATCGTTATATTAGTATATTACTATTATCGTTATATTAGTATATTAGTATTGTCGTTATATTAGTATTTTATATATTATCGTTACTTAGTATATTAGTATTAGCGTTATACTAGTATATTAGTATTGTCGCTATATTAGTATTTTATATGTTATCGTTACCTTAGTATATTAGTATTATCGTTATACTAGTATATTAGTATTGTCGCTATATTAGTATTTTATATATTATCGTTACCTTAGTATATTAGTATTATCGTTATATTAGTATATTACTATTATCGTTATATTAGTATATTAGTATTATCGTTATATTAGTATATTAGTATTGTCGCTATATTAGTATTTTATATATTATCGTTACCTTAGTATATTGGTATTATCGTTATACTAGTATATTAGTATTAACGTTACATTAGTATATTAGTATTATCGTTGTATTAGTATATTAGTATTATCGTTGTATTAGTATATTAGTATTATCGTTATATTAGTATATTAGTATTATCGTTATATTAGTATATTAGTATTATCGTTGTATTAGTATATTAGTATTATCGTTATATTAGTATATTAGTATTATCGTTATATTAGTATATTAGTATTATCGTTATATTAGTATATTACTATTATCGTTATATTAGTATATTAGTATTATCGTTGTATTAGTATATTAGTATTATCGTTATATTAGTATATTAGTATTATCGTTATATTAGTACATTAGTATTATCGTTATATTAGTATATTACTATTATCGTTATATTAGTATATTAGTATTGTCGTTATATTAGTATTTTATATATTATCGTTATTTAGTATATTAGTATTAGCGTTATACTAGTATATTAGTATTGTCGCTATATTAGTATTTTATATGTTATCGTTACCTTAGTATATTAGTATTATCGTTATACTAGTATATTAGTATTGTCGCTATATTAGTATTTGATATATTATCGTTACTTAGTATATTAGTATTATCGTTATATTAGTATATTAGTATTATCGTTATATTAGTATATTACTATTATCGTTATATTAGTATATTAGTATTATCGTTGTATTAGTATATTAGTATTATCGTTATATTAGTATATTAGTATTATCGTTATATTAGTACATTAGTATTATCGTTATATTAGTATATTACTATTATCGTTATATTAGTATATTAGTATTGTCGTTATATTAGTATTTTATATATTATCGTTACTTAGTATATTAGTATTAGCGTTATACTAGTATATTAGTATTGTCGCTATATTAGTATTTTATATGTTATCGTTACCTTAGTATATTAGTATTATCGTTATACTAGTATATTAGTATTGTCGCTATATTAGTATTTTATATATTATCGTTACCTTAGTATATTAGTATTATCGTTATATTAGTATATTACTATTATCGTTATATGAGTATATTAGTATTATCGTTATATTAGTATAGTCGCTATATTAGTATTTTATATATTATCGTTACCTTAGTATATTGGTATTATCGTTATACTAGTATATTAGTATTAACGTTACATTAGTATATTAGTATTATCGTTATATTAGTATTATCGTTATAGTAGTATGTTAGTATTATCGTTGTATTAGTATATTAGTATTATCGTTGTATTAGTATATTAGTATTATCGTTATATTAGTATATTAGTATTATCGTTATATTAGTATAATCGTTGTATTAGTAAATTAGTATAATCGTTGTATTAGTAAATTAGTATAATCGTTGTATTAGTATATTAGTATTATCGTTATATTAGTATAATCGTTGTATTAGTATATTAGTACTATCGTTGTATTAGTATATTAGTATTATCGTTATACTAGTATATTAGTATTATCGTTACATTACTATATTAGTATTATCGTTATATTAGTATATTAGTATTATCGTTATACTAGTATGTTAGTATTATCGTTGTATTTGTATATTAGTATTATCGTTGTATTAGTATATTAGTATTATCGTTATATTAGTATATTAGTATTATCGTTATATTAGTATATTAGTATTATCGTTGTATTAGTATATTAGTATTATCGTTATATTAGTATATTAGTATTATCGTTATATTAGTATATTAGTATTATCGTTATATTAGTATAATCGTTGTATTAGTAAAGTAGTATAATCGTTGTATTAGTATATTATTATTATCGTTATATTAGTATAATCGTTGTATTAGTATATTAGTATTATCGTTGTATTAGTATATTAGTATTATCGTTGTATTAGTATATTAGTATTATCGTTATATTGGTATTATCGTTATATTAGTATAATCGTTATATTAGTAAATTAGTATAATCTTTGTATTAGTATATTAATATTATCGTTATATTAGTATTATCATTGTATTAGTATATTAGTATTATCGTTGTATTAGTAAATTAGTATTATCGTTATATTAGTATATTAGTATTATCGTTATATTAGTATAATCGTTGTATTAGTAAATTAGTATAATCGTTGTATTAGTATATTAGTATTATCGTTATATTAGTATTATCATTGTATTAGTATATTAGTATTATCGTTATATTAGTATATTAGTGTTATCGTTATATTAGTAAATTAGTATTATCGTTATATTAGTATATTAGTATTATCGTTATACTGTATTAGTGTATTAGTATTATCGTTGTATTAGTATATTAGTAATTTCGTTATATTAGTAAATTAGTATTATCGTTATATTAGTATATTAGTATTATCGTTATATTAGTATATTATATATTGTCGTTGTATTAGTATATTAATATTATCGTTGTATTAGTATATTAGTATTATCGTTATATTAGTAAATTAGTATTATCGTTATATTAGTATATTAGTATTATCGTTATATTAGTATATTATATATTATCGTTATATTAGTATATTAATATTAAATGTGACAAGTGGGGGGGAAAGAGATCCTTTCTCTAGGAGCTCCAGGGTTCAGAGGACACCACCGTCAGCTCCCAAACCACCTGAAATTAGGAGAAGCGACCCAAAGATTGGCAGAAAAAAAAGTGATGCCTCTCCAATGGTTACGCAAGGGAGAAAAAATGGAAGTGCGGGAACTGGAACACCGGGTAACGCAATAGCAGAAAGCTCTCAGCAGATATCTCCTCAAGAGAAGCAGCTGCAAAAAATTGCCCGAGAGGAAGCAGAGCACTTCAAAAAATGCCGAGCCGTACTAAGCAAAATGAAGGCTGCTATAGGCAGACAAAAAAACGTCAGCATTGACATTAAATCTGGAATTATGGAGCTCGAAGACCTAGTAGACGGGCTAAGCTACTTAAAGAGATCACGGGAGAGGGCTGAATTCTTCCTAAAAGAAGAAGAGGCACAAAATGATAATTCTCCACACACAGGGGAAGGAAAGAAAAGAGTGGCTTCGAGTCCCCTTCAACAGGGCCTAGGGAAAAAACACAGAGAAGGAGTAAGACAAGAAGATGGCCCCTCGAGAGTAGATGGCACAAGGCCTAAGAACTCTACAGAGTCCACCCCCATCACAAGGGCTACTAATGAGAATCCTTCTTCTCATAAAGAGAATGAGAATGGCGGCCAGTGGACGGTAGTTCAAACCCGCAAACACGTTGCAGCTAGAAGGCAGAATCAGTTGGAACTGGACATGGAATCCAATCTAATGACTCCAGGTCAAATAAGAAGGAAGAAAGTAAGAAATAAACCACGCTCAGAGGCAGTACTTATTAAGCCTGTCAGTGGGAAATCTTTTGCAGATGTTTTACGCGTCTTCCACGACAAGGTAAAGCCTGAGGACTTAAATGCGGGCATAAAATCCATAAGGAAAACGAGAGCAGGGGATGTCCTCTTTGAGATGTCTGGCAGGGCGGAAAATATCGATGAATTCAACAAAACTATAACAGATGCAATTGGGGAAGTAGGGAATATACAACACCTAGTCCCGAAGGTAACAATAGAGATTAGAGACCTAGACTCATTGACAGAAGAGAAGGACGTAAAGGAAGCCCTCGCTCGTAATTTACTAAATAGCAATGACGAACGCAAGATTTACGTAACAGCAGCAAATGATAGAGGGCAGAAGATGGCTATTGTTGTTTTAAGCGAGGCAGAATCAGGCATTCTTTTAAAGAATAATAGGATTAAAATTGGCTATGTCAGCTGTAGAATCAGGTTGAGGATTGAAGTAACACGTTGCTGGAAGTGTCTCGGCTATGGGCATAAGACTGGAAAATGCAACGGACCTGATAGGCAAGGTTTATGTTTTAAATGTGGCAACAGCGAACATCAGGTCAAAGACTGTCAGCAGGAACCTTATTGCATGCTGTGCGCGGATATGAATCTGGATGTGGACAAGACAAAACACGTCTCCGGATCTGGGAAATGTATAGTGTTCCGCCAAGCGTTGGAAGCCGAAAAACTAAAAAAGAATGGCTAGACGGATTATCCAAGGAAATCTGGGCAGAGGGAGACTGGCTAATGATCTCCTTTCGCAACTTCGATTGGAACATAAGGCTGACATTATAATAATAAGTGAGCAGTATAAGGACTTGGCATCACCTACGTGGTTTTCGGACAGCCTGGGAACCGCAGCTATTTGGATACCTGAAGGGAATCTTGCCATTGATAGTCATGGCTCTGGTAACGGCTATGTATGGGTTAAAAGCAACAATGTTACATACGTCAGCGTGTACCTAACTCCCAATGAGTCCATCGGAGACTTCCGCCAAAAGATGGACCAGCTAGAGGACGGACTACAGGCAATGGAAGGTAACATCATTGTTGGAGGAGATTTCAACGCGAGGGCTACAGAATGGGGGGCAGATATAACTAACTCTAGAGGCAAACGCGTGACCGAAATGGCATCAAGACTGGGACTCGTCATCCTTAACACAGGTAACACGACTACCTTCCGGCGACCAGGATATAGAGGTAGTATTATCGATATTACCTTAGCTTCAGAGACTTTAGTCCCTAGAATTCAGGACTGGGTAGTTATGGAGGACTACACGGCGAGCTATCACCAGTATATCTCAATCAGCATCAACCCTGAGAAATCAAAGAGACGGCTGAAAACACTGAGAAGAAGCAGGTGGAATGTCGCCCGTATGGACCAGGACAGATTCTCGGAGGTCCTGCAGGGTTCCCAATTGGATGCCATGGAAATGGGTCAAACAACAAAAAGGCACAGGCACGCTGAAGCTGTAGTAGACGCAACAATGAACATCATTCAAAGAGCCTGCAAGGTGGCTATCCCACAAAAGCGATTCCCTACAGGAAATAGAAATCCAGTATATTGGTGGACTGAGGAGATAGCTATATTAAGGAGAAAGTGTCTTAGAACGAGACGCTTAGCTCAACGAGCAAGGCGAAGGGGACAGGGTGTGGCCTATGAAGAGACACTGGAATGCAAGACGGCAAAGAGTGAACTCCGTAGAGCAATTAGAGAGAGCCAAAGGCGATGCTGGGAGGACCTTCGGGAAGATCTAAATAGTGACCCCTGGGGCCTGGGATATAAGCTGGTAATGAAAAAGCTAAATTCATTCACTCCAAGAGGACCTTTGAATGCGGCACAGATGAAAACTATAGTAGATGGTTTGTTCCCTTCTCACCCTGTCGGTCAGATTTTAAAGAGGAAAACCGGAGGGCAAGATTTCCCGCTCTTCACAGAGAAAGAACTATGGACAGCAGCCAACTCCCTCCAAAATAACAAGGCTCCGGGACCGGATGGAATCCCTTCGGAGGTCCTTAAAGCCGTAGTGAGAACTCACCCGCACGTATTACTCAACATGTACAACCACTGCCTGAAAACTGGCGTATTTAGTGCCCGTTGGAAGGTAGCAAGATTGGTCCTGATTAACAAAGGCAAGGGGAACTTAGATTCTCCGTCTTCATACAGACCGCTGTGCATGTTGGATGCGGCTGGAAAGTTGCTAGAAAAACTTATTAGGCCACGGCTGCTCTCGGCCTTCCGCGATGCAGGAGATCTTTCTGATAGACAGTTTGGCTTTAGGAAGGGCAAGTCAACTATTGATGCTATTAGAACCGTAGTTGATGCTGCTAAAATAGTCGAGGTAGGTAACCACTTTTCAAGACCTGTGTGCCTTCTGGTTACCCTAGACGTACGTAATGCCTTCAACACAGCGAGATGGAAAGACATACTGTATGCCCTGGAGAAGACATTCGCTCTGCCTGAGTACCTCCTACGGATAGTACGAGACTACCTTAACAACCGGTATCTGATATACGAGACTTCAGATGGACCTAGAAGGAAGAGAGTAACAGCAGGAGCAGCTCAAGGCTCCATTCTTGGTCCGGACCTCTGGAATGCAAATTACGACAGCATTTTGCGTATAACAATGCCAGATGGAACTTTCCTGGTGGGATACGCAGACGACATTGCTGCGATCATTATAGCGAGAAACCAAGAGCTCGCCCAATTGCGACTGGCCCAAGTAATGCGTCGTGTTAACAGCTGGATGATGGAGCATGGTCTACGCTTGGCTCTGGAAAAAACTGAGATTCTTCTGATATCCAAGAGACACCTTACTCCTAGCCCTGAGATGCTTGTGGGAGAGGAAAAAATAGCGGTTAAAAATGCCATTAGGTACTTAGGTATCATGATTGATAGGAAGCTGAGCTTTCAAAATCATGTTAAATGCGCAGCTGAGAAAGCGATCAGAGTCACAACAGCTATGAGTAGGCTTCTGGCTAATGTTAGGGGCCCTACACAGAGCAGACGCCGTCTTCTGATATCCGTGGCGCAATCTATAATGCTGTACGGAGCGGAAATTTGGGCAGGTGCCCTCAAAACCGAGAGGAATAGAAGATGGATGGCCTCAGTGCAGAGAAAAGGGGCACTAAGAGTGGCGTGTTCTTATCGAACGGTCTCGGAATCGGCCGCTCTAGTAGTGGCGGGAATAATTCCTATTGATCTGCTGGCACTAGAAAAGAAGACCATTGCGGAGCGACGAAAAAATACGGACGATAGGGAAAACCAAAAGGAAGCGAGAAGAACGACGATGACCAAGTGGCAGGAAAGATGGTCTGCAGACCCCACCGGAAGATGGACAGCCAGACTAATCAAAAACCTATCCAGTTGGACTAACAGGCAGCATGGAGAGGTAAACTTCTACACTACACAGTTCTTGACAGGACACGGTTGCTTTCGGACCTATTTATATAAAATGGGAAAGGTGAACAATCCAAATTGCTCCCATTGTGGGGAAGGGTCACCCGATAACCCCGAACACACCTTCTTTGTGTGCAGAAGATGGCAATCTGAGAGAACAACGCTGGAAAGCAACGTCGGGCCAATAGACCCGGACAACATAGTGGGCAAGATGCTGTGGAGTGCATCCAACTGGATGGAGATAGCGACATATATCGAGAGCATACTACGGAGTAAAATGAGACAAGAAGATGGTCGAGGTCAAGATCAGTGATCAGGCCAAATACACTCATTTTCAGAAATAGAAACCACTGCGGTTAATAAAGGGCCCTCTGACCAGGAAGAATGCTAATACAGTGATACCCTGGTCAGATCTACAAAGGGCCGGAAAGGAGGAAGGGTTTAGTGGGTATTCGCCAGGAGTCCCACACACCAGGTCTGTCAGGGCAGACTTGATGGTGCGTAAATGCATTCCAACCTCCAAGGAAAAAAAAAAAAAAAAAAAAAAAAAAAGTATATTAATATTATCGTTGTATTAGTATATTAGTATTATCGTTATATTAGTAAATTAGTATTATCGTTATATTAGTAAATTAGTATTATCGTTGTCTTAGTATATTAGTATTATCGTTATATTAGTAAATTAGTATTATCGTTATATTAGTATATTAGTATTATCGTTATATTAGTATATTATATATTATCGTTACTTAGTATATTAGTATTGTCGTTATATTAGTATTTTATATAATATCGTTACGTTAGTATATTAGTATTATCTGTATATTAGTATATTACTGTTATCTTTATATTAGTATTATCGATATATTACTATTATCGTTATAATATCATCATCGTTCTATCTCTTGTTTTACATTTTAACGCTGGGTTATAAAGGGTTTAAACCCAATTTTAAGTTTGTTTTAGTTACTGGAATACTTTTATCGCAAATTT